>CM046875.1:317813954-318413954 GCA_025667525.1 Glebionis coronaria | reverse complement strand
ACTGGGGTTTTGAGAAATTTGCAACCCTAAGAAAAATTAGATTTTTCCCATCATCGACATCTTAAAACATGTGGACATGATTTTCTCAAAATGGTCAGACAGTCTTTGATTAGTGGCAACAAAAATTATATCATCAACATAAATTTGTACTAGTATCATGTCGTTGTCCTCCTTGAGAATGAACAATGTTGGGTCCACTTTGCCTTTGGAGAAGCCTTCCGAGATGAGATAAGACGATAGGAGATCATACAACGCACGTGGAGCTTGTTTCAACCCATAAAGAGCCTTTTTGAGCTTGTACACGTGATAAGGATACTCCGAGTTGACGAATCCATTCGGCTGGATTACGTAGACATCTTCCCTTAATTCACCATTAAGAAATGCCGTCTTAACATCCATTTGGTAGACGATCATATTCATGTGAGCAACATAAGCAAGGAATAGTCTAATCGCCTCCAATTGTGCAACAGGAGCAAAGGATTCTTCAGAGTCACTACCCAAAGCTTGTTTGTAACGTCTAGCAACCAATCTAGCTTTGTTCTTTGACACTCCACCTAACTCATCAAGTTTAACCTTATATACCCACAACAATGTAAGGATGTCAACGTTGTCGGGTAAAGGAGATAATTCCCATACTTCAATACGCTTAAATTCATTAAGTTCCTCTTGCATGGATTCAATCCAAGATGATTGTGTCATGGCTTTTTGCCAAGTTTTAGGTTCAATATCAGAAAGAAATGCATCAAAGTATCAATTTAATGCATGTTCTTGTAGTTGATGGCGTGTTAAGACTGGTCGATCGATGTCACCTATAATATTGCGGATTGGGCAATCCTTTGTCCATTTGGTGTTGTGATTTTCAATTCATGGTGGTCCGGAGTGAACGATTGCAGGAGCTTCCTCTGAGGTAGACGCACCGTTAGGGTTTTCGGGTAGATGAGCAATTTCCAAATCGTGATCATAGTAATCCTCTTCAACGTCATTAGGAACGAGTGGGGGTGTTGATTCGGGTGTAGTTTGAGAATTGTTGGGGGATGGTGCATCAGGTTCAATAGTCACTGTAGATGCATCAGATTGATTTCCATTATCTTGATCAACAACTTCGGGAATCGGAGCTACTGCATCAGGTGTTGGAGAATCATCACTTGGAGGATCAAATAATTCATCAAACATAGGTTGAAATAACTCATCCCACTCGGGCCTTGTAGGTGGTGTAAATGATGTAGAGGCAGGATTGTTGGGAGTTAATCCAGAACTAATCGTATCGGTTCCCTACTCATGTAGTACGAGTTCAGATCTGTGTTGCTCAGAAGCCATCGATGTCAGCTCATCAAAATCGGCATCCAAAGTTTCTACTATCTTGCCAAGATGACGGTTATAAATTCGGTAAGCTTTCTTTGCGGGTAAGTAACCAATAAAAATTCCAATATCAGCCTTCGGTTGAAGTTTGCCCAAATTCTCACTATTAGTATTTGGATAACACAGTGCACCAAACACATGAAGAAATGAAATATCGGGTTTATGTCCATGAAGAAGCTCATATGGAGTTTTTCCGTGGCGCTTACGAATGCTAGAGCGGTTTTGGGTATAACATGCGGTTGCCACTGCTTCAGCCCATAAGAATAAAGGAGCATTCGCATAAATCAACATGGTTCTAGCAACTTCCATAAGTGTACGGTTACGTCTTTCCACGACACCGTTTTGTTGTAGAGTGCGAGCAACTGAAGTTTCATGTGAAATACCAACCTCTTCATAATAATCTCGTAGAGTCTCATTAATGAACTCAGTTCCATTATCAGTTCAAATGCGGCGAACAGTAGCATTTAGACGCACCTGAATCATCTTAAGAAAAATAATAATATATGTTGGTGCTTGATTCTTGGTTGCTAAGAACTTAACCCATGTAAATCTTGAATAATCATCCACCATGACGAGGATGTATATTCGACCACTCACACTAGCCGTACGCATTAGCCCGCAAAGATCCATGTGCAACAAATACAATGGTTCTTGGTTGGTATCTTCAACTTTAGGTTTGTATGATTTCTTGGTGCTTTTCCCCAAAGAACACGCGGAACATAAATGATCCTTGTCGAACTTAAGTTTTGGAAGACCACGAAGAAGCTCGTTTTTAGCCAAATGGTTAATAGCATCAAAGTTAAGATGAGATAATCGGCGATGCCACAACCATGACTTGGTCTTAGATGCTTTTGAGAGAAGACATACAGGAGAGGTGGCCATCATGTTTTTAATGGACAGTGTGTAGAGATTATCTCCTCGAGAACCTTTTAACAAATCATTTCCTGCAAGATCACGAATGAAGCAAGTATGTTGTAGAAAAGCCACCTCAAGGTTTGAATCGCAAAATTGTCCTACTGAGAATAAGTTGTGACCAAGTCCCTCCACGTAATATACCCTTGAAATTGTAACATTCCCAATTTGATATTCACCATAACCCATGATCTTCGCAATCTGGTCGTTGCCGAATTTCACCGTTCCTAGAAACTTTCTGACAAAATTTATAAGCATCGAGCGGTCTCCGGTCATATGCTTTGAGCATCCAGAGTCCAAGTACCAGAGGATGATTTGGACCACCTGAAAATAGCACCAGAGAAAGACGACGTATCGGAATCTAGTATTTCCTATATGTTAGCAGGTACAGATATATTTATCTTAGATTTGCTAACATAAGAATTCTTAGGCTTCCAAATTTTCTACCTAGATGCCGGCTTAGATTCTAGTTGTCTAAGATCCTAAGGTACTTCTTCACTCGTAGGCACAATAGTGGGGGCAGACCTAGTTAAAGGGCGCTTTTTCCATTTTTTAGTGCTAGTGTTCCTATTTAAAGGACGATGAGAGCTAACTTTCGTGGATGTGATCCTAGTTAAAGGGCATGTAGTTCCATTTGCAGTGAAGGTCCTAACAGTGGGTTTCCATTGCCAACCAGCTTTGGTGAATTTCTTCCCCGTTGGATTCCATTCAAGATTATTCCTAATTGCATACATTTCATTCACGTGATCAACAAGACATAAATCAAGACGCTGAAAAAACATAAATTCATTACAATTCCAACATTGCAAATTTGAATTCACATTTTGCTTGCGCTGCTACACAAGCGCAGGGCCTTTAGTCTTAGTTACATGATTCTTTTTATTCAAATTTGAAATAACATTCCTAGAGTGAACTTCTACTTTCTTCTTCGCAGCCCTAATAGTGGAAGGCTTGACCCTATCTTTCTTGTCTTGAGATCATTTAGCCTTAGTAGATACAATTACTCCTGTAGAAGCTAAGGGAACATTAGTTACAGATTTTGATTTAGCCTTGATGGGTGTGTTTAAAATAGGCTTAGCTCTTGGGTTCTTATTGAATGGAGTCATGGTAATGCTGGGGGTTTGTTGTTTAAGTGATGCAGAACTAGGGGGACCTATGAAATTAAGATATGATAGGCAACATTGAACTCGCTCAATATATAAATGAGCAGCATTATACTCGTTGTTTGTGGGATCAGATTCATATAAATCATCTAAAAGTCCCTAGTAAGAAGCACATGCCTAATTGCCTTTTTCATATAATCCATGTAAACTGTTGAATTCTTAAGGGTCGGGTTCCTTAAAAGCACCAGTTCTTTTGTTTTTGGAGCACTAGAGGGCGGGGCAGAAATTGTATCTCGATTATCAACAACTTCTTGTCCTTTGATTTGAAGTGTCTCCTTTAATTCAGCAATAACCATGTTTTATCTATGAGCAGAATATTTAGGTCAGAGATTTCCTCATATTTCTTGTTTAGTTGGTCAACAAGTGACTTTTGCTCTGCCGCATTAATAGCGAATCGTTCTTCGATTGAACCAGAAACTTGTGAGACACCCTGCCTTACTTTTTCAAACTTCCCTAGCATAGAAGTAATTCTATCTTCTAGGGCATGATTTTTAATTTCTACAACCTCTAGTTCCAATTTCTCTGTTAATGATTCTTTCTTAAGTCTCATGATTTCTTCCTCTAATGCTTGAACCACCTGAATCATCTTGTCACTAGTCTCAACGGTGTTTTCACAATCATTTGTTTTTTTAAAGAGTTTCATTTTTAGATTGGTTTTCAATTTCAAGAGATATACAATGTTGTTGAAGCTCATCAAAACGTTTTGAAAGTGAGTTATAAGAATCTTGAAGCTTTAAAAATTCAGCGTTAGATTCGTGACAAGAACGATTATCTACATTATTCACAGGCTCAACAATATTCACAGAAAGATCACGCACATCATCACATTTATTCACAACATAGTAATCTCAATAGCACATTCAATAGTAACAACTTGCATCACTTCGAGAGACACTACATGTTCCAAGAATTGGTCATATTCGGACAAAATCTTTTCTTTCTCAATTAGATGTTGCTCATAAGCATCATCCATTTCATAGAAAACTTTTCGAACTTCAGCCTTTTCGAAATTAAGATTATCTCCGTGATCTAGAAATCCTTCTTTAATATTGTGTACAAACGAAACGATCTCTTTCTCGAACACCGATTTCATGTGTTCGAAAGCCCATTCTCCAACAGTTTGAGCCGTTAGAGTCGTACATTCCTTAATGACCTTGTCAAATCCGGTGAGGTATTGCCTAATCTCTTTCATGCTTAGCAATATTGTACTTACCGGTGGAAGACCCTTTGGAATTTCCTTAGGTTCATTCGGATTGACAAGTGTAGGAAATATACTAAGGCTTTCTCTAGTAGACATGTAAGTTGGTGTATGGATAAATTCCCTTTGTATATTAAAGCGAATTCTAAAATCCGTTTTTGCATTCTCTACATTAAGCTGTTCATAATCATATTTAGGATATGTGAAAATCATTTTTGACTGATTCTCTTCATGTAGTGACATTTCTCTGATTCATTCGAATTACCAATCGGATCTAAGACCAAACCTAACTTGGTTGCATCATATAGTCGTGGGTTGTGGTTAAATGCTTGCTTTGCATACCCCGGGTTGGGTGGTAAGTCTATTAGACGCGATAGAGTGAATTCCTTAAAAGATGAAAGAAACAAATGTACTAGATGTGAAGCAGAATATTGTTTTAAAAGCAAAACTTCAGTCTTTTTAACTTTCTCAGACGCCTTAATTTCTGTTTCAACTCTTTTAGACTCGAGAATTTCGAAATCCGTTTATAGTTTTTGAAGATTATTAACGACTAACTCTTTTTCTTTAAGTTCTTTTGAAAGATTTGCTCTTAAACTCTCAATTTCTAGCAAGTTTTCCATTTGGACTTTCCTAAACCTATCAAATTCTGGATTGGTTAAGGTAGTGGTCACTGGAGTTAATTCCAAAGTTTTAACCTTTTCCTTATACAAAGCAAGCTCCGCAGATAATGTCTGATTAACACCTAGGGTTTCAAGGACCGCATTATTCATTTGCCCAAGCATAGATGCTGACACCATAAACAAATCTTGTTGAGCAGACGAATTTGTAGACATAATAGCTCCCTGTTTTGTTTCACTCAAAGTCTGGGGACTTGCATTGATATTGCTATGATTTTTCGTCTCCTTGTTTGAATTACTAACCATCGGAGGCTTTTCTAGATACTCTGACACTTTCTTAACTTGATAATGTACAATACTAGTATCATTGGCAGTATTTGGTACCTCAAAGATTGTATCAGCCCCACAAAGTGAAAGATTTGCCATGAGAGCTGCCTTAGCGGTATTGAGGTCATCACAGTCTGAATCGTATGCATCAAGATCATCACATTGATATGTCGCATTGTTGGTAGAAGCTGATGTGAGTCCTTCAGTATTCGCAACTCCTGGATCTTCTAGAAATGCTAACTCCTCTTCATCGAGTTCTCGACCTTGTGCTTGAGCATTCACCAAGTAAATATTTTCTTGAAACCAGGTACCATCCCTCTTCCTCTTTGGCTTCTTACACTCCCTAGCCATGTGTCCTTCCCCTTTGTAGTTATAGCAGATAATCATCTTCATTTTGCCACTGTTGTTTCCTCTTGGAGCAGTGTTGAATGGGCGTGCAACAGTATTAGATGAGCTTGGTCTCCCCTGAAGTGGTTGCACAGTAACTCTACCATCTTGAATTGTTGCTTGTTGACGAGAGTTAGAAGAAGATCTCAACTGATTGTTTGTTGGAGATGGTCCTATATGACCTCTTTTGTTTAACGTTTGAGTTATGTAGGCAGACGTTTGTGCTAGTACATCAGTAGGATTATCCCCTTGTCTGAACTCGGGAATTGGAACCTCATCATCGTAGTAGAAAACCGGTGCTGGTGGAGCCATATACACACTTTAAGGAGTACTGACATGTTGTGAGTAGTGAGGTTGAGGAACTTCATGTTGCTGGTAAGTGATAGTAGGATTTGTTGGTGGTTGATAAGGAGCGTATGGTTTTTGAGCACGTTGTGATGATAATGCTGGTTGCTGATATTGTTGCTGATATGATGTAGGTGGTTATGGAAGAATCGAATACTGACGAAATCTTGGAGTTTGATACAAGGGCTGATATGAAGATTGTTGTCCCATAGCATACGGAGTGTTGTGATATGACAAAGTTGGATGATTTTCCATTAACACCAATGGTTCGGAATAAGATCCTTGAGAGATGCGTTTCTGGATCACGTGCTTCTCGTGTTGCTGCAAGAAAGCATAGAGTTGATCTAAATTTGATTTGTGCAAATCTCGAATCATTTTAACATCAGTGACATATTGGCTCCACACTAGGGGTAACGTATTCAAGAACTTGGTGTTGAGTTGAAACTGAGAAATCCTTAGATTATACACACTCAAATCATTCATCAATGTGGTGAAGCGCCAGTAGTAGTCATGAAGTGTTTCCCCTGGAATGTATGTGAACCTATCGAACAAGTCATAAAGTTGACAGTCTCGTTCCTGCTTGGTGAGTGAAGTCCCTTGTAACAAAATAGTAAAGCGATCCCACAGTTCCTTTGCTACCTTATGTTCGCTTACCATTCGATAAATATCGAGTGGTAGAGCTTGAAGTATGGTCTCAATGGCTCTTTCATCTGCATCGGTAATGATTTGATTAGCAGCCGTTAATTCATGAAATAACCTTGGCCGAGTCATATTGTCTATAGTAACTTCGCCCCAATCGAGTGGACCTTGGTCAATGGATTGAACCATAAGTCTCCCACTATGTTTACCCATAATTTAAGTCCTCATGCGACCTTGCCATGCTTCAAATAACTCTTTGATTAGCAACGGTGGGCGGGTATCGGTACCCGAGATGATAGAAATATCGGTAAGCGATGTCATTGTCGGTATAAATGAATGAGGATTCATTTTTGATCACTTGAAGAAAAAAAAGATTATCTTTTGATCGTCCAATGAAATAAAGTTATGAAACAGTGTTGTTGTTTTCAGTTTTGGAAAAATGAAAAACATTGAGTTTGGATAAATTTAATGGTGAGTATGTTTCGGAATATAATGAACTTTCGTAACTTTTGGTATTGAGGAACTCTCGGAACTTTTGATTGCGAAACTTTCGGAACAATTTGATATTATAAAACTTTCGGAAGAAATGACCTTTTGTAACAAATCAAATCCTTTGTAACCAGTTAAACTTTCGTAACTAGTTAAGCTTGCGTAACCAGTTAAACATTCGTAACCAGGTAATCTTTCGTAACCAGTTAACTTTCGCAAGATTAGAACTTTCGGAACCAATTAAATCCTTCGTAACCAGTTAAACTTTCGTAACCAGTTAAGCTTTCGTAACCAGTTAAACTTTCGTAAGAGAAGAACTTTCGGAACCAATTAAATCCTTCGAACCACTTAAACTTTCGTAACCAGGTAATCTTTCGTAACCAGTTAACTTTCGCAAGATTAGAACTTTCGGAACTTTTGATATATGATAAACCCTTTTACGAAAGGCAAATTACGGAATTAATCCTAAAACCCTTTTACGAAAGGCAACTTTCGAAATTAATCCTAAAACCCTTTTACGAAAGATGAATATTACCAAGAAAACAATCTTAACAGTAACTCAAATTTTTCAAACGAATACCACTAAAACACCACTCGAATCGAAAATTTTTTGTGATTTCTACCAGAAGACGTAAACCAAATCACTACCACAACTTTGTAGATGATTTGTTTACAAACCTAAACCATAAAATCACAAAACATTTCAAGATTTGAGATAAACTATCCTAAAATCCACTAATACAATCAAAAACTAAATAACAACACGAATTAAAACCTTAAATCACCCCATGGCTCTTGATACCAATTGTAGAAGTATGATAATCTATGATCCTATCAAGAGGGTTGTTGTTTTCTAGAAAGAGAAAGTAGAGAAATAAAGATGAGAGAAATGTGTTTATTATCAAAATAAGTGAACAATCAACACCCCTTTCCATGAAGGAAAGGGGTTTATATACCCAAGCCTTAGTGGGCTTGAGCCTTCAACCCATGGACAAGCTCATGGGTTTGTTTGTTACTAACTTTGATACAATAAACTAACTACGAGCTAATTACATTTAATAATATTGTTGGAGTGACCGATACTTCTGATATACGTTAAAAATGTATTTCCAACACTTTCGTATTACTCGGATGTTCTGGAAATATTACAAGAATAGTGCGTAGGACTCATAAAAATCTTTCTTACCTTTCACAGTATGTGAAGAAGTAAGGAATAATTGGAAAGTGTCCTAATGATACTTTTGATGATCTCGTGGCTCTAGACTCAATAGTGCATTTTGATTTACTGAGCGAAGACTAGAGAGGATTGCCATTTTTTAATATCAATTTATTCGGAGTGAGTAAACCGATAGATAACGTGTTGAACTCCATGACATTAAAACAAATATCATTTAAGAGACATTTGAGTTAGCTGGGAGGGTTTGTGCATTGCATCACTGGGTCCATGACGTCATATGTTCAATATCTTCAAGATGTGTTGACCTGATTTCTGCCTAAGTTGTAAGGAGGGATTCTTTCTTTAAACCCTTTATCTTGACAAATATTTTTCATTCTTCAACCCCTTCAATGCTTACCAATACGTCATTACTAGCACTTGTTGTGATTGTTCTAATGCTAGCTTAAGTACTTGGTCGGCATTCTACTACGTTCACAATCATTCCCCATCTTTCCTAAGGACTACTATTTCTAGCTATCGAATTGTCCTTGGGAAGATTCCTTCGATTCTGGAAAAATCATTAAACTTATACCTAATCCTACCACCGTTTTGTCACCACAACCGTCGGGAATAAAGTGTGTTTTAGGTAAGTACTCACCATCATGAACATTCCTTGAAAATCACTAAGGGTACTTGTGATATAAATATCAAATGTTTTGTACATTAGTGTTTTTAGTTATCGAAAACGCTCGCTTAACATGGCGTGATGCATATTAAGTTGGTTTGTACATTAAGTCTTTTTAACCTTAGCCACATATAATTACAAGTCTCATTAATCCCATTTTCTCCCCTTATTCAAAAGGTTAAACCATGATATTTTGGATACCAATGGATTAACTGGTCTTGGGTTATTGTTGGGAATAAAATTAGTTAAGTCTACTAGCCGCTGACAAGAGTTATCTAGCCGCTGACAAGGTGTTATCAAGCCGCTGACAGCTTAGGCCCAGACAAGAGAAATCAAGCCGTTGTCAACTTTTACAAGTCAACACGTTTTGATATATTAGGAAGATATGCATGTATATTGTATTTTCTATGTTTATCTTAGTATATCTTCCTAGAATAGTTGACACGTTTATTTTGTGTACAAGGCTCCTTATGCTTATAAAAGGAGGCCTTTAGGTTAGGGTTTGACATAACTTTCAATCACTGTTCTTGTTATTATTATCAATCAAAGTTGAAAGTTTGGTATACGTCTTTGTTATTTTTTCTTTGCACTAAGTATTAAATTCCGCATAATACTTGGTTTGTTGAATATACAAAGTTTCTCAAATGTATTATACTTGAACTAATCTCGATAATACACAAGTTTAATCGATCTAAGTTTGAGATCAATGGTTAAAAGATGGAATTATGGTTTGGCCATAGAACATTTTTTTCAAAATGATATAAACGTCATGTTTTATAAAAAATATGATAATTAGAACCTCAACTTCTATCATGATTCTTTCAAACAAATTAAAAATAAATAACTTTAAGATATTGTTATATTTTTTAAGTAACCTCAAGTTTTATGATGGTTTGTTAAAGTGAATCACGATTACATAACCTCGTTGTTATTGTTATTATATTATGAATTTGAGTTCAATTATGATTTTTTTCAACAACATCACAATAATATAACATCAATTTGGGACTAAGGGTTTTAATGAACCTAAAGCTATATTTATCCCTGAAAATAATTAGTAACATGACTAAGTTCCTGCTCTAAAGTATATAAGTTTTGGGTGATAGAAAACTAGGATATTAAATTTTAAAAAAACTCATTATTGTATGGGTATGTTTAGAAAATTTTCTTCTTAACATTAACATAATTTTTTGATATAATAGATTATTATATCATTTGTTTATAGATTACTCTAACTTATACATATAATTATGTTTTTGTTTTCATAAGCGTGTAAAATAATTTGCTAACTATAGAGTAAATGATAAGAATTACATTTGTTTTCAATAGATGAGTCATTTAAGCAAATAAATCTTACAATTATATTTGTCATATTGAAAAAAACAAATTATTTATTACCAGTTTCGTAGTATTTTTTTCTAATATTCTACAAGTGTTATTATGTATTTGTATTTTCAAATCATGTAGTATTTTCGAATGATGGACTGATTTTGTCAAAATCATGTTTACCTGGATGTTTTCTGATGAGATGGCATTTATACATGATCTCATCGTTCTTTTCGGGCTTTAAATGCATAAAATTGTCATAAAATACCATATATATACTTGTGTTTGTTTACTTGTGTATTTTAGGTATGGATATCGTAAAAAAGACAAAAGATCACAAGATACAAGGAAAAACGGACACGAGAAACAAAGCCGTACAAAGAACCGGGCCCTAATCATGGAATTCTCAACAAATACCCTTGAAGACTTGAAGACAAACAAGATTGATCCTCATTTATTGAAGAAATGACACTTAAAACCCTTGTATATTAATAATTACAAGTTTGGTCCCTTAAGTTTGTCAAAATTACACAAAAGGTCCTTCAACTTTGAAGAAATGGCATGATTAGTCCCTCAACAATTCCAAATTGTCAATTATGGTCCCTCATCAAACCAAAGATACATTGAAGACCTTTGAAGATCAAGAATGTCCAAGATCAGCCCTTGAATTATGCAAAAATGTCAAAAATAACCCTTGTAAACCTTTTTCCAAAAGTTTGGTGCCAAAAGTGACAAATGGTGAAAGTTAATACAAAGAGAAATACGTTTTTGAGGCTGAAAGACTTAATTTACCAAAAATCCCAAAGTACAAGGACCATTTTTATGCACTAAAACATTCAAACTCCAAAAATGCGCCAAACACATTCCATTCCCCCAATTTCGGATCAAAAGGTGTTACTGTTCACCTTTTACCACCCAGAATTACATCACTTAAAACAAAGGGTAATTTTCAATTACCTTGGCACACGTTTGATTCACCTCACCTTAAACACATCCCACACCAAAAACCCTCACTCCCACTCACAAAGGACCCCACCCCCAATTCCCTTTCCACCAATCAGAATGCTACTTGCCCTCCAAGTTATGTGACGTGTCCAAATCAACAGCTAAGGATCAATGCTTCATTCCAAAGCTAAAATGAACATCCAGGATCATTTTGGACAGCTCACACCAAGAAAACGTCTAGAAGGACTTAGGGCATTTAGGGAATTTCACTTCTAGGGTTTGTTAATAGTGCTAGCCTTGGCATTTGCCTATATAAAGACTCCTCAACCTGTGAGAGAGCTTTGTTCCAGATTTTATCTTTTAAATCTTTATAATTCCTTTTTATGAATGAAAGTTTGAATTTCTTAAAATTTTGAGTTCTAATCTGTTATTTATAAAAGTTTGGTGTTTGATAAGCTAAAATCTGAGTTCCATTATCTTGTTTGAAGGTTTTTGAGGCAAGGTTTTAAGTGATAAAGCTTGTGCATCAAAAATCAGAAAGTTGGCATTATTTTGATCTCACCTTGTGGTTTGTTCTTCTTAGCATCTTGGAAGCTGGTACTTGTTGTGCTAGTACCTAAGCTCAAACAATCTAGGGCCTGGATGTAGGTCTTGGAGGTTTGCATCCTTCTCCCTTTTCATTTTCTCTTTTATTTTTCTGAATTTGGTGATTATTGCATGTTTATGCTTGAATCTGTGTTATTGTGGTGGATTATTGTTGATTTGATTTGGTTTGATGTTATTGAGGTGTTATTGATCTGATTTGTGGGTTAAATCTTCATAAGCCTTTGAAAATTTGTGGAATCAAGTTTTAAAAGGGTGTTTGGGTTTACTGCATAAGTTAGGATTGTGGTTTGTTAAATGCTTGTTTTGTGTAAGCAAGTATTGGTATCTTTTTGTTAGGTGCTTGTGTTCATCTGTTTGCAGGTTTTGTGGGTTTGATCACATAGATTCATTATTTGGCTATAAAATCTTCAAAACTTGGTAAAATTGGCTAGGATTTTGAGGACACCTAGATCTAGGCTTAGGCTAGGGCTAACAAGTGCTAAATCTGAGTTAATCACACCAGGGAAGAAGGATTTGAGGTTTGAAATTGGATCAAGTGTCAAGTATATCAGCAAACTTGTTTCTGCATATGTTCATTGTTCATCAGTAACTTCTAGTGCTTTGATCTTGTTATTTACTTTGATTCAGTGTTTGATTCTTGTTGCTTTGTGTTTGTTCTTAGTTTATATAGCTTGTGTATGCATCCTGTTAAGTTTGGTTGGCTTATTGTGACTAAATCTGCTTATTAAGTGTTTAACTGCTTATTTCCATATCTGGTGCATATCTGGTGACTGTTTGGCTTATTGTGGCTTATTGTGTGAACCAATTTGTGATTTTATTGTTGCTATTGACTCCTTGTGATTCATTGATCACAAGGGTGCCTTTGTTTCCAATTGAATCAAACCAGAACTCTCAAATACGCTTGGTCAAATAGTCAAAGCAGTGGGAACTCCTTTCCCCTGCTAGTTACCACTGATAGTGTAAAACTGTGTCAGCTTATCAATAAGCTATAATAGCTTATTCCAACAAGCAACAACTTTGTTTTTGTAATAGGTGCTCATATTTTGACCCATTTGTTCATTCTGGAGCATTTGGGTGTTTGACTTTAGGGTTTGACTAGAAAACCAACTCCTTTGACTTTTACATAAGTTCATTTGTGCTTATTCTGGCTTATTGGTTGTGCTTATTGGATTTTTGTTGATTGATTTTGCTTATTGAGTCCATTTGAAAGCTTTTGCAAGTTGAATCAGGTCCTGAGGTGCCCTAAATCTCTAAAACGACTATTTTGTCTTTTAGTGAAGTTTTTCTTTGCTTATTTCTGGCTTATTGAGTGAGCTTTTTCAAAAATTCTTTTTACAGATCTCATAAGCAACCCAAAAGAAGGTTGTGTGTCAAATTAGAGCTTATGGCATTAGCTTATGGCTTAATGGGCTGAAAAGCCCAATAAGAATAAGTTGAGTGTTAAATAAGCTGTGATAAGCTCATATTCAGCTTTTGGGCCTTTAGAGTTTTGTTCTTAGAATTAAATTTTGAGTCAGATAGGGCTTTTCCAAGTCAGTTAGGCCAAGTTTGACTTTTTGGGCCCAAAAGCCCAATTTGGTTGACTGTTTTTGGTTTTGGCCCATTTGAGGGCCCAATAGGGGTATTTTGGTAATTTCACTTTGATTTTCTGATTATTTAGGTTAAAATAAACTAGTTTGCAAGTTTTTAGAATTTTTTATGATTTTTGGATTTTTAATATTATTTTATTATTATTTTATTGTTGTTTTTTAAAATTTCACATTTTCCAACTTTTTACATTTTTCTTAGGTTAATTACATTAAAATAGGAATTCAGCAACTTTTAGAATAATTTTATCTCTTTTAGATTAGTTTTTATAATTATTTTAAGTTTTAATAGATTTTAAATCATTTTAAATAGTTTTTATTAGTTTAAAAATTTCTAAAAATAGTTTTTAATCTTTTTAGGTTATTTTAGAGGTTTACCAATTGAAAAATCTTTATTTGGGCTTTTTGATAATTTATTTGATTTTTAGGTCTTTAATTAGCATTTAAAAATTGAATATTTAATTATTTAAAAGGTTTGAAAAAGTTTTGATCATTGGTAAACTCTTAGTTTATTATTTTTGATTTTTGGTGAATTTTTGGTAATTTTTAGAATTTATTTTTATTTTGGTGATTTTTAAGGTTCTACGTTTTAACTTTCTAGTAGTACTTAATTTTATTTTTACGTCTTCGTCATCTTCTTTTCTCATCCCCTTCTAAACCAATCATTAATCACAAACATTTAACAAATTTATCACACACATATACCTCCTTGGAAAACGAACTTTCATACCTTAAGGGTCATTAGTGTTTACGTTTTCCTAAACGTACACTTAATATTTATCGCTTTTACGCCTTTTTCCTAAGAGGTGTAATTTACCACAATCATTTTCAATTACGGTATAATTTTTAAAACTTTCTTATATAGTAGCAATAGCCCGAACACCTTTTAGTCTTGTTCATGTCTCCTTACTCATGTTCATGTCTCTTTAATAGACATGAAAATAATGAGTTTTAAAGTGTATCCATTCTCTCATTTGAATGTGATAATATAATAATCGATGTACAAACCTCCATTTCCTCACGTGAATGTGATAAAATGATCAACATAAAGATCTTCATTCCCTCATGTGAATGTGATGAAATGATCAACTTAAAGATTTTAATTATCTCATGAGAATGTGATAATATAAAAAAACATCAAGATATTCATTACCTAAATTGAATATGATAATGTAATAATAAATTTTTAAAGACCGTTTATCATGATAAAGGATACGGTCGAAGTAATATAAAAATGCTAAACCACTAAAGTGGCAAAACCAAGAAAGGAGCACACAAAAATATGATTCATGAAAGATGATGTATGAAAAGTACAAGTGTGTCAAAGATATTACACACTACATTCATACATGTAATGATATATGCTAACACATTTTGCTCCTACAAGAAAATGTGAAATTGTCACGAGGAATGAAATTTCATATTAATGATGCATTACATTGCATCTTCCTCGACATGCATTATAGATAAATTAGTGAAATATTATCACTAGCCATAACATAAAGTTATAGCCTATAATTATGATCTTTTTGGCATGACCGGCTATACCATCACGAGTCGTTAATGATGCAAAAACTATAAATTGATTAGATTCTTCAACTAAAGGTTTAATCTCTCAAAGAAAGATGATTATCCATCTACCAACTAGATTTGGTGACTCGATCCCTCAATTTTCTGGAAAGAAAGCAAGTGGATATACGTTTTCATACATATCCATTATATGAACCATTTAGAATTCTATAAATCGATACATCGTCTAAATGGTAATAAATATTATAACTTCATGTTTGCATGACTAATAGCTCGACTTATTAAAATGAGGGCATAACATTACAGAGTAAGTAATTCGTTGTGATATGAGATGAATTACTTCTACATTAATCAATAATGATAATGAGAGAAAATATTTGGTTATCATATGGGGTCATACTATCATATACACAAAAAAAAATTTAGCATCATGCCAATATATTATTATAATTCCTTCATTTCATAATTGGTTATGGTTATAAACCAAACATATGCCAGTTTATTTTTTTGCGCCTTACATAACTAAATTACTCCACCTAAATGCAATACAGGATATAGAAGAAGGGGTAATTCCTTCAGGAGGAGAGAAGTATGTATAAATTTAGAATGAAATACCATATTCTATTGATCCTCGAAGTAAATTTTATGAATTTATTATTCAATAGGTAATTTAATAGCCATACATATACATTGGCCAATAATATTCGTTTTTAGTATATCGTTTTTCTTCTCGATATTGTGTCGAATTGATTTTACGTTTTATCGTCAAGACTTAATTCATTTTTGGTTAAAGAAAAGTGTTTTTGGTATTTATACTACTTGGCACAAAGCACGTAAAAAGTGGAAAAATATTATGTATATTACGTAATACTTACTATTCTAAAAACAATTTGCAAATACCTCAATTTAATGCACAAAATATAAGAAATGTAAAATGCAAATTTAAACTACAAATCTAAAATGCAAAATACAAATTTTAAGCTAAAATATGAGAGTAAGAAACTGACTATATAATAGTAAAATCTTATTTTTATAAAGACTACAATTGGTAAATGAACTTAGAATGCTATTGGACGTAATTGATATCTAAGCTACGAAATCTACTACAAGTCCAAATTTTGTTTTATAAAATGAAACTAGTTTAAATCTTACTATTAATTCAACACTAAGTCTATCCCTATTAAACGTCTATGCCCAAAAAGATATTAAACCCCAATATACTTGCTAATGACAGCTTTAGGAAACAGCCCAAGGAAGTAACGCTCAAAGGAAAACTAGCAAATTGATTCTAACAGGTTTAGCTTGTTTGAACTATGAATATAACGAGACAAAAGGAAGTAACGCTCAAAAGAAAACTACCAAAACTTTAACAAATGAAAGTGCTAATGAAACAAGCAGTTTACTAATAGCTCTTTTGTCTTTTTATCCTTCTTCTCCAGGTTGAAAACTACTCTTACACTGATTTTTTAAACACTAAACTCATGACTTTTTTAAAGACTTAAAACCAAATTTAACCATGACACTAGTAATTCATACAGAAACTTTGTAGAAAATACGATGAACCTTTAACTAATCTAATTCCCCAACTACTGTGACAAACTTAAACAACTAGTTAAGCTATTTTAAAAAAAACTAGAAACACATTAAGCACCTATTCCAACTAGTGATCAAATTTCATCCACTTTCATCAACTACAAATCCATGAATCTATCTGCAAACTTCGGACTATATTGACCCATATGAAAAATCTAAATGATCATTCCTTGACTTACTATAGTCAAATCATCCTACTTTGACATCAAAAGCTAACTAAAGTGAATTCTATACTAAGACACTAGAATAGCAACTAATCCTATCAAGATTAACCACTGATCAAATCGAGAACTCAAAGATCACAGCTATACCAAACACTAGTTTTAAGATATAAACAGAAATATGAAAGCTACAATTAGACTACAAAGCTTAAAAACATATCCAGACATATTTCACTCAAGCAGATTTAGCAAGCTATGAAAAAATGATTATACTACCAAACTACAGCTAACAAGAATTAAATGAACTGAGAAAATAACGAGTAAAACTATCCTACATCCAGGCCTCCGCTGGTGCGAGCGAACTATTGAATAGAACCGAAACAGTAAACACCACAGCCTCTACTAAGTCAATAAGCTACTGGACTAGCTTATCGTTTAGCTTATTCCAACAACAGTAGAGATTAACAGCACAATCTAAACACTAGCTCTGAACTGATTTTATTGAAGCTCGAATTCTCGTTACCAATGCTTCGTTACACCAGAACTGAATACATCAAAATCTGCACCGGATTTCAACTTCTGCTACATTACTTTTCTAACCGAATAACCAATATTCAACAATCGGAACGCGATAAAAACTTAACATTTTTATAAGATCCTAAACAGAACCTTATTAACAACTTGAATAAGCCGAGATTATAAGAAGAGCTTTTAGAAAAATGAATCAACACTGTAACACAAATGACTCAAACAAATGAGACTATATTATCAGAAACTAAGCATAAGCTTTTTGAGAGCTTATGATCACAAGAATAAAGAAGAGTTTAGAAAAGAAGAATATGAGAAAGCTTGAAATGTGGGAAACGGTGTATACTTTTATTAAAACAATAATAAAATTAACAGAAAACAAAGAACAGAATTAAATAACAAATAAAATTGAAAGCAGTAAAAGTAAGACGAGGCACGTGTTTAACACGCTTCCCTTAAAACAGATTCGCCGTCTGTTTCCCAGGGTACAACGTCCAAAGCTGTTGTACAGCCGGACTAGACAAACTTGCCTGAAAGATCACGGAAGCCTTCTGCGTTTCTGATCGAGAACTGCTGGAAAAAACGTCTGGTAATGGAGTATGAAAAGCTGCGTTTTTCTGATATCTTTAACTGAATGAGAAGAGGTTATATTTATACTGAAAACTTGACTTGTTCTCAAAGAAAAAATATATACCAAAGTCAGGAAAATCTGTTATAACTAAAACAGATTTCCTGTCTTTTTAACACACAAAAATATTCTGTGAATATTTTCTGTATCTTTTTAACACACAAAATATTCTGTAAATAACTTCTGTATCTATTCCTAAAATAGATGTACAGAATTCTCTGGAAAATAAATCGAATTCGCAGCAAAAAAGATACCGAAATCTGCCCGCACCCAAGCCAGTTTTCGGAGCTGCATTCGTGTCCGCAGGTCGCGCGCTCGTGCACAAGTTCAGTAGCTTCGAACTCGTTTTTGGCCTAGAAATCCCACTTTCTGCACCCCCCCTGCGCGCGCGTAGGCGTGGGAGTAAAAACCCACAAATGAATATTGTAGGGTAGAAACTAGGATTCCCTTATAAACATGTTTTCATTTCATGTTTCAAGCGATGTGGGACAAAATATTTTCCAAATATTGTGTTTCACGTGACTCACTTTGAGACACGATATCTCATTCATATTAACTCCATATTGGACATACTTTAGCTCGTTGCGAAGCTCTCTTCGAGGAGAACGCAAAGCTACTAAGTACTACGAATATATATAACATATACATATACAAAATTATGTCCAAAGTATTGCAAAAACCATATTTTGCAAAACATTTTCCAACAATCCCCCACATGAATGGGAATCGGTCGAAAACACACGAACGTTTCGGCAAAATTTCTGCGGTTAAGTCCTGCATAGGATAGGTAGGTGTAACCCTTTGAACCTTCCCTTATGAGATGCACTTAGTCTCCTAGATCTGAGTAGACGCGATGTCCTTGAACTCAGCCTCTGTTTACGTAGACGACAATACACACTCACACAAGACTCTCCCTGACCTTGTCAAGTCCTCATAGTCGTGTTCGTTATGGTCATGAACACTCGCCTGGTTCTGCAAGAGCTCTTAGAAATTGCGCCCCCACAATTTCCTTCGAAGCGACCCCACTTCTCTCTCACATAGGTGATTTCATCTTGAATCATTAAAAACATATGTTTTATGATTTCATCTTGAATCATTATGCTTTATGATTTCATCCTGAATCATTAAGCCATATGTTTAACCTCTCAACAAGTCACATTGTTCTAGGAATGGACTAGGAAAGTTATTTTATTAAGTAACTCCCCCACATTGACGTGACTTCCCCCACATTTCTATGATTAGGTTGTCCTATTGAACCCAGATCTTGGGATCTCCAGTCAACTGGGTTAGGTTTTCCTTCATAGAAACTCATTCCTTCAAGGGCTTTAGTCCCATTCCTTTAGACGACTTACTAACTAACTCTCTGCTTAAGCCTTTCGTAAGCGGATCCGCAATGTTATCCTTTGACTTCACATAGTCAATTGAGATAACTCCTGTTGAGAGTAGTTGTCGTATCGAATTATGTCGACGACGGATATGTCTAGACTTTCCATTATACATTGTGCTATGAGCTCTGCCAATTGCCGATTGACTATCACAATGTATACTAATGGCCGTTACCGGTTTAGGCCACCTGGGTATGTCCTCTACGAATTGACGTAGCCATTCCGCCTCTTCTCCGCATTTATCTAACGCGATAAATTCTGATTCCATCGTGGACTTAGCTATTACAGTTTGCTTGGAAGACTTCCAAGATATAGCGGCCCCTCCCAGTGTAAACACATATCCACTGGTCGATCTAGAATCCTTTATGTCAGATATCCAATTTGCATCACTGTATCCTTCAATAACAGATGGATATCTAGCATAATTCAGTCCATAATCACGACTGTATCTCAAATAATGAAGTACCCTAGTCATAGCTTTCCAATGTGCATCACTTGGATTACTAGTATATCTACTTAGCCTGCTAACAGCATATGCTAAGTCAGGTCGGGTACATGTCATCAAATACATCAACATGCCAATAATTCTTGAATACTCTAATTGGGCAACACCTGCGCCTCTATTTTTAGATAGATGCAAACTGGTGTCAATTGGAGTTCTAGCTAGGCCGGAATCCCCCGCATTATGAGTATTGAGAATTTTGTCCACGTAATGTGCTTGACTTAATGCAATTCCACTATGAGTTCGTATGATCTTTATTCCAAGGATCACATCAGCCAAACCCATATCTTTCATGTCAAACTTCGATTTCAACATGTCTTTAGTAGACTTGATCATCTTGTCGTTACTGCCAACGATAAGCATATCATCAACATAAAGACACAAGATTACATATCCACTATTCGTGTCTTTGACATAAACACACTTGTCGCATTCATTAATTTTGAATCCACCCTCTAGCATGGCGTGATCAAATTTTTGATGCCATTGTTTTGGAGCTTGCTTTAAGCCATACAATGACTTAACAAGCCTACAAACTTTGCTCTCTTGTCCAGGAGCCATGAAACCCTCGGGTTGGTTCATGTATATTTCTTCTTCTAAATCTCCATTTAGAAAAGCCGTTTTCACATCCATTTGGTGAACTTCTAAATTTCTTAATGCGGCAATAGCAAGAATCATCCTAATAGAAGTTATTCGCGTAACAGGCGAATATGTATCAAAGTAATCTAGACCTTCGCGTTGTCTAAAACCTTTGATCACCAATCTTGCTTTGTACTTATCAATGGTGCCATCAGCTTTCATCTTCTTCTTGAAGATCCATTTATAGGCTAGTGGTTTACAACCAGGAGGTAAATCCACGAGCTCCCAAGTATGATTTTGTAAAATAGACTCTATTTCACTATTAATCGCTTCTTTCCATCGAGGTCCTTCCGAGGAATTTACAGCTTCTTGATAAGAAGTAGGTTCATTTTCTACCATAAAAGAGACAAAATCGGGTCCAAAGGATTTCTCGGTTCTCGCCCGTTTGCTTCTTCTAGGTTCAACCTCTTCTTCCTCGGGTTGATCTTGTCTCTCATCTTGGAGATCATCATCATCTCGTTGTCTCTTATCTTGGACAACTACATCATCTATTCTAGATGTGCTTCCATTTTCCTTCTTTAAACAAGGAAATATGTTTTCAAAGAAAGACGCATTCCTTGATTCCATAACTGTGTTCTTGTGTATATCAGGATTTTTTGAATCATGTACAATGAAACGATACGCACTGCTATTCTTAGCATATCCAATGAATATACAATCCACAGATTTAGGTCCAATCGTTTGGGCCTTAGGTGTCGGCACAGCTACCTTGGCTAGACACCCCCACACTCGTAAGTACTGGTATGATGGTTTTCTTCCCATCCACAGTTCATATGGGGTTTCCTCTTTATCCTTACGAGGTATCTTGTTTAAAAGATAAGTAGCCGTTAGAATGGCTTCCCCCCACATGTCCCGGCTCATACCAGAACTTAACAACATGGCATTAACCATTTCTTTCAAGGTACGGTTCTTCCTTTCGGCAATACCGTTTTGCTGAGGTGAATAAGGAGCAGTAAACTCATGTCTAATTCCATGTTTCGCACATAGATCAGCAAAAGGAGACACATATTCACCTCCTCTATCACTTCGTACAACCTTGATTTTCCTACCAAGTTGATTCTCAACTTCGGTTTTGTATAGAACAAACTTGTCTATAGCTTCATCTTTACTTTTCAACAAGTAAACGTAGCAGTACTTTGTGCAATCATCAATAAACGTGATGAAGTACTTATTGCCACCTTTTGTGGGTAGTGATTTCAAATCACATATGTCTGTGTGTATCATATCAAGTGGTTCGGTTTTCCGTTCAACCGATTTGAAAGATGATCTTGTAAGTTTGGCTTCGACACAAGTTTCACACTTATAATTTGAATCAATATGAAAATTTGGTATGCCATTAAATTTAATCAAACGACGCATTGAATTAAAATTAACATGTCCAAGACGGCCATGCCACACATTAGAAGACTCAATCAAGTAAGCAGAAGAATTCATTTTATTGATATCACTCTTAACAACTATTACATTGAGCTTAAACATAACATTCAAGGCATACCCCTTACCAACATACATTTGATTCTTAGAAATTACAACTTTATCAGACTCAAAAACAAGACGAAAACCAAACTTATTCAAAAGCCATCCGGACACAAGATTCTTGCGAATCTCCGGAACATACAAGACTTTAGTCAACTTGAGCTCTTTCTCGGATGTCATCTTCAAAATAACATCTCCTTCGCCCTTGATATCAGCAGTTGCAGAGTTGCCCATGTACAGCTTCTCGCCATTGTCAACCGCTCTGAAAGAGTGAAACATACTCTTGTCAGCACACACATGACGGGTTGCCCCAGTATCAACCCACCAATCATTATTATTAGAACCTACCAGGTTAACTTCAGAGATCATGGTAACGACATCAGACACCATAGCAATCATGTCCACATTATCATTCACCATATTAGCCTCGCGTGGAGTCACCCGCTTTGGCGCTTTGCAATTAGCAGCACGATGACCTGGCTTGTCACAGTTGAAGCAATTTCCTTGGAACTTCTGCTTCGCAATTCCAGCCTTAGGAGCAAGGTACTCAGACTTCCCTTTGCTCTTCTTGTCATTTTTCCCTTTTCCAAAGCTCTTTCCTTTAGACTTTGAAGAAGACGAACCATGCTCAACCATATTTGCCTTGGCAGAATCAGGTGTATAAGTGTTTTTCTGAGCCAGCTTGTTGTCCTCTTCAATACGAAGACGAACAACCAAGTCTTCAACAGTCATCTCCTTTCGCTTATGCTTCAAGTAGTTTTTAAATTCTACCCAGCTTGGAGGTAACTTTTCAATGATAGCAGCAACTTGAAAAGTTTCACTCAAAGTCATACCCTCAGCATGAATGTCGTGTAGCAAAACCTGCAGATCTTGAACCTGAGTTATCACACTCTTTGAATCAACCATCTTGTAATCCAAAAAGCGAGCTACCACGAACTTCTTTGTACCAGCATCCTCAGTTTTGTACTTGCGTTCCAACGACTCCCATAATTCTTTGGCAGTCTTAGTCTTGCAGTACACATTGTACAAAGAGTCCACCAAACCATTCAGAATATAGTTGTGACACAAGAAGTCTGAATGTTTCCATGCTTCAACAGCTTGCACGGCTTGTTGATTTTCGGGTACACCTTCTTTAGGAGGTTCCACCTGAGGTACAGTCTCCTTTAAGAACTTCACAAGGTTCAAAGTAGTGAGATAGAAGAACATCTTCTGCTGCCACCTCTTAAAATTCTGTCCATTGAATTTTTCTGGTTTTTCAGCATGATTAGCAACTGTGTGGGGAACTGGCGCACCAGTTACATTCACAGTAGTAGTTGCAGGAGTTACAGGAGTTACAGGAGTTACAGGAGTGCTGGTAGACATCCTGAAAGATCAAACAAGATCAAAACACAAACAGTTAGACAACTGTTATAAATTTGTATATAAGAAATTCAATCGTGATCTCTATATACTTATAGTGGATCTGCTTCAAAGAAACTCAATCTTGGTTTCAATGAATCAGATGTAATTATCAAACGTATCAGTTTAACAGAAACACAATCTTGGTTTCAATAAACTGATTAGAACAACTGCTAAAAAAAAAACCTTAACTGTTAATTAAAATCTGTAAATTAAAACTGATTTCCAGTGAAACTCAATCCTGGTTTCGGTAGAAACAGTTTATAAATAAATCTGATAAAATTATTAATCCGATTTAATAAAAGTTTTAATTCTGTTAAACAGACTCTGTTTTAAGATTGTGGGAAACGGTGTATACTTTTATTAAAACAATAATAAAATTAACAGAAAACAAAGAACAGAATTAAATAACAAATAAAATTGAAAGCAGTAAAAGTAAGACGAGGCACGTGTTTAACACGCTTCCCTTAAAACAGATTCGCCGTCTGTTTCCCAGGGTACAACGTCCAAAGCTGTTGTACAGCCGGACTAGACAAACTTGCCTGAAAGATCACGGAAGCCTTCTGCGTTTCTGATCGAGAACTGCTGGAAAAAAACGTCTGGTAATGGAGTATGAAAAGCTGCGTTTTTCTGATATCTTTAACTGAATGAGAAGAGGTTATATTTATACTGAAAACTTGACTTGTTCTCAAAGAAAAAATATATACCAAAGTCAGGAAAATCTGTTATAACTAAAACAGATTTCCTGTCTTTTTAACACACAAAAATATTCTGTGAATATTTTCTGTATCTTTTTAACACACAAAATATTCTGTAAATAACTTCTGTATCTATTCCTAAAATAGATGTACAGAATTCTCTGGAAAATAAATCGAATTCGCAGCAAAAAAGATACCGAAATCTGCCCGCACCCAAGCCAGTTTTCGGAGCTGCATTCGTGTCCGCAGGTCGCGCGCTCGTGCACAAGTTCAGTAGCTTCGAACTCGTTTTTGGCCTAGAAATCCCACTTTCTGCACCCCCCCCTGCGCGCGCGTAGGCGTGGGAGTAAAAACCCACAAATGAATATTGTAGGGTAGAAACTAGGATTCCCTTATAAACATGTTTTCATTTCATGTTTCAAGCGATGTGGGACAAAATATTTTCCAAATATTGTGTTTCACGTGACTCACTTTGAGACACGATATCTCATTCATATTAACTCCATATTGGACATACTTTAGCTCGTTGCGAAGCTCTCTTCGAGGAGAACGCAAAGCTACTAAGTACTACGAATATATATAACATATACATATACAAAATTATGTCCAAAGTATTGCAAAAACCATATTTTGCAAAACATTTTCCAACATGAAATTCATTAATGGAGGATATGAAGGAATTGGTTACAACTGCTCTAACTGAAAATGTATCGGAATTAACTAACTCGTAATAGAAAATTAAACAAAACAACTACTATGTGAATTTTAAACCTATTCTAGTTGCTTGCAATTGAAGCTAATACAATTATTTATAGAGAATTTCTGGAGAAGTGTTGATGTGTCTTCACCAATCAAGAAACTCCACGTGGATCAAGGTTAGGTCACGAATTGGGGGTTTTCTTCTCTGGTCCATGTTGATCTAATTGAATGCTACCATCATGTTGAGATTGAAAAGATGAACACTTTTTTTGTTTTGAACTTCTCTTGAATCTTCCTTAATCTCCATCGAATTTGATTTGAAGTTTCTTGGAGGAAGAAAAAATGATGCTTTGTTATTATAACAAAGACTTTACATGTTTAGTCCCTCTTCTTCCATTCTTTATCATTTGAAACTTTGTATTTATAGACTTTTTAGCTTTAAACAAGTTTGCTCTTTAAATCCATTATCTTTATGAATTCAGAAACTATAGTCCTTGAATGCTTGGTTTTGTTTTTTCTTCGTCTTTTGTTAGATAAAACCCGTAAAAGCTCAAATTTGTTTCTTTTGTAACTGTTTTGAGCAAATTGCGTTAGATATATACTCCCACTTATTATTCCTCTAACCCGGTTATCATTTGAGCAAATTGCTTGAGAGTAAATTTGATTTTATTTGGTGGGAAATATTAAAAATGTAAAATCTCAAAATAAGGAAGCACAGTTTTAATCGATAATTAATCATCTCATCCATTTCTTGAAAAACCGCCCACAATTGATATAAGTCCGTCTCAAAATAATAAACTGATCGTCTTATACGTAATAAACTTATGTCATGCTTAGATAAGTAGCTACTCACTCTAAAAAGAAACATAAAACTCAAGCAATAAATTATATCCGCCGCCTTTTTAAGACCTTGGATTCTCGATCCTGCAAACCTTGTGAGAGTAATATTGGACCGGAAAAGTAACTACCCAATCTCCATAACCCTTGTGAGAGTAATATTTAGACCCGATAGAAACTTTACACTTCACTGCCCCTCTTCGGAGTCTTGAATGATTATTTTTTTTCTTTTGCTTCTTTTTTTTCTAGCCACTCATTTCTTTTTCAACGCACTCTTATTTTTCTTTATTCCTCACAATAAATTAACACCCGCTAAATAGTAAGCATGAAAAATGTTTAATACACATAAAACGGTCTAACTCAGAATCTCAAGACGTACTTATAGCAACTACGAATGATTATCCAAAAATGCAAAAGAAACTAAAAACCGAGAAAACCATTCATGATTATTTTATATACATGCGTTGACAAGAAAGTAAAGGTTACCGATGGGAGTATAATAGCCACAAATAATTTATATGAAGTTTATCTAGCCCTTTATACTCACTTCAAACTCTATCATTTCTCATTCTCTACAATTTAAAATCTTAAATAATGAGACTCGTGGATGCTTAGCCTAATAAACCGAATTAACGATTTACATGGTTAAGGATACTAGCTAGAGTAAACTTGATTAAGTAAATTCGGGTTGAGTCAAAATATTCACGACGGGTCTAATATGTCAAAGACGTCTAAACTTGTTAAAACCATATCCTTTATTATATTTTTCTTTTTTTTACTTATTTTTTACGAACTTGAATGAAATGGAAATATATACAAACGTAAAAGAAAAATAAAAGGAAATACTACTAGGCAAAAATAGATCAAAAATTTTAAAAATGTTAAAATATTTAATTTTTCCGTTTATCATGAAAGCAAAGGCAATGGTCTAGGCAAGGTCACTTCGATATAAGTCTCTCCTACACTTAAGATAAACATTTCCTCAATGTATAAGAATATTGGAGTATAAACTCCCCTACACTTATGACGTTGATTACTCTGTTTAAATCGAGCTAAGGAAAAGACAACTAAAGTGAATTCATTTTAAGCACAAGTTTGAATATCACAATAGCAAAAACAGATCAAAGATAACCGGATACACGGGCCTCCTCCATAAGCACATCAAATGAATGAGAGAGAGAAACCCTGAAACAAATACCAAAAGACGAAGAAAGGAACACCCCTCCACTTAAACTCTACTATAATACCCTCTTATTAGTCTACCATTGCTAAGATAGTTATTCAAGCTTGATTTTATTCCCAGAGTCTCTAGCTTGACTCGATTCCCCGAATTAAATTGTCCTTGGGGAAACTATCATGGAGAGAAAAAGATTTACCCGTAAAAGAAAAGCTCTCCATGATAAAGTGAAATAACATCCCAAATAAGGAAAACCCAATAAAAATCCACCAGGATCAAATACATAATTTCCATCCCTAAAGGAAATCAACCCTAAAGTGGAAATAGCAAACAAGTATAAGAAAGATGGGTTTCCTTTAAGCAAAAGTCTATCACAATGAAGGGTATATTCACAAGGTAATGATCTCGGGTATGTAGAAAGTTTTTCTTTGATTTCATTAGTAAGATACTTAGATAGCTCAAAATAAAAGAATCACCCATAAAAAAATCACCCTCAAATGTGAAATCACCAAGAGACACCGGGGGTGATTCCTCACCTTTTGTGGAAATTCCCGAGATTATAATGGATCCTACATTACCCATTGATGACCCCATGCCTTTTATGACTCCATAACCCACTCCTCCAAATGATTTTATGCTTTCTTCAAATTCTCTTAGTGAGACATGTTTTGATAAACCAATTTTTGAGGAGTGTGAAAAACTTTATAATGAGTTCATAGAAGAAGAACTCTTAATTGATCATACACCTAAGGAGTTTGTGAAATTGGTTTTCAATGAGAATGACCCTATACTCTTAGAGATTGCTACCATCTTACTTAAGGAACCTTTAGAAGAGTATAATTTGGATGATCATTTGGAAGGTTTTCCTCATAGCCATTATCCGGATATGGATGTGTTATCTTATGATTCCGACTATACTTTTAATTCTTCATCAGGCTCGGATGAGGATGACTCTCCTATTTTTCAAAACCCGACTTTTGAAAAACATGATAAGGATAATAATGATTTCTTGGATACTTTACTCCTTAGTGATGATTTTTATACCTCTGGTGTTGAGAGATCCCATCACGAGGATGCTTTCTATGATACCGTGTTATTGGTTTTCTCGAATGAGCTTCATTGTGATCATGGTATTGATGAGAAGGCAAATGGAAATTTAAAACTTGATATTGATATTGATTTTGAAAACTCGGATTTTGACAAGTTCACATTTGCCTCTTCACCAATTACTTTTGATTCTACCATCGATTCTCTTTCACCTCTCACATTTAGTAATGATGATGATGGTTTTCGCATTCCTGAGATCGATGAGTTTCTTGATATTAATACACCTATTGAGTACATTCCCGGGTATTTTGATACGGAAGAAGATATTATTTTTCAAAATGGTTTATTACACGACGATAATATACCTTCTCTCCTTCCCGGCCCACCCTTTCATAATGATAAAGAGAACAAATACCCGAGGTTTACGACTATTAGAGCTAAATAGATAACGTGTTGAACTCCATGACATTAAAACAAATATCATTTAAGAGACATTTGAGTTAGCTGGGAGGGTTTGTGCATTGCATCACTGGGTCCATGACGTCATATGTTCAATATCTTCAAGATGTGTTGACCTGATTTCTGTCTAAGTTGTAAGGAGGGCTTCTTTCTTTAAACCCTTTATCTTTACAAATATTTTTCATTCTTCAACCCCTTCAATGCTTACCAATACATCATTACTAGCACTTGTTGTGTTGTTCTAATGCTAGCTTAAGTAGTTGGTCGGCATTCTGCTACGTTCACAATCATTCCTCATCTTTCCTAAGGACTACTATTTCTAGCTATCGAATTATCCTTGGGAAGATTCCTTCGATTCTGGAAAAATCATTAAACTTATACCTAATCCTACCACCGTTTTGTCACCACAACCGTCGGGAATAAAGTGTGTTTTAGGTAAGTACTCACCATCAAGAACATTCCTTGAAAATCACTAAGGGTACTTGTAATATAAATATCCAATGTTTTGTACCTTAGTGTTTTTAGTTATCGAAAACGCTCGCTTAACATGGCATGATGCATATTAAGTTGGTTTGTACATTAAGTCTTTTTAACCTTAGCCACATATAATTACAAGTCTCATTAATCCCATTTTCTCCCCTTATTCAAAAGGTTAAACCATGATATTTTGGATACCAATGGATTAACTGGTCTTGGGTTATTGTTGGGAATAAAATTAGTTAAGTCTACTAGCCGCTGACAAGAGTTATCTAGCCGCTGACAAGGTGTTATCAAGCCGCTGGCAGCTTAGGCCCAGACAAGAGAAATCAAGCCGTTGTCAACTTTTACAAGTCAACACGTTTTGATATATTAGGAAGATATGCATGTATATTGTATTTTCTATGTTTATCTTAGTATATCTTCCTAGAATAGTTGACACGTTTATTTTGTGTACAAGGCTCCTTATGCTTATAAAAGGAGGCCTTTAGGTTAGGGTTTGACATAACTTTCAATCACTGTTCTTGTTATTTTTTCTTTGCACTAAGTATTAAATTCCGCATAATACTTGGTTTGTTGAATATACAAAGTTTCTCAAATTTATTATACTTGAACTAATCTCGATAATACACAAGTTTAATCGATCTAAGTTTGGGATCAATGGTTAAAAGATGAAATTATGGTTTGGCCATAGAACATTTTTTTTCAAAATGATCTAAACGCCATGTTTTATAAAAATATGATAATTAGAACCTCAACTTCTATCATGATTCTTTCAAACAAATTAAAAATAAATAACTTTATGATATTGTTATACTTTTTAAGTAACCTCAAGTTTTATGATGGTTTGTTAAAGTGAATCACGATTACATAACCTCGTTGTTATTGTTATTATATTATGAATTTGAGTTCAATTATTATTTTTTTCAACAAACATCACAATAATATAACATCAATTTGGGACTAAGGGTTTTAATGAACCTAAAGCTATATTTATCCCTGAAAATAATTAGTAACATGACTAAGTTCCTGCTCTAAAGTATATAAGTTTTGGGTGATAGAAAACTATGATATTAAATTTAAAAAAAACTCATTATTGTATGGGTATGTTTAGAAAATTTTCTTCTAAACATTAACATAATTTTATGATATAATATATCGTTATATCATTTGTTTATAGATTACTCTAATTTATACATATAATTATGTTTTGTTTTCATAAGCGTGTAAAATAATTTGCTAACTATAGAGTAAATGATAAGAATTACATTTGTTTTCAATAGATGAGTCATTTAAGCAAATAAATCTTACAATTATATTTGTCATATTGAAAAAAACAAATTATTTATTACCAGTTTCGTAGTATTTTTTTCTAATATTCTACATGTGTTATTATGTATTTGTATTTTCAAATCATGTAGTATTTTCGAATGAGGGACTGATTTTGTCAAATCATGTTTACCTGGATGTTTTCAATTACTGTATAATTTTTAAAACTTTCTTATGTAGTAGCAATAGCCCGAACACCTTTTAGTCTTGTTCATGTCTCCTTACTCATGTTCATGTCTCTTTAATAGACATGAAAATAATGAGTTTTAAAGTGTATCCATTCTCTCATGTGAATGTGATAATATAATAATCGATGTACAAACCTCCATTTCCTCACGTGAATTTGATAAAATGATCAACATAAAGATCTTCATTCCCTCATGTGAATGTGATGAAATGATCAACTTAAAGATTTTAATTATCTCATGAGAATGTGATAATATAAAAAAACATCAAGATATTCAATACCTAAATTGAATATGATAATGTAATAATAAATTTTTAAAGACCGTTTATCATGATAAAGGATACGGTCGAAGTAATATAAAAATGCTAAACCACTAAAAGTGGCAAAACCAAGAAAGGAGCACACAAAAATATGATTCATGAAAGATGATGTATGAAAAGTACAAGTGTGTCAAAGATATTACACACTACATTCATACATGTAATGATATATGCAACACATTTTGCTCCTACAAGAAAATGTGAAATTGTCACGAGGAATGAAATTTCATATTAATGATGCATTACATTGCATCTTCCTCGACATGCATTATAGGTAAATTAATGAAATATTATCACTAGCCATAACATAAGATTATAGCCTATAATTATGATCTTTTTGGCATGACCGGCTATACCATCACGAGTCATTAATGATGCAAAAACTATAAATTGATTAGATTCTTCAACTAAAGGTTTAATCTCTCAAAGGAAGTTGATTATCCATCTACCAACTATATTTGGTGACTCGATCCCTCAATTTTCTGGAAAGAAAGCAAGTGGATATACGTTTTCATACATATCAATTATATGAACCATTTAGAATTCTATATATCGATACATCGTCTAAATGGTAATAAAAATTGTAACTTCATGTTTGCATGACTAATAGCTCGACTTATTAAAATGAGGGCATAACATTACAGAGTAAGTAATTCGTTGTGATATGAGATGAATTACTTCTACATTAATCAATAATGATAATGAGAGAAAATATTTGGTTATCATATGGGGTCATAGTATCATATACACACAAAAAAAATTAGCATCATGCCAATATATTATTATAATTCCTTCATTTCATAATTGGTTATGGTTATAAAGCAAACATATCCCAGTTTATTTTTTTGCGCCTTACATAACTAAATTACTCCACCTAAATGCAATACAGGATATAGAAGAAGGGGTAATTCCTTCAGGAGGAGAGAAGTATGTATAAATTTAGAATGAAATACCATATTCTATTGATCATCGAAATAAATTTTATGAATTTATTATCCAATAGGTAATTTAATAGCCATACATATACATTGGCCAATAATATTCGTTTTTAGTATATCGTTTTTCTTCTCGATATCGTGTCGAATTGATTTTACGTTTTATCGTCAAGACTTAATTCGTTTTTGGTTAAAGAAAAGTATTTTTGGTATTTATACTACTTGGCACAAAGCACGTAAAAAGTGGAAAAATATTATGTATATTACGTAATACTTACTATTCTAAAAACAATTTGCAAATACCTCAATTTAATGCACAAAATATAAGAAATGTAAAATGCAAATTTAAACTACAATTCTAAAATGCAAAATACAAATTTTAAGCTAAAATATGAGAGTAAGAAACTAACTATATAATAGTAAAATCTTATTTTTATAAAGACTACAATTGGTAAATGAACTTAGAATGCTATTGGACGTAATTGATATCTAAGCTACGAAATCTACTACAAGTCCAAATTTTGTTTTATAAAATGAAACTAGTTTAAATCTTACTATTAATTCAACACTAAGTCTATCCCTATTAAACGTCTATGCCCAAAAAGATATTAAACCCCAATATACTTGCTAATGACAGCTTTAGGAAACAACCCAAGGAAGTAACGCTCAAAGGAAACTAGCAAATTGATTCTAACAGGTTTAGCTTGTTTGAACTATGAATATAACGAGACAAAAGGAAGTAACGCTCAAAAGAAAACTACCAAAACTTTAACAAATGAAAGTGCTAATAAAACAAGCAGTTTACTAATAGCTCTTTTGTCTTTTTATCCTTCTTCTCCAGGTTAAAAACTACTCTTACACTGATTTTTTAAACACTAAACTCATGACTTTTTTAAAGACTTAAAACCAAATTTAACCATGACACAAGTAATTCATACAGAAACTTTGTAGAAAATACGATGAACCTTTAACTAATCTAATTCCCCAACTACTGTGACAAACTTAAACAACTAGTTAAGCTATTTTAAAAAAAACTAGAAACACATTAAGCACCTATTCCAACTAGTGATCAAATTTCATCCACTTTCATCAACTATAAATCCATGAATGTATCTGCAAACTTAGGACTATATTGACCCATATGAAAAATCTAAATGACCATTCCTTGACTTACTATAGTCAAATCATCCTACTTTGACATCAAAAGCTAACTAAAGTGAATTCTATACTAAGACACTAGAATAGCAACTAATCCTATCAAGATTAACCACTGATCAAATCGAGAACTCAAAGATCACAGCTATACCAAACACTAGTTTTAAGATATAAAAAGAAATATGAAAGCTACAATTAGACTACAAAGCTTAAAAACATATCCAGACATATTTCACTCAAGCAGATTTAGCAAGCTATGAAAAAACGATTATACTACCAAACTACAGCTAACAAGAATTAAATGAATTGAGAAAATAACGAGTAAAACTATCCTACATCCAGGCCTCCGCTGGTGCGAGCGAACTATTGAATAGAACCGAAACAGTAAACACCACAGCCTCTACCAAGTCAATAAGCTACTGGACTAGCTTATCGTTTAGCTTATTCCAACAACAGTAGAGATTAACAGCACAATCTAAACACTAGCTCTGAACTGATTTTATTGAAGCTCGAATTCTCGTTACCAATGCTTCATTACACCAGAACTGAATACATCAAAATCTGCACCGGATTTCAACTTCTGCTACATTACTTTTCTAACCGAATAACCAATATTCAACAATCGGAACGCGATAGAAACTTAACACTTTTATAAGATCCTAAACAGAAACTTATTAACAACTTGAATAAGCCGAGATTATAAGAAGAGCTTTTAGAAAAATGAATCAACACTTTAACACAAATGACTCAAGAAAATGAGACTATATTATCATAAACTAAGCATAAGCTTTTTGAGAGCTTATGATCACAGGAATAAAGAAGAGTTTAGAAAAGAAGAATATGAGAAAGCTTGAAATTCATTAATGGAGGATATGAAGGAATTGGTTACAACTGCTCTAACTGAAAATGTATCGGAATTAACTAACTCGTAATAGAAAATTAAACAAAACAACTACTATGTGAATTTTAAACCTATTCTAGTTGCTTGCAATTGAAGCTAATACAATTATTTATAGATAATTTCTGGAGAAGTGTTGATGTGTCTTCGCCAATCAAGAAACTCCACGTGGATCAAGGTTAGGTCACGAATTGGGGGTTTTCTTCTCTGGTCCATGTTGATCTAATTGAATGCTACCATCATGTAGAGATTGAAAAGATGAACACTTTTTTTGTTTTGAACTTCTCTTGAATCTTCCTTAATCTCCATCGAATTTGATTTGAAGTTTCTTGGAGGAAGAAAAAATGATGCTTTGTTATTATAACAAAGACTTTACATGTTTAGTCCCTCTTCTTCCATTCTTTATCATTTGAAACTTTGTATTTATAGACTTTTTAGCTTTAAACAAATTTGCTCTTTAAATCCATTATCTTTATGAATTCAGAAACTATAGTCCTTGAATGCTTGGTTTTGTTTTTTCTTCGTCTTTTGTTAGATAAAACCCGTAAAAGCTCGTATTTGTTTCTTTTGTAATTGTTTTGAGCAAATTGCGTTAGATATATACTCCCACTTATTATTCCTCTAACCCGGTTATCATTTGAGCAAATTGCTTGAGAGTAAATTTGATTTTATTTGGTGTGAAATATTAAAAATGTAAAATCTCAAAATAAGGAAGCACGGTTTTAATCGATAATTAACCATCTCATCCATTTCTTGAAAAACCGCCCACAATTGATATAAGTCCGTCTCAAAATAATAAACTGATCGTCTTATGCGTAATAAACTTATGTCATGCTTAGATAAGTAGCTACTCACTCCAAAAAAGAAAAATAAAACTCAAGCAATAAATTATATCCGCCGCCTTTTTAAGACCTTGGATTCTCGATCCTGCAAACCTTGTGAGAGTAATATTGGACCGGAAAAGTAACTACCCGATCTCCATAACCCTTGTGAGAGTAATATTTAGACCCGATAGAAACTTTTCACTTCATTGCCCCTCTTCGGAGTCTTGAATGATTATTTTTTTTCTTTTGCTTCTTTTTTTTCTAGCCACTCATTTCTTTTTCAAGGCACTCTTATTTTTCTTTATTCCTCACAATAAATTAACACCCGCTAAATAGTAAGCATGAAAAATGTTTAATACACATAAAACGGTCTAACTTAGAATCTCAAGACGTACTTATAGCAACTACGAATGATTAGCCAAAAATGCAAAAGAAACTAAAAACCGAGAAAACCATTCATGATTATTTTATATACATGCGTTGACAAGAAAGTAAAGGTTACCGATGGGAGTATAATAGCCACAAATAATTTATATGAAGTTTATCTAGCCCTTTATACTTACTTCAAACTCTATCATTTCTCATTCTCCACCAATTAAAATCTTAAATAATGAGACTCGTGGATGCTTAGACTAATAAACCGAATTAACGATTTACATGGTTAAGGATACTAGCTAGAGTAAACTTGATTAAGTAAACTCGGGTTGAGTCAAAATATTCACGACGGGTCTAATATGTCAAAGACGTCTAAACTTGTTAAAACCATATCCTTTATTATATTTTTCTTTTTTTTTACTTATTTTTTACGAACTTGAATGAAATGGAAATATATACAAACGTAAAAGAAAAATAAAAGGAAATACTACTAGGCAAAAATAGATCAAAAATTTTAAAAATGTTAAAATATTTAATTTTTCCGTTTATCATGAAAGCAAAGGCAATGGTCTAGGCAAGGTCACTTCGATATAAGTCTCCCCTACACTTAAGATAAACATTTCCTCAATGTATAAGAATATTGGAGTATAAACTCCCCTACACTTATGACATTAATTACTCTGTTTAAATCAAGCTAAGGAAAAGACAACTAAATTGAATTCATTTTAAGCACAAGTTTGAATATCACAATAGCAAAAACAGATCAAAGATAACTGGATATACGGGCCTCCTCCATAAGCACATCAAATGAATGAGAGAGAGCAACCCTGAAACAAATACCAAAAGACGAAGAAAGGAACACCCCTCCACTTAAACTCTACTATAATACCCTTTTATTAGTCTACTATTGCTAAGATAGTTATTCAAGCTTGATTTTATTCCCAGAGTCTCTAGCTTGACTCGATTCCCCGAATTAAATTGTCCTTGGGGAAACTATCATGGAGAGAAAAAGATTTACCCGTAAAAGAAAAGCTCTGCATGATAAAGTGAAATAACATCCCAAATAAGGAAAACCCAATAAAAATCCACCAGGATCAAATACATAATTTCCATCCCTAAAGGAAATCAACCCCAAAGTGGAAAAAGCAAACAAGTATAAGAAAGATGGGTTTCCTTTAAGCAAAAGTCTATCACAATGAAGGGCATAGTCACAAGGTAATGATCTCGGGTATGTAGAAAGTTTTTCTTTGATTTCATTAGTAAGATACTTAGATAGCTCAAAATAAAAGAATCACCCATAAAAAAATCACCCTTAAATGTGAAATCACCAAGAGACACCGGGGGTGATTCCTCACCTTCTGTGGAAATTCTCGAGATTATAATGGATCCTACATTACCCATTGATGACCCCATGCCTTTTATGACTCCTTAACCCACTCCTCCAAATGATTTTATGCTTTCTTCAAATTCTCTTAGTGAGACATGTTTTGATAAACAAATTTTTGAGGAGTGTGAAAAACTTTATAATGAGTTCATAGAAGAAGAACTCTTAATTGATCATACACCTAAGGAGTTTGTGAAATTGGTTTTTAATGAGAATGACCCTATACTCTTAGAGATTGCTACCATCTTACTTAAAGAACCTTTAGAAGAGTATAATTTGGATGATCATTTGGAAGGTTTTCCTCATAGCCATTATCCGGATATGGATGTGTTATCTTATGATTCCGACTATACTTTTAATTCTTCATCAGGCTCGGATTAGGATGACTCTCCTATTTTTCAAAACCCGACTTTTAAAAAACATGATAAGGATAATAATGATTTCTTGGATACTTTACTCCTTAGTGATGATTTTTATACCTCTGGTGTTGAGAGATCCCATCACGAGGATGCTTTCTATGATCCCGTGTTATTGGTTTTATCGAATGAGCTTCATTGTGATCATGGTATTGATGAGAAGGCAAATGGAAATTTAAAACTTGATATTGATATTGATTTTGAGAACTCGGATTTTGACAAGTTCACATTTGCCTCTTCACCAATTACTTTTGATTCTACCATCGATTCTCTTTCACCTCTCACTTTTAGTAATGATGATGATGGTTTTCGCATTCCTGAGATCGATGAGTTTCTTGATATTAATACACCTATTGAGTACATTCCCGGGTATTTTGATACGGAAGAAGATATTATTTTTCAAAATGGTTTATTACACGATGATAATATACCTTCTCTCCTTCCTGGCCCACCCTTTCATAATGATAAAGAGAACAAATACCCGAGGTTTACGACTATTAGAGCTAAATGTATGTGGGTGTCAACATCGGAGGGGGAGTAAAACTCCTGATAATCTTCGGGTCTTGTCTCTCCTTTATTGGCAGAGAGATGGAAGGATCCACAATGGGAACATCACTACTAGTAGTGGTGTTAGTCTCAACATGAGCTCTCAAAGCTCCTAAAAGTTGATATTTATGACTTTGGTTTTCTTCATGAAGTTCATTTATCATCCTCTTTTTTTTCTCAAATATTTCAACTATTTCATCCGTTTGTGAATGTTGAATTTGAAAATCCCCTTGATTATTACTTTGAAAATTATTATGATTTTGAAAATATTCAATTGGACAGCCTTGATTTTGATAATCCCCATAGCGGCCTTCATTAATTTGTGGCGGGTCAGGAGTCAACTAAACCGAGAGTTTCTCAATAACTACTTCTTCCTCAAAATCCGGAGGAGAAGAGTCACTAGTCACATGAGAAAGGGGACTAGAAGAATCATCACAAATAGGGTTATCTGAATCAATAAATTGCTCATCACTAACTCTCAGAGTGTATTAGAAAAGAGGACCACTACTAATGATAACCATGCTACCGGATACTTCGGCCTTGCACCATACTTGAGACTTGTTCTCGATAATCATTAAAGCCTCACTAGTACTCCGAGAGTATAGATTTCTGCTTGCATCCGTGTTAAGAGAATGTTGATCGTATTGGGTCAAACCGTTATAAAACGAATCAATCAAGTGCAAAGCATAAAATCCATGATGAGGATAACTACGCTCTAAATCCTTAAATCGCTCCCATGCCTCGGTAAAGTTTCATTTTCCGACACTACAAAGTTAGTAATTTATAACCAATTTTTTCTTGTTTTAGCATAAGGGTAAAATTAATTTAAGAATTTTGACTCAAGCCTAGCCCGTGTAAAAATAGATCGTGGTGGTTCTTTTTCTAGCCAAGGTCGGTCTGCTCTATCAAGGCATTAGGAAAAAGGTGTAAATAGATAATGTCTTGTTCACATTGGTGTATTTGACGGTATTGGCCTATGAACGAAAATGACGGATATGAGCGTAAGGATCGTCGTCCTAAAATCCGCATAAAGGGCGGCCGGATATCAACATAATCAAATCCGGGTTAAGCTCAAAGTAATCATCCTCGATATTTGGTATCACGATCGCACCGTCGAGACATCCCTCGTCATGAAACTGCAAATGCTCAATAATCGATCGATCATCCATAGCCATGTCAATAACACGATACTCGTGATCGGCTTGACTCGTCACGATATTATTATTCTTCTTCGGAGAAGAATATGATACACCAAGAGGTATGTTTGCAAACGCGCGTGTGTGAATGTAAGTAAAGACCAAGGAGTAAGGGGATTGTCCTTGATGACTTTGAAAGGGATTTGTTACCCGATCGAGGTTCAATAATTAATATCCATAAAAAAATATCTATATACGTAGTACTACTTGGGTGGCACACCACTAGCTATTCTCACCTTCAAAAGAATCACAAGAGATCGGAGGAACGAGGCGGAGAGAAGCACTTAAGAGCCTTCTCCTTTCGAATGTGAAGTACGTTCTCCTTATACCCCCACACAATGAGTTCTTTCTCTAGATCAAATAGTTTATAGTATTTATCTATTGTGTCTTTTATTTATTTGATCGATACACGTGAAAAGCACCGGAACGCCACTAATCACGGTGTATTGCAAAGCAATACTTATGAAGATATGTGTATTAAGAGTTCGTATCTACGTATACGTATTTACATATAGTACTATAAAAGAAAATAATTTTTAATTTTTTATAAAAGAAATTATATATGTACAATAAACCGAAAGAAAATAAGTAAGAAAATAGAAGTATATATACAATAATATTGTTTTGGTGTAATTCTTTAGGAAAAGAATTACTTTTTTGAATTTTTAATTTTTTTGGTGCAATTCTTAGGAAAGAAATTGCTTTTTGTGATTTTTTATTTTCATGTATTTTTATATTTTTGTTTTTTTTTTGTTTTATATTTTTTTTATTGCAAGAAAATAATGTTCAAAAGTGAACGGCTCCCAAAATCCAAATCTTCTCACGAAAAATCGTCAATCGTAACGAGCACGAACCGGCAGAGGCGCCATTTTAATATTCGTTTTTAGTATATCGTATTTCTTTTCGATATCGTGTCGAATTGATTTTACGTTTTATCATCTAGACTTAATTCGTTTTTGGTTAAAGAAAAGTATGTATTTATACTACTTGGCACAAAGCACGTCAAAATTGGAAAAATATTATCTATATTACGTAATACTTACTATTCTAAAAAGAAGTTACAAATACCTCAATCAAATGCAACAAATATAAGAAATGTAAAATGCAAATTTAAACTACAAATCTAAAATGCAAGATACAAATTTTGAACTAAAATATGAGAGTAAAAAACTAACTATATAAAAGTAAAATCTTATTTTTTTATGAAGACTACAATTGGTAAATGAACTTAGAATGCTATTGGACGTTTGATATCCAAGCTACGAAATCTACTACAAGTCCAAATTTTGTTTCATCAAATGAAACTAGTTTAAATCTTACTATTAATTCAACACTAAATCTATCCATGTTAAACGTCTAAGCCCAATATACTTGCTAATGACAGCTTTAGGAAACAGCCCAAGGAAGTAACGCTCAAAGAAAACTGGCAAATTGATTCTAACAAATTTAACTTGTTTGAACTGTGAATATAACGAGACAAAAGGAAGTAACGCTCAAAAGAAAACTACCAAGTTTACTAATAGCTCTTTTGTCTTTTTATCCTTTTTCTCCAAGTTGAAAACTACTCATACACTGATTTTTTAACACTGAACTCATGACATTTTTAAAGACTTAAAACCAAACTTAACCATGACACTAGTAATTCATACAAAAACTTTGTATAAAATATGATGAACCTTTAACTAATCTAATTCGCCAACTACTGTGACAAACTTAAACAACTAGTTAAGCTATTTTTATAAAAAAAAAACTAGAAACACATTAAGCACCTATTCCAACTAGTGATCAAATTTTATCCACTTTCATCAACTACAAATCCATGAATCTATCTGCAAACTTAGGACTATACTGACCCATATGAAAAATCTAAATGATCATTCCTTGACTTACTGTGCTCAAATCTTACTACTTTGACTTCAAAAGCTAACTAAAGTGAATTCTATACTAAGACACTAGAATAGCAACTAATCATATCAAGATTAACCACTGATCAAATCGAGAACTAAGATCACAGCTATACCAAACAATAGTTTTAAGATATAAACAGAAATATGAAAGCTACAATTAGACTACAAAGCTTAAAAACATATCAAGACATATTTCACTCAAGCAGATTTAGCAAGCTATGAAAAAACAATTATACTACCAGACTACGGCTAACAAGAATTAAATGAATTGAGAAAATAACGAGTAAAACTACCCTAGACTACGGCTAACAAGAATTAAATTAATTGAGAAAATAACGAGTAAAACTATCCTGCATTAAGGCCTCCGCTGGTGCAAGCGAACTATTGAATATAACTGAAACAGTAAACACCACAGCCTCTACCAAGTCAATAAACTACTCGACTAGCTTATCGTCCAGCTTATTCCAACAGTAGTAGAGATTAATAGCACAATCCAAACACTAGCTCTAAACTGATATTATTGAAGCTCTAATTCTCGTTACCAAAGCTTCATTACAACAGAACTTAATACATCAAAATCTGCACCGGATTTCAACTTCTGCTACACTACTTTTCCAACCGCATAACTAATATTCTACAATCGGAACCCGATAGAAACTTAACACTTCTATAAGATCCTAAACAGAACCTTATTAACAACTTGAATAAGCCGAGATTATAAGAAGAGCTTTTAGAAAATTGAATCAACACTTTAACACAAATGACTCAAACAAATGAGACTATATTATTAGAAAGTAAGCATAAGCTTTTTGAGAGCTTATGATCACAGGAATAAAGAAGAGTTTAGAAAAGAAGAATATAAGAAAGCTTGAAATTCATTAATGGAGGATAAGAAAGAATCGGTTACAACTGCTCTAACTGAAAATGTATCTAAATTAACTAACTCGTAACAGATAATTAAACAAACCAACTACTATGTGAATTTTACACCTATTCTAGTTGCTTACAATTGAAGCTAATACAAGTATTTATAGAGAATTTCTGGAGAAGTATTGATGTGTCTTCGCCGATCAAGAAACTCCATGTGGATCAAGGTTAGGTCACGAATTGGGTTTTTTTTCTCTAGTCCATCTTGATCTAATTGAATGCTACCATCATGTAGAGATTGAAAAGATGAACACTTTTTTGTTTGGAACTTCTCTTGAATCTTCCTTAATCTCCCTCGAATTTGAGTTGAAGTTTCTTGGAGGAAGAAAAAATGATGCGTCTGTTTTTTTATTTGGTTTCTCTTTCTTTGTTGAAGAAGATGTGAATGAATAACATAGATAATGCTTTTGTTATTACTATGCGATTACCCACACATAGCGGCGGAATATGCTTGGCAACAGATACTTTACGAAACGTTATGTTATCGTAAGATATAAGCTTTATGAAAAGTGTCGTACCATATGATAATCCAACCTTAGGTGAAATATTAAATAAGCATGTATCAAAAAGCATATACAAAATATTTAGTACAAAGGAAAGTGAATCCCCGGACCAAGACCGGACTAAAATGGTCTTGTCCGGTCTAGTCCTCGGTCCAGTCCAGTCCTATTAAGCATAATGGACGATATTTTTGGTCAGACCGAACCGGACTGAAGAATACAATAGTCCAAAAACACTGACCGAGGACCGGACCGAAATTGTCTGGTCTGATTCTGAAAGTTTTAAGAAAAGCTAGGAATCGGTCCGTACTTGTAACGATACTTTTGGAAGTGCTTCCATGTATGACTCAGGAACATCCATATCAGCTAAAGTAACGCTATTAATAGCCATAGAAGCTATTAGTATCTGATTTCTGGCATTACGTTTGTTCTGCAAATGCTTTCTTGCATTCTCACTGAGGCCACCCGTAGGGACCCGAGGAATTGGCATTTCTCCTTTTGGCGTGGGGCCACCTTACCAAAAGATGGTGAACTATCTGTTTCTAAAGCTTGAATGCCTTGGTCAACATACCAGAACTCTATTTTCTCAAAACTGTCCAATATTTCCTGCAACACACAAATTCTCCTCGTATTAACATGTTGGCAAGTCAAATTACTCCGTATAAAATATCTCTACCCGTTTTCATCTATGGCAACCGATTAAGCTCAGTTTAGGGTTTGTCTGTATGTGTTTACTTTAATATTGGTAACACAATCAAATACATAACGAATAACACAATCAAATAGGGGAAGAATGAACAAAGAAAATAAAAAAAACAAACCTATATGTATAAATTAGAGAAACAACCATAACGTGTAGCTTTTCTCGTCACAAATAAATCTAGTAAGTGTTTGTAGATTGAGCAATTCAATAGACCAAACAGGAAGTACAAGTATAGTGGATCTGAGACAAAGAACCTCGGGCAAGACAAAGTTACCAAAACAACTCAAAATCACCACAAACACACCGTAACCACCAAGCACACTAAAACCACCTAGTCCACCCAACCATGGTAATTGGCATGACAGACGACAAAAAAAGTGGCGGCAGCAGTGGGTGTATGCGGATTATGATTTGTAGAGAGCAGATAATGGGGAGCGGGTTTGTGAGATTGGGGTTAGAGATATATGAGTGGCGGCAATTAGGAGTAAAATATGTGTAATTACGGTTTGTTGAATTGCAGTTGTAGTAGATAGTGGTTGTTTGTATAGGAACAAAATTAGGGTTTTACCCAAAAATTTGAACATGCGGCGTGTTTATTAAAGAAAACAAATTTTTATGATTGTCAAATGATAAACATGGAAATATGATTTTGCATTTATTCCTCATAGTATGTGATTTGTGAAATGCTAAGTTTAGAAAATACTTTCCATAACTCCATGCATGCAAAGTCAGAGGAAATACGTTTTTATTCCACACTTGATTCTAAAAATAGTTTCAAACCTTCCGCATATACATTCTAACACTTGACTGCAGAGATGTTGGAACTTATATGAGAAGCTTTATAGGAAAAATTCAATTTTCAACATTTGAGATGGCTCCTTTATAATTAGTATAGATAACATAGACTTTACATGTTTAGTTCCTCTTCTTCCATTTTTTATCACTTGAAACTTTGTAGTTTTAAACTTTTTAGCTTTAAACAAATTTGCTCATTAAATCCATTATCTTTGTGAATTCAGAAACTATAGTCCTTGAATGCTTGGTTTTGTCTTTTCTTTGTCTTTTTTCAAATAAAACCCGTAAAAGCTCGTATTTGTTTCTTTAGTACCTGTTTTGCCTGCAAACACTGAAAAACACAAAACACGCGTAATTCTTATTATATTAAGCATAATATAATATATTTGGCATTGTTTTAAGTGTTTATCGGTTATTAAATGTGAGTGTTTTCACACTCTATCAGCCAAAAACAAAGTTACAACTAGCCATGCTCCTACTTTGTCCCTCAAGGGAAACTATTTAAACATGACATGCCTCAATAATGGTAGACTTATCGATTACAAATAAAATCCTCAGCCAGAAATATGGAGCATATAAAAACAAGATGGTTGTTCGATATATAAAAGACCCATGACAGTCTCATAAAGAGACAATAGACATAAAGGTTCCAGAAGAACCTTAAATAACTAATGAGATCTCAATAAATTTTATCATGTCTATAATTATATGGAATCAAAATAAGATGAAGTGAATAAAATTCGTTTACATACTATATAGCACATTTTATTATGCACAATGAGGATCATAAATTAATTATTATCCAAAAGTGAGTTCAAAAAACTAATTGACCAACATGAAAAGAGTCATCTTTTGAAAATACAAGAAGTATTAGGACATGAAGTCTATACACATGAATGTGTAAAATTATCTAATATACGAGGGTTGTGTGCACAACCGAATTAATAGCTCTAAATTCTCATGCTTTAAGACATAAGTTGTGAAAGAAATAAATTCACAAAAGCATGAAATTGATTATTTAGAGTCATATTGTCTAGAGGTGGATGTAAATATATTATTGATATTCTATGAGAAAATCAATCTAAAAGTATTTAGTTTCCCTCATATGCATTTTAATAGAGCTCCAATATTCCATGAAGGATCCATAATGCCTCAAGCATGTCTAGCAATTTCAACTTATGTAACATAAGCATTTGATACAGTTCTAAATAAATTATTTGATCAAGCAGAATGAATTCTTATATGGACCAAAAATCATTTGGACGCATATCATCTTGTTTTTGCACATGTTTCAAAGAAAATTTTTGCTCCTCAAGTACCAGATGTCTATTTTGCAATCGATATGTGTCATGAGATTGTATATTTCCTTTTTAATTTTTGTATTAGCAATATGTATTCTTCTAACTAATATTAACATTGGGTTGGAAGCTACATCTATTTTATCATATTTGCAGGATATAACCTTAAAAATCAATGATAGTAGACTCTATTACAAAATCTTTTTCGATACAAGTTTTTTTAGCAACATGTTCGAAAGACCGTCCTTTGAGAGTTGAAAGATGTACATTAATTTGAGGAGAAGCATTATGCGCAGTGCACACTTTTTCCCTTCATCAAGTTTTTATCCAATTGGATTTTTTTCTTAGTAAGAGTGAGACACGTTATGGCCAGGGCCCGACCCATTATTTTCGGAGGCCCTAGGCAATAATTATTAAGAGGCCCCATTACACTTTTAAATTAAAGATTAATATCATGTAAACTTGAATGACATGACTCATGCATGTCTAACATATGACACATTTATATATAATTTTAGAAAACTGGGGCCCTTTTTCAACTAAAGGTCTGATGCGACGGCAGCACTTGCACATCCCTTGAGCCGCCTCTGATTATGACGTATAACAAACAGTGAAGGAGGACTGTTATAAATATACTTATAATGTATAATGTATGTATATTGCCTATAAATGAGTATTGACTATCCATGAATTTATTACTTAATTAGTTAGTACATTTCATGTACATATGTAAATAAAAAGACACATTGTACTCAGTGATAACACTACTCAATAAGTATCTTTTCCTCTTCAATTTTTACACTACTCAGTTGTAACCATCTTGTTTGTACTCAGTGATAACACTACTCAATAAGTATCTTTTTCTCTTGGTTTTTTTATATGATTTGATGTTAGATAATTAATGGTGAAAATTAAAATAAAAAAAACATCATTATTATTGTTAGCCATATATTTTATATATAGTCGAACACGAATGTAATAGGTCATCTTAGTCATTAATGGTCTTGTATTGTAATAGGTTAGTCGGGAAAACCGGGCTTAGACTTAAGCTAATATTGTATAAGTTAGGGGCTCTAAGCCCAAGACACGCCAAGCCTGGCCCATGGAAAGCCCATGTGGTTCGTGGGTAAATATACCCTCTTCCATGTGTGGAAGAGGGTGTTGGTTCATTATTTTACACATAGTAAACCTTCCACCATTCTAGTTTCTCTCTCTAACTTTCTTCTCTTTCTCTCTCTAAATATACTCTAAATCTTGTGTTATGGATTGAAGTGGGATTAACATTTGGTATCAAGAGCCTATAGTGGATAGGTGATTGAAGATTCGTGTTTGTGTTCTTGATTTTCGTGCCTATTTTGATCTAAAACATTCGATCCAAATTTTTTTTATGTTTTTATGGTTTTTTTCTTAATACAAATCTTCTACATAGTTGTGGTAGAGATTTGGTATATTTACTTTGGCTAAAAACACGAAATTTTTAGGTGTTTTGATCATTTTTGGCTTAAAATCTCGAATTGGTTGGGTTCTGTCCGAGAAAAGTGGAATTTTTTATCACTGTGATACTATTGCATCGGATTAGCTTAAGGGTTTCATTATTCTGATCCATATTGCGATCAGATATTCTGATCCATATTACGATCCAATATTCCGATCGATATTCCGATCCATATTACGATCAGATATTCCAATCGATATTCCGATCCATATTGCGATCCATACTCCGAACCATATTGCGATCGGATATTCCAATCCATATTGCGATCAAATATTCTGATCAATATTCCGATCGATGTTCCGATCCATATTCTGATTGATATTGCGATCAACATTCCGATCCACATTGCGATAGAGTGACATGTTTTTTGATATTCCCATCCATATTCCAAAGATCCCAAATACACATCGTGTGTTTTTTTGGCCTTGGGGAATTTTTGGTTTTTTGAGAACAATTTTAAGGGATTTAATCAATCTTTTCCGAATTGTCAACTACAATCAAATCACAACACATCCACTAAGATCCTCATCCATTCTCAAGTATTCACCATGTCAAACAACAACATCAACATTGCGACTGTTTATCAAATTCGTTTGGAACAAGGTGGCAACGGTAATCCACCTGTGCTGACAACCGGTTGCTAAGTTCAGTGGAGATCTCGTTTCCTGAGATTTCTAGATGGAAAAGAGAACCGAACCGCTCTTCGTCATTGCCTTGAGAATCCACCACCATATTTTGAATTCAGGCCCATTACCACACAAGCAGAAGACGGTACTTCCTCAACTACACGAGCTATGGAGGATTTCGACACATGTCCTGCTGAGAAAAAGAAACTCCTCCAAGCTGCAGCCGATGCTGTTAACTACATACTCACTGGGATTGATAACGATATCTATTCCACGGTTGATGCATGTCCTAATGCTATGGAAATGTGGAATGAAATTCATCGTTTGAAGCAAGGTGAGTCGATCAATGTTCAAGATCTCGAGACTAATCTACTTTGGGTGTAAAACCCGCATGCTTTTACCATGAACAGTACACTTAGTAAACGTACGTACATATTAAAACTTTCCTGTTATAACATGAACACGTGGCACAATTAGTAATTACAAAAGTTATGTACGTATTATTAGACGATAAGTATTAAGTACGTGATAGTACATGATAATTATTAACAATAATAATTACAATCACGAACATAAAATCATGAACATGAAATCACGAACATATAATTATGTACTTACGTATATTATTAATACGATGAATATCGTTACGTACAAGTATTTATAATAACATGAATAATTAATAATAACGTAACACGTAAACACGAGCATACGAACACGTAATATTTTAAACACGGGAAAACTTCGGGTTCCCTTGTGGGCCCTACAAGCCGCGGGAACCAAAGAAGAAAAGGGCCAAGCCCATGTTTAGTTTTATTAAAATAACAAAAAGGGGAACAATGCATTTATAGAATTTTCGCAAAAATATTAAAAACCCTAGCTCCCTTTTTCTTCTCTTTGGCCGCCGACAAGAACACACCAAGGAGGGTGTTTGATTTGATTTTGGTTAAGAAAACTCAAGCATCTTGTTCGTGTAATCGTTCTCCTTTTGTTCCACGCGTTGGGTAATCCGTAAAACCCTTTTCTTTTTATTCCTTTTTATTTAATTATGAACCTATGATCATGGGTTATTAAAAACAAGATTAAAAACATGTTATAAATCATGGTGGGGGAAATTAAAAGGTGTTTTTGGGTTTTGTTTTGCTCGACCGACACCTAAACCGAGAGCCATGGCTCTCGACGTCTTAGTTCGCACCACCAACCGAGACTTATGTCTCGGTGTGGTTGGTTGTGGTTCGGCAGCAGGGTACAAGGGACCCCGACATGAGTCGGGGTGTCCTTGTGGTGTTTGGCGGTCTCGGCAGCAACAAACAAATACCACCGGCCCAAGCCGATGGCTAGAGTGGGTCAAGCCGGGGGACAGCACGCGGTAGTGGCAACCACCGGCACACAGCCGGTGGGAACCCGCTGTTGGGCGGTGGTTAGCCGAGACAAGACCACCGGCTTAAGCCGGTGGCAGCCTAAACAAAAACAGTGGCAACCGACCAAGCCAGTTTGCCACTGTTAAGGGGTTTGGTTCGGACTGGTTCAATGGGTTCCGGGTCCGGTTCACGACATGTCCAAATTAAATACATGGGTCTGGTTTATGACTAAAACGGTACAAGTATTTATTTTACAAGATATAAAATTTTACAAGTTAATTAAATTAATTTAACATGACATGTAATTAATTTAATTAAATCATGAATTTAGGGTAATTATTATTTGTTTAATAATACATGTTTTAACCTAAGTATTTAATTATTTAATTTAGACTATAGTATTAATTAATTATTAATACATGAAATATAATTAATTAATAATCATGACTTAGGTTAGTATTAATATAATATTAATACATGTTTTAACCTAAGTATTTCATACATCAAATTTAATTAAGTCATGCTTATATTTAATTAAATCACATAACTTATAGTTATTTAATTAACATGTTATTATTAATAAACTATAATATAATCACATGACTTATGATATTTAACCAGTAAACTTAAGCTTATATTATTAGCTTATTAATCCAGCTTAATTCTAAATATGGAAACTTTATAATTCAGGAAACTTACTATTTTCTTTGGATCTTTCTATTTTTGGAAACTGATCTATTTTTTTAAGAAGTTAATCTATTTTTGGAAACTTTCTATTTTTGGAAACTTTCTATTTTAGGAAACCTACTATTTTTAGAAAGTTACTTATTATTACACAACAAGTATAATAATACAAGAAATACAAGTAATACTTAATCAAAATACGCAGAATACATGATAAACACAGTATAACCTTAAAATCAGTAAAACAAGACATGAACTTATAAAACAAGCTAAGACACGATATAAAATCAGTTACGTACTCAGTAAACAGAATACTTATACATGTATACTATTTATGTAGCATTAGTGAGATCGTAGTAGGACTTCCTTTCGTTCGTCTTTTCCGTTCACTGGACATAAGATACGGATTTCCCGTCCTTTCAATATGGACATTCTTTCCTTATTAGGATTTCCCGTTTGCAGCCAACTGTTTTCCCAGTATTTGTTTTATATGTTTGATACTTATGTTAGCATAAGAGATTAAGCCATATACATGCATGACCAGTGTCACCTAGTTATGGAGGTACCATAACCATAACACTGGAGGCACCAGTGTTATGACTTCCCCACGGCGAAGTGATTGCTCGTGGCGTCCCTTTTCAGTTTTGGCCGTTATATATCATGTGGGGCTTATGGGTGCATCCTAGTTACATGTTTATCAGTATTATCAGAGTGAATGCGATGTGTGCCTTGCATCCTTCACTAGGAGTTGATCCCTCCTACCCAGACTATTTAATTAGAGGCAACCCCTCTAATTGTATGACGAGGTCTCCCCTCCAAGTATTCATGAACGGTGGAACATCATGACCTATATGGGCTATTTGGCTAATTAATACAGATTTTTGATAGAAACATAAGTCTTTTCAAACTATAAAACCAGTTTTATGAACATGAATCCAGATTTCTTAGAACTTATATTATTCTGCTGCTATTAGTCTTATTTATGTTTTAGCCATTCATATTATGTCATATATCTGTTCACTGAGCATATTTTCTTAGCCGTTACTTTTCTTTCCATGTCCCAAAACGGCAGGTATCCATGGACAGACTCGAGCATTTGGAGGACGTGCATAGGATGTAAGTTGTCTTAGACTTCTTCTCCTTTTTGCCTTCATAATTATGCTTGTTTGGACACTTTTCTTGTCCTCCTAGTTTATTTACTTTATTTATAATTTTGGGCTTTTTGGTTTTCCCTATGGTCATGTATGTTTAGTACACATTACCTTGCATGCTTTGATGACACGCCATAAATACGTGTAACGTTCCATTTACCAAAATGAGGTGTTACAATTATGGTATCAGAGCCAAGGCTTCGACTTGTAGGCTCTAAAACTCGACCTGTGACTAGTGGGTAGTCACTAGAAGCTTCCTAAGTCAACGCTCGTTATTCCACGTGTTGATTTTTCATCACTTTGTTGTCCTAACCATGATGTTTTCATCGATATTGTTTTATGTTAGGACCATTGGAATAGTTATTTGTAATAGGTAGACTAGGAGGTATGTAGTTCCTCCTGGTCATAGTAGTAGTAGGAGCAAGTCGTGCTCCTGGTCTTATAGAAAGTCAACCTTTATTATTTAGTTATTATTCTGTTAGGATATGCATGAGATATGTTAGGAAAGGATATGCATATCAGTTTTACACGTTTTGATTAATGATGTATTAGGGTTTCCTTGTAGTATAAAAGGAACCTTAGGCAGAAGGGTTACACAAACCTTCATAAAACATAATTCTAGCTATTATTAGTATTAGAAATCCTTAGAAAAGGATCAAGTCGTTATAGTTATTTTGTTCTTCTTTATAGTATTTTTATTCCGCACTTATATTGTGTATAAAGTCTCTCTGTGAATAGACTTGTGATTACAGAAGTCGTTCACCGTTCCTGACAGGCTGCAAGATCCACATCTAGTGGACCCAACAAGTGGTATCAGAGCCTGGAAGAGTCTCTGTATAAGAAGAATCTATTTTTCTCATTACTAACATTTTTGTTTAATCATGTCTGCCTCAAGTTCTACTCAAACAGGAGAAGATAGTACTCCTAGAACTCAACAACCTCAGCAGATCATTGCTACGGTTTCCAACACAAATGGTAAGTTTCCTCTTCTGAAAAAGGACGAGTATGATAACTGGGCAATGAAGATGGAATGTTGGATCACCAACACTGATCAAGACCTTTGGAAGATCATTCTGAATGGAAACAGCAGGAAGTTGACTAGAAGAGACAAGAATGGTAATATTACTCTTCTTGACCCTAAAACTCATGAAGAAATCACAGCTGTTCAGAAGGAGATCAAAGCAAAAACTATTTTGCTTCAGTCTCTTCCTGATGATCACATAGGTGACTTCTATCATTTGGATGATGCTAGAGAGATCTGGAATGGAATAAAAGCATGGTTTGGTGGAAATGAGGAGTCAAAGAAAATGCGAAGATCCATGCTGAGAGATGAATTCACAGAATTCAAGATCTCAGAAACTGAAGGTATCCATCAAGGGTATGACAGGTTCCAAAAGATATTGAGCCAGTTGAATCAACTTCGGTCGAAACCTGACGATGGTGATATCAATGCAAGGTTTCTTAGAGCCTTACCCTACTCATGGAATCAGGTGGTAATCTCTCTCAAAACAAAAGGTGGGCTTGACTATCTTAATTTTGATGATCTGTTTCATAAGCTCAAAACCTTTGAGCCTCATGTGAGGGGATACTCAAGTGATTCTTTTCCTACTCCTGCTAACTCTGCCTTTGTGAGTTCTATGGGATCCAGTCCCATGTCTTATGCTAGTAGCCCAAGCAATACTATGTCTTCTCAACATACTTTTCAGCATACTTCTACTCCTTAACCAAAAGCCAAGTCTGGTAGCATGGTAGAAGCTGTTCTTCACTCTTTTGTTGCTGACGTTGATGCTCAACAACAACTTGCTTTTGATGACTTCAAACAGGTTGATAAACTTGACCTGGATGAAATGGATCTCAAATGGCAGATGGCCATGGTCACTCTTAGGGTTCACAAGTTTGAGAAGAAAGCCGGTCGAAAATTTAATTACAACCCAAGAGAGTCAGCAAGGTTTGACAGAAGCAAGGTTCGGTGCTATAACTGCCAGCAACAAGGTCACTTTGCAAGAGAATGCCCTAACAAGCATGACCAGGAGAAGAGCATATATTTAGCTTTTAAGATTCAGGAGGTGAAGGATGACAAGAAGGCGTTGGTGTCTGTTGACTCTATGGTCAACTGGAATGACCATCAGAATGCTACCCTAGAAACAGCTGAGCCTTCTACTGATGTGTTTGCAATGATTGCTGGGAATCTATCTGATGCCGAGGAAGCAGAAGAGTTTGCTCTTATGGGCATCTCACCTCAGGTACAACATTGTCCTCTTGGTTGTCATGATAAATATTCAGAATTGTTGTCCCAATATAATGATTTAAATGATCAGAATGATAAGTATTTTTTAGAGGTTCAAGCCTATAAGTCTTCTTTAAAAACATTGGAACAACAAAAGAGGTGGCTTCAAGATACTCAACGTGAGTATGAGGATAAAATTAGGATACTGAACATTGATTTAGAAAACAAAACAAATATGCTTAAATACACAGAAAAGGTAAAAGATGTCAGTATCAAAGAAAAACAAGAAATTAAGGAAAAATTAGATGCTACACTTCTGAGATTTGAAAAATGGCAAAAGGCACCTAAAAATCTTTCAAATTTAATTGATAGTAGCATGTCTGGTAGGACTAAAATAGGGTTAGGATTTGATAAATATATTGATTCAGAAGATGTGTTTGATTTATCTTTTTCAAGTGTCTTTGATCCTGACAAGGAGGAAGAGGGAACACCTAGCTACAATAGGTTTAAACCAGTAGCAGACATGCACACTGTCCCTCCACCTCTTACAGGAACTTTCATGCCAATTCCTAGGCATAATGACTTGGATGGATCATAGATGCATGAGTCCCCAAACAGTTCTACTAATTCTAATGACTTTGTCTCGCGTACTTTCAGTGACAAAGCCAGTGACTCTGCATCATGTGGTTCAAGTGAAGAGTCGAGACCTACAAGTTCCAAGTCGAATGACCATGCTGCTACTAGTGCTAGGAAGTGTGAAGAGAGAGTTGCTTTTACTCCAACAGTGTCTAGTCCTGGTTTATTGAGTCCTAGGAAGAATGTTTCTCCTAGAATTGTGTGTAATAAAGTTAGCAGTATGAAACAATGTCATTCTAATAAAAGGTCGTTTAGAACATGTTTTGTTTGTGGAAGTACATTTCATTTGATTAAAGATTGTGATTTTTATGACAAACATTCTTCTGTACATCAAGTATTTCCTGCTCCTGGTCTACCAAGAGTTGTTCCATATTCTTCTAGAAGACTAAACCCAAGTGCTCAATCTTTTTCCTCTTCTAGAAGGACCTCTCCATTAGTTTCTGATCATTAAAGAAACACTGGATTAATATCGAATAGACCAACCAGTAACTATTTTTAGAATTTTAATCCAGATTATGCATATAATTTTGACCACATGTTTATCGGTTTGGTAAATCTGGGAGCTGCTGTTAAGCCGTCAGCAGGTTGTTCTTGGTCAAACAATAACATCCATATGATGCATAGGCAACCAAAGAACAATGATGGATCTCATCAATCTTCTTGGCTAACTACTAAAGATCTACAAGGCAGGCTCAAACCTGAAAAGGTTTGGGTCCCCTTAAGACACTAACTTTTGTATATCTCTTTTCTTGTTGTTATAGGTTACTTCATACCAAGATCCTACTATAGGATTTGTTGATAGTGGATGCTCTAGTAGCATGACAGGAAATAAAAGTCTTCTATCTAACTTTGTACCATTTCAAGGCGGAAAGGTCTATTTTGGAGGAGGTGAAGGCAGGATCACTGGCAAAGGAACAATTCAGACGCCTAATCTTAATTTTGAGCAGGTCTACTATGTGGAAGCACTTCAACACTCCAACTTAATATCTGTCTCTCAGATTTCTGACAAGAAGCAGTTTGTCCTCTTTACGAATACTGATGCACTAGTGTTATCCAAAGACTTTAAACTTCCGGATGACTCACAGGTTCTACTCAGAATCCCTAGAAGACACAACCTCTATAGTATCAAGCTGAATGAAGTCAACCTTACTGGTCAACTAGCATGTTTGGTTGCTAAAGCCTCAGAAGATGAAGCCACTCAATGGCACCGAAGGATGGGACATGTGAACTTCAAGACCATTCACAAACTAGCAAATCTGAATCTGGTCTCTGGTTTACCTCTCAAGTCATTCAGAAATGATATCAATTGTCTTGCATGCAGCAATGGCAAACAACATAAAGCATCCTTCAAGGCCATTACTGCTCTCAGCCTTATAACTGAACCATTTCAGCTACTACACATGGATTTATTTGGTCCTACCTTTATTAGGAGCATTGACCACAAACAATTCTGCCTTGCGGTAACTGATGGGTATAGCAGGTTTACGTGGGTTTTCTTCATGGCTGCCAAGAGTGAGACCTACTCTATTCTCAAGGACTTTATTACACTTATAGAGAATCAGTTTTCCAAGAAGGTTAAAGGTATTCGATGTGATAATGGAACAGAATTCAAAAATGCAGACCTCATAGCACTTTGTAATTCTAAAGGCATCAAAAGAGATTATAGTGCAGCAAGAACTCCTCAATAGAATGGCGTGGCAGAAAGAAAGAACAGGACTCTAATAGAAGCTGCAAGAACAATGCTTGCCGATTCCAAGCTTCCAACCATGTTCTGGACATAAGCTGTCAATACTGCAAGTTATGTTTTGAATAGAGTTTCTATTACAAATCCTCACAAGAAGACTCCCTGTGAGCTACTAACAGCCAAAGTACCAAATATTACTCATTTGAAGCCATTTGGGTGTCCTATCACCATTCTGAATACTAGTGACTATTTGGGGAAATTTGATGGCAAGGCAGATGAAGGATACATTGTGGGATATTCAGCTCACACTCGGGCTTATCGTGTCTACAATCACCAAGCCAAGCGAGTAATTGAAACTATAAATCTCAGGTGTTTTGAGGAGAAGTCAAACATCCAAGGCAAGGGTCCTTAATGGTATTTTGATCTTGATTATCTTAGTGATTCATTAGGATATTTTCGTTTCAAAAATAACCATGATGCCGGTCCACAAGTGTTTGCAACTTCTAGTGTAGGTGCTCATTCTAGTATTTCAGACTCAGATGACGAGGATGATATTTTTGTTGTTCCATCCTATTCCACCACAGTCTCTCCTACTCCTCCTAATGATGCAAATCCATCAGATATATTGGATTCACAAGTAGCTCTTGGCACATTACTCAAACAAAAACAAGAAGCTACTACAGTAGCTGCTCAAGGTGGCTTTGAGTTTCCTTTGAATACGACTGCTGACAAAGCTGCTCCTAGTACTCCAACTGTTACTCCTAGTGCTAGTTCAACACCTATTGGTAGTCCGGCTAGTGATTCCACTTCCCATACTAGATTCTCAAGTCCTTCTGACCTGGGGAACTATCAAAAGAAGTCTTCTACCAAGCTGGATGATATTCATAAGCAACCAATAGATGGCATTTTCAACTCTGCTTCATATGATGATGACTTTGTTGGGGATCTTAATAACTTGGCACCAGAAGTGGAAGTAGCTTCCAATCTAGTGTTGCAGTCACACAAAGACCATCCTACTACTCAAATCATTGGAGATCCTGGTTCTACTGTTAAGACTCGCAGAATGCATAAGAAGGCCACGTCTGATCATCATGCTATTATGAGCTATATTCAGGATCAATAGCGTAATAATCATACGGACTTTCAACATTGTTTGTTTGCTTGTTTTCTTTCACAGGTGGAACCTAGATCAGTCTCTCATGCTCTTGAGGATCAAAGTTGGGTGGAGGCTATGCAGAAGGAAATGCAGCAATTCTTTTTTCAGAATGTTTGGATCCTAGTTGACTTGCCGAATGGAAAGAAAGCAATTGGTACCAAATGGATTCTCAAAAACAAGAAAGATGCCAGGGGTATTGTGGTGAGAAATAAGGCGAGGTTGGTTGCACAGGGTCATACACAACTTGAAGGCATTGACTACACTGAAGTTTTTGCTCCTGTTGCTAGGATTGAAGCCATTCATCTATTTTTGGCTTTTGCTTCTTATGTGGGCTTTACAGTTTTTTAGATGGATGTCAAGAGTGCATTTCTCTATGGCAAGATTGATGAGGAAGTTTATGTCACTCAACCTAAGGGTTTTGTAGATCCACTTCATCCCAAGAAAGTTTACAAGGTTGTCAAAGCTCTTTATGGACTTCATCAGGCTCCTAGAGCTTGGTATGAGCGTCTTTCAACTTTCTTGTTGAAACATGGCTATAGAAGAGGCACAATTGACAAAACACTATTTCTTAAGAGGAATACCAAGGACATTATCCTTGTGCAGGTGTATGTGGACGATATTATCTTTGGTTCTACTAAAAAGGAATGGTGTGATGAGTTTGAACAACTGATGAAGGGCGAATTTCAGATGAGTGCTATGGGAGAGCTTACATTTTTCCTTGGTCTTCAATTCAAGCATCAGTCGGATGGAATCTTCACAAGTCAAGATAAGTATGTTTATGAGATCCTTCAGAAGTTTGATATGGATCCTCTTAGACCAGCAACAACACCTTATGAAGTTGCTAAAGTCAAACTCAAGAGTGAGCCAGATCCTCCGGTAAATGTTCATATGTACAGGTCCATGATTGGCTCACTCATGTATTTGACTGCATCACGTCCGGATATTATGTTTGCAGTAAGTGCTTGTTCTAGACATCAGGTGGCTCCAACGGTTTATAACTTGAATGCAGTCAAGAAGATTTTCAAGTACATCAAGGCTCAACCCAAGGTAGGCTTGTGGTATCCTAGAGAATCACCTTTTGTTCTTGAAGCATATAGTGATAGTGACTATGTAGGTGCTAATAATGACAGAAAATCTTCTACTGGTGGTTGTTAGTTTTTGGGTCGAAGACTTATCTCATGGCAATGCAAGAAACAGACGATAGTAGCTACTTCTTGAACAGAAGCTGAATACGTAGCTACTGCTAGTTGTTGTGGACAAGTTTTGTGGATTCAAAATCAGATGTTGGATTATGGGTTCAACTTTATGAACACCAAAATTTTCATTGAAAACCAAAGCACTATCTGCATTGTGAAGAATACTGTTTTTCATCAGCGTACAAAACATATTGAAATTCGGCACCACTTTATCCGGGATGCCAATGAGAAGAAGTTGATACAGGTTCTTAAGGTTCATACGGATGATAATGTTGCTGACCTGTTGACTAAAGCCTTTGATGGTCCTCGGTTCAACCACTTGGTGGTTCACATTGGGATGGTCAATCCTTGATACCTAGGATTGAGGGGAGGCTAAGCCTAAGGGGAGGCTTAGTGTACATATTTACTTGCACAGATTATCATATTGGTAGTTTTTAACAACAGATTGTATGGGTTCTTGCGGTGTGTGTTACTTCTAGTGGAGGATTTTGCTCACTTCTGGTGGTTGTCTTCATTAATGGTTGGCTTCTAGTCATTTATGGTTGGCTTCTAGTGGATAAAAATCCTTCCTTATCAAGTAATAGTTGGCTTCTAGTCTTAGTTTGGGTCTCTGTTCAATCCGTTGACTTCTGTTGACCTTGTTGTGCTTCTAGTGTTGACCCTTATGCGTTTTGAATTTTAGTCAACGCAAGCTAATTCTGGTATATATCATCTTATTTAACTTTGGTAAATTGGGATTCGCAAATAATGTTATAAGGGGCAAATGGTTACTTTGCATTAACTGCCTAATTTGAAAGGGCAACCCACACTATTAGGGGTCAATGAATAGTTACTAGACCATTATTTATGGTCAGTTACCCCCTTGACTCATTCATCACAATCATAACACACACATACACGCTCCTACTCTCTCAAACCCTAACTAATCATCCTCCATCACTTCCAATCAACATCAATGGCTGCTTTGGTCTACCAACCCGCTCACAATAAGGTCGCATATCTAGGAGATGGTCCTAAATGTGATGAATTCACAGACATCCTAGAGTTTATTGAGGCTTCTAACCTCAGGTATGCTTTTACTGTTTGCCCAATTGTTTATGATAGTGTGCTTCGCCAGTTTTGGGATACTACTACTCTTGTGGCTGTGTTTGGTCGCCCACGTGAACTCCATGCTACCATTGATGGACGTCCTTATGTGGTTACTGAAGCTTCTATTAGGAGTTCCCTTCATCTTCAAGATGAACGTGGTGTTGTTTCCATCCCTAATGCTGAGGTGTTGGAAGGGATGGCTGCTATTGGGTATAACCATGGGGGGAAGTTCAACTTCCAAAAGAATAGGTTTTCCCCTCAGTGGAAGCTTCTAGTGCACTTTTTGATTCACTGTTTAAGCCCCAAGTCTGGGAGTTGGGATGCTTTTCCCACTCCTTTGGCTACTGGTTTGATCTGCATAGCACAGGGTAGGGTGTTTAATTTTTCTCGCTATTTGTTTGATGGGATGGTTAGCAATTTGACTAGTACTGGATCTAGGAAGAAATTTTTGATGTATCCTAGGTTTTTGCAGCAGATACTTGTGTGTTTACCTCGTGATAGGGAGGAGTATGAGACCCCCAAGCTTACTACTAAAATTTACTACAATATGGCTCATGGGTTTTGATAGGTGTGAAAACACCCATCCTTTTACCACTTATTTCTAGCTAAAACAAGACCAAAACACGTATTTAATATCATTTGTTTGGAATTATGCGTGGTTTTTATGTTTATTGTGTTTTCAGAGTCAACCGGATGAATATTGAAGAAAACATGGGATTGCACGGGTTTTATCGAGGAAAAAGACTCAAGACGAAGTCTATTGTCCAAGAGATGCAAAAGATTTGAAGTCATTGTGCCTATTTGAAGATTTATCGAAGAATAGAGCCAAAGATGGAAGATTCATATATGTCGAAGAACTCGAGTCTATTAAACAAAAGATTATAAGACGAGTTGGAATTATTCACCGACACTTCACAAATCCAAGTCGGAAACGTTTATTTAAAGAAGCGTGAAGACTAAAGAAGAAAGAATAAAAAGAAGCCCAAACCAAAGCCCAATCACAAGCCCACCACCACAAGACACGCCTATATATATGACCTTACTTCACAATTTGCACACTTAGTTTTTTTAGGTAGTTTGTAGTTTTTCATTTTCTCTCTAGTTTTAGAGAGAGAAAGTTCTTAACTTTCTCTCACTAGATTTCATCTTTTTCTATTTCAAGATCAAACCTTTGTATTATTTTTCATTAATCAAGTTTAGTTTCAAGCTTTTAATCCTTAATCTCATTCTTCCTTTCTTTGATTTTGATTGATTTTGGTACAAATCTCGTATGATCCGTGTTGTTCATCAATGATTTTGTGCTTAAAAAGTTAATCTTTTTATGTTTCCTTAAGTTTCTACACGAATAAGCTTTAAGATCTTTGTGCTTATTGGCTTATTTGTTGGTTTAGCTTATTTACTTTTTAATGTTTTTATAAAAAGTTCATCTTTATATTGATTCGATTTAAAAGTTGTTTATTTGAAGTTTAGTCAAGTTGTTATTCGAGCTTATTTGATCCGATCCATATTAGATTCGAGCTAGCTTTGGTAATAAGCTTATTGAAATAGCTTATTGGTATTGCTTATTTTTCGGATCTCATAGGCATCGGAAAGGGTTATAAACCCCTTTCCGATCTGCACTTTCCGACCAAGCACACCCCTTTTCCGATCGCCCAATCGGAAAAGGGTTTTAAACTTTCCGATTTGCCCCTTTTCTTATTCCGATTATAGCTTGTTTTGGTGGATTCCGATTACTGTTGCTTAAAGTTATTCCGATTGGTAAGTTTCCCTGTATTCCGATTAGTACTCATTTGAATATTCCGATTGCACTTCTTTTTTAACATTCCGATTGGAACCAATTGTCATTATTCCGATTACATCCTTTGTGTTATTCCGATCACCATACTCCTCAACATTCCGATCATCAGATCGGAATACATTCCGATCTATGCCTTTTTAGATTATTCCGATTTGAGTTGTTTTGCTATATTCTGATCTTACTTTCTTTTAGTATTTTCCGACTAAGTTCATATTTTTACAAAGTTTTCCAAGTGTTAGTTTTTATTGAGTGTTTGTTTATTTTTCTAATATAATCTTTAAGTTTTCTAGCATTCATTTTTAAACTTTTTTAATCTTTTAAAGCTTTAAGTTTACTCTTCGACACTTAATTACTTGTCAATAGTTTAAAATAAATAAACAAACCAACTCTTTTTTATTAACCAAGAACAAATCATTCCACTTAGAGCCGAGATCAATTCGAGGAGATACCGAGAACATTCTAGAACCCCATAGCAAAACCTAGTATCAAATGGCGCCGCTGCCGGCTCTTCTCGTTAAGATCAACAGTTTTTTGTGAGAACTTGGATTTTGGGATCCGTTCCCCGTGAACGTTACCTTTTCATAAAAATTTTCAAAAATCCTAAAAATTAAAAAACATAAAAACCAAAAATATTTTTGCTTTGTTTTGCCTTGTTAGTTCTTTTGCAGGTGTATGTACACTCGATCAACGTCTTATCAAGAGCCCGAGCCTCTCGATAACTTAGACATGGCCGGTGTACAAAACAACAACAATAACCCACCTCAAAACAATAATAATAACAATAACAACCCACCTTTCAACAACAATAATAAAAACAACAATGAGCCTCTACGGGATAATCGCCCGATGATTGAACTTCTGCAAGCACATGTAGAGGGTAATGATGATCCAATTTTCATACCCGCGATTGCAGCCAACAACTTTGAGCTCAAATCCGGCTTTATCCAGATGGTCTCTGCTCAACCATTCTTGGGGCGTACCATTGATGATCCACATGACCACATCAAGAGATTCCTACAACTTACGAATACGGTCAAATTCAATGGTGTTCCACAAGAGGTAATCCGTTTACAAGTTTTTCCCTTTTCTTTAGAGGGACAAGCCCGGCATTGGCTTGCTAAGGAACCGCCACAGAGTATTCTTACATGGACGGATTTGGAGACCAAGTTTATCAACTACTTTTTCCCACCCTCTCGTACTACCGCTTTGCGGAATGAAATCATTAATTTTGAACAAAAGTACGATGAGTCGTTTAGTGAATCTTGGGATCGTTTCAAAGATCTTTTAAGAAAATGCCCACAACATGGTTTTACCAAAGTGCACCAAATTAATACTTTTTATAATGGTTTAAGCATGAATGACCAAGATTCACTAAACAGTGCCTCGGGGGGTAATCGTTTGGCTAAGACTTCCAATGCTGCTTGGGATATCATTGAGAATAAGTCTCGTGTGCAAACCAAGAGTGTGCGGACCAATGTCGCTAGTGCTAGTACTAGTGACAGCGACAAGCGAATTGACAAAATCACTGCGCTTCTTGAATCGCTTGCTACCCAAACCGCCAGCAACACCAACAGCATTAACGCTAAAAACGCTAAAGACGCTCAAGTCAATGCTGTTAGTCAACCATGTGAGATATGCGGGGGTCCTCATTCTTACACCACTTGTACTGCCACCCAAAGCTACCCTTCTGAGAACGTGAATGCAACATACGGTACCTATCCTCAACCTGCTTATCAAGCTCGACCTCAAGGCGACCGCAACCTGCTTAGCTACCGCTCCAACAACTATCTCTCACCACCCGATTCTACTCCTAACAACCCAAACCAACAACAAAACCTCAACCGCCCTCCTCAACAACAACAACAATCTCGTGGACCATACATACCACCTCACAAACAACAACATCCACCTCAAAGAAACAACCAAGTTTACCAGCAACCTGCTTATCAACCACCCGCATACAATGCTCCTCCCAACCAACCCACCGCTTTACACCAAGAAGTGGAAACCTACATTAGGACTAACGATGTGATCGTGGAAAATCTTCAACAGGAAGTGCGCAACTTGAAAGCAAACCTGATGAAACAAGGGAACGATCTGAGAGCTGATATGAGAAACACTATGGATAGTCAAACGAATGACTTAAGAAACATGATGGCTAGTTTCTTCCACGGTAATCAACCCTCTTCTTCGGGTACTCTTCCGAGTAACATCGTTGCGAATCCAAGAAGGGAGATGAAAGCAATCACCACTCGCAGTGGCAAAGGTACCAAGGAACCCGAGCTTCCTATACCTCCACCGGTGGTTGTGACTAAGGAGAACGAGTCACCTGCTCCTATTCCTCATCCTTCTACTTCCCCAATTTCTCCACCTCTTACTTATACCCCTCCTCTACCCAAGGATGTGAGTGATCCTTCGATCCCAAAGCCTTCCTCTTCTTCCGATATACCTTATCCATCAAGGTTCAGGTTTCGAACTTTCTCAAAATGTTTAAACAATTGAATTTTAACATCTCCTTCGCTGAGGCTCTCGCTCACATGCCTAAGTACACAAAAATGTTCAAAGATCTTCTTAGCGACAAGGAGAAGCTTCTTGATATTGCTAACACCCAACTTAATGAGAATTGCTCTGCAGTGCTCTTAAGGAAATTGCCAACCAAGCTTGGTGATCCGGGTCATTTCTTAATCCCTTGTAACTTCCCGGGAGTAGAGAATTGCATGGCCCTAGCCGATCTAGGTGCCAGTATTAATTTAATGCCTCTAAGCGTTTGGAAGCAATTATCTCTCCCTGAGCTAGTCCCCACCAAAATGTCTTTGGAATTAGCTAACCGTACGGTTGCTTATCCAGTGGGGATAGCCGAAGATGTCTTTGTAGGAGTCGACAAATTCACTTTTCCTGCCGATTTCGTCGTCGTCGACTACGAGATGGACCCTCGTGTGCCATTAATTGTTGGTCGTCCATTCCTGAGGACCGGTCGCACTCTCATCGATGTTGAAGCCGGTGAGCTTATCATGAGAGTGGGTGACGATAAAATTGTCTTCAACATGGGAAAGTTGTCTAAACAACCTTATTCCAACGAGAGTGTTAATTGTATTGACGTTCTTGATGAGGCTTGTGAAGAACACTTCCAAAATGCTTGCAAAATTATTCCTACTTCTCTTCCCAATGTTGAGACCGTTTCCTCTATTGATTCATCACTGTCTCTATTTGGAGAAAGTGATTTCTTTTGGAAAGATCTTGAAGCCACCATGGGAGATGTGAACTCAACTAATGACGAGTCTCCCACCGATTTGGCTGACGACATGAGTTTCTTCGAAAACCTTCTCAAAGAAGACAATCTTTCTCCACCGTCTCCCACGGTTATTGCTATCGATGCTCCGACTTTGAAAACGCCTCCCATCGAAAATCCTTCGGATTTAGAACTTAAGGAGTTGCCACCTCATCTCGAGTACGTGTTCCTTGAAGAAAACAATAAGTCGCCTGTCATCATCGCGAAGGACTTGAAAGAAGAAGAGAAATCTCGCCTCATCGCTGTGCTTAAAGCTCATACGAAGAAAATTGCTTGGAAATTTTCCGATATCCGCGAAATTGATCCGAACTTTTGTACTCACAAGATTCTCATGGAAGATGACTTTAAACCCGCAATCCAGAGCCAAAGAAGGGTTAATCCTAAAATTCATGACGTTGTCAAACAAGAGGTTATCAAACTTCTAGATGCCGTCTTGATCTACCCTATTTCGGATTCGCCGTGGGTAAGTCCCGTCCATTGTGTGCCCAAGAAGGGCGGAATAACCGTTGTTTCCAATGAACACAACGAGTTGATTCCCACTCGTCTTGTTACTGGGTGGAGAGTTTGTATTGATTATCGCAAACTCAATGATGCCACAAGAAAAGACCACTTTCCTCTTCCCTTCATGGATCAAATGCTCGAGCGTCTAGCTGGTAATGACTATTACTGCTTCTTAGACGGTTTCTCCGGGTATTTTCAAATTCCCATCGATCCCAAGGACCAAGAAAAGACCACATTCACTTGTCCCTATGGAACATTTGCTTACAAACGCATGCCTTTTGGTTTATGTAATGCTCCTGGGACATTCCAAAGGTGTATGATGGCTATATTCCATGACATGGTGGAAGACACTATGGAAGTATTCATGGATGATTTCTCGGTTTATGGCGATTCTTTCTCTGCTTGCCTTGCCAATTTAGAACGTATGCTGAAGCGGTGTGAAGACACTCGCCTTGTTCTTAATTGGGAAAAATGCCATTTCATGGTAAAAGAGGGCATCGTGCTAGGACACAAAATTTCCAAAGCCGGTCTTGAAGTAGACCGTGCTAAAGTCGATGTTATCGCTAAGTTGCCTCCACCTTCAACCGTGAAGGGCGTGAGAAGTTTTCTGGGTCATGCGGGCTTCTACCGTCGATTCATCAAAGATTTTTCTCAAATCGCTCGCCCGATGACCCACCTCTTGGAAAAAGATACTCCTTTTATCTTTTCCAAAGAGTGTATCGAAGCCTTCAACTCGCTTAAGGATAAGCTAACTAAGGCACCTGTCTTGGTTACCCCTAATTGGGAGCTGTCTTTCGAGTTGATGTGCGATGCTAGTGACTTTGCTATTGGAGCGGTTTTGGGCCAAAGAGTGAACAAACACTTCCAACCAATCCATTACGCTAGCAAGACAATGACGGGTGCTCAATTGCATTACACGACAACCGAAAAAGAGCTTTTAGCTGTTGTCTATGCTTTTGAAAAATTCCGCCCCTATCTTGTCCTTTCCACCACAATCGTTTACACCGATCATTCCGCGTTGAAGTACTTGTTGACTAAGCAAGATTCCAAACCAAGACTTCTTCGCTGGGTTTTGCTAATCCAAGAATTTAAAATCGAAATTCGCGATAAGAAAGGAGCTGAAAACCTAGCCGCGGATCATCTCAGTAGACTTGAGGATCCTTACCTAGGGGATCATCCGAACAAAGAAATCAATGATTCTTTTCCCCTGGAGACCTTAATGTCTATCAACTAGACTGCTGATGAAACCCCGTGGTTTGCGGACATTGCAAACTACTTGGCGGGTGGAATTCTCGTTGACGGGTTAACATCCCAGAAAAAGAAGAAGTTCTTTAACGACATTAAGACTTACTTTTGGGATGACCCGTATCTATTCAAGCAATGTGCTGACTTGATTATTCGCCGATGTGTTGATGGACCGGCAACTTTAGAAATCCTTGACGCTTGCCACAAAGTACCCACCGGTGGTCACTTTGGTCCCAACTACACCGCCAAAAAAGTGTTTGACTCGGGATTTTATTGGCCCACCATCTATCGTGATGCTCACGAGATGGTTAAACGTTGTGATGCCTGCCAAAAACAAGGCAAGATCACTCATAAAGATGAGATGCCTCAAAATTTCATACAAGAATGTGAAATCTTTGATTTTTGGGGTATCGACTTTATGGGGCCATTCCCTTCATCTAAAGGAAACAAATACATCCTTGTAGCCGTTGACTACGTTTCAAAGTGGGTTGAAGCCAAAGATTTACCTACTAATGATGCAAGGGTGGTTTGTAACTTTTTGAAATAGCTGTTCGCTCGATTCGGCGTTCCTCGTGCTATTATCAGTGACCGCGAGACTCATTTTTGCAACGATCAATTTGCAAGAGTCATGGCTAAGTATGGTGTCAATCACCGTCTTTCCACCGCCTATCATCCCCAAACCAATGAGCAAGCCGAGATATCCAACCGTGGATTGAAGCGAATTTTGGAGCGTACTGTGGGAGAGCATCGTGCCGCATGGGCCGATAAGTTAGATGATGCTTTGTGGGCTTTCCGTACTTCTTATAAGACCCCAATCGGTTGTACACCTTATCGTCTTGTGTACGGGAAAGCATGCCACCTTCCCATCGAGCTGGAACATAAGGCGCACTGGGCCTTGAAGTGGGATAACCTCGACATCAACAAAGCCGGTGATCATCGCAAGATTCAACTCAACAAGCTCAACGAACTGAGGAATGAAGCTTATGAGAACTCGCTGATCTACAAGGAGAAGACGAAGATCCTTCATGACGCAAAAATCAAGAACCGAGAGTTCCACGTTGGCGATCAAGTCTTACTTTTTAACTCTCGGTTAAAGATCTTCTCTGGCAAGTTGAAGAGCCGCTGGTCTGGTCCATTCACCGTCGCTATAGTCTTTCCATATGGGACCATTGAGCTTTCTCAGCCAAATGGGACCAATTTCAAGTTGAATGGCCAGCGTCTAAAGCTGTACTTTGGTGAGGACATCTCTCATGAGATGATTCCATCCCTCACCACGTTCCCCATGAACTAATTTTGGGTCGAGTCAGGCTCGTGACTTGGTTATCAAAAACAAGCGCTCCTCGGGAGGCAACCCGAGTATCTATCCTTTTTTGTTTTTACCTCCTAAGTGTAGGGGGGCCTATATAGGTGTTTGTATTTGTATGGTGATGTGATTACAGGGATAACTGCACTCTTGGAACCTCTGAAGAACCGTGCTCCCGTGCTATCCGAAATCCGGTTCTATTTCTCAACTATCGTGATTCATTTTTCTTCATACTCACATTTGAAATTGATCACTTTAGTCGTCTCTTCCTTAACTCGAGTTAACCAACGTGCTCAATATCATAAGTGTAGGGGAGACTTTTCCCACATGCTTAAACATTGAGGGCAATGTTTATCTTAAGTGTAGGGGGGACTTCTATCGAAGTTTTAAGTGGACTTTTCCATGAAAATGCCTTCATTTAACCAGAAAATCTTTTTTTCAACATTTTTCAAATTTTTAATTAACTTTGGCCATTTAGTTGTAATTTTTAAATTTTTATCGTTGCTTTCATATGTATATATTCCACAATAAAGGCAAAAATATTAATAAAGTGGTGTAGCTAGTTTAGAAGTCTTTGACATATTAGGCCCGTTGCGATTATTTTGAATCAACCCGAATAGACTTATTCAAGTCTATTCTAGCTAGTATCCTTAACCATGTAGACCTTAATTTGTTTATTAGGATAAGCATCCACGAGTCTCATTACTTGAGATTTTAAATTGTGGAGAACGAGAAATGATAGAGTCAATTATAAGTCGGTATACTTGCGCAAGCTCACTTGGTGTAATTATTCCCAAAATCAATATGAAGGATCAAGACTCACGACGAAAAGCAATCAACTCCCATAAAGATCATGGAGAAGTCTATCCGAAAAGACCCTAACAAGGTATGAGGATAAATAGATCCAAGTCCGAAAAGGAGGCGAATCGTTGTATCTCAAAATCCCAATTAGAGATTGAAGAAATAATCATGAAGTCGTGGTCAACAAAGTTGGAGTACCCCTCAAAAGTCTCCAAGTGAAGAAACTCTATTACGATGAGAAGACCATTATCTCAAGAACGTCTCTCAAGATATGAAGTATGAAGTACATGCCAAATATCGGCCCGAGAAAGGTCTCAAATCGCGAACCAAGTTATGCCAAGATATGAACTTTTTGATATCCCGAGAAGCAGTTTTAAGAGATTTTGTCCTTTAGCTAACTATTGATCAAATCGTCCTACTTTGCTTTCAGCCTAAATAACTATCGATATAAGTCCAAAAATGCATCTTTATGATCATTCTAAGACAAAAATAAAATATAAGAGATACACCTAGGAATAAGGAAGTTTAAGCATTTAATTAAGCCATGTGTGTAAGTGTTTGATTTGCTAACTTATAATAACAATGACCTCGTTTTTAAGCTTAGTTTGGGGAACGTGAAACTTGAGGGTGATAAATCTTCGCAGCACCAAAGCCCTAATGTAAGTCCTTGATCTCTTTGCAAGTTATTTCCATCCTTTTGTTTACTTTAAAGTTTTAATTTCTCTTAGTACTTTCATTTTTGTTTAGTAGTATATTAATAAGGCCAAGGTTGATTGATTATGAGAAAAGTGTAAATGTGCTTTGTCACTAAGCATTGCATGAGGGCATGGCAATGGTTAAGTGTAGGGGATTTGATAGGTGTGAAAACACCCATCCTTTTACCACTTGTTTCTTGCTAAAACAAGACCAAAACACGTATTTAATATCATTTTTGGAATTATGCGTGGTTTTTGTGTTTATTGTGTTTTCAGAGTCAACCGGATGAATATTGAAGAAAACATGGGATTGCACGGGTTTTATCGAGGAAAAAGACTCAAGACGAAGTCTATTGTCCAAGAGATGCAAAAGATTTGAAGTCATTGTGCCTATTTGAAGATTTATCGAAGAATAGAGCCAAAGATGGAAGATTCATATATGTCGAAGAACTCGAGTCTATTAAACAAAAGATTATAAGACGAGTTGGAATTATTCACCGACACTTCTCAAATCCAAGTCGGAAACGTTTATTTAAAGAAGCGTGAAGACTAAAGAAGAAAGAAGAAAAATAAGCCCAAACCAAAGCCCAATCACAAGCCCACCACCACAAGACACGCCTATATATATGACCTTACTTCACAAATTTGCACACTTAGTTTTTTTAGGTAGTTTGTAGTATTTCATTTTCTCTCTAGTTTTAGAGAGAGAAAGTTCTTAACTTTCTCTCACTAGATTTCATCTTTTTCTATTTCAAGATCAAACCTTTGTATTATTTTTCATTAATCAAGTTTAGTTTCAAGCTTTTAATCCTTAATCTCATTCTTCCTTTCTTTGATTTTGATTGATTTTGGTACAAATCTCGTATGATCCGTGTTGTTCATCAATGATTTTGTGCTTAAAAAGTTAATCTTTTTATGTTTCCTTAAATTTCTACACGAATAAGCTTTAAGATCTTTGTGCTTATTGGCTTATTTGTTGGTTTAGCTTATTTACTTTTTAATGTTTTTATAAAAAGTTCATCTTTATATTGATTCGATTTAAAAGTTGTTTATTTGAAGTTTAGTCAAGTTGTTATTCGAGCTTATTTGATCCGATCCATATTAGATTCGAGCTAGCTTTGGTAATAAGCTTATTGAAATAGCTTATTGGTATTGCTTATTTTTCGGATCTCATAGGCATCAGAAAGGGTTATAAACCCCTTTCCGATCTGCACTTTCCGACCAAGCACACCCCTTTTCCGATCGCCCAATCGGAAAAGGGTTTTAAACTTTCCGATTTGCCCCTTTTCTTATTCCGATTATAGCTTGTTTTTGTGGATTCCGATTACTGTTGCTTAAAGTTATTCCGATTGGTAAGTTTCCCTGTATTCCGATTAGTACTCATTTGAATATTCCGATTGCACTTCTTTTTGAACATTCCGATTGGAACCAATTGTCATTACTCCGATTACATCCTTTGTGTTATTCCGATCACCATACTCCTCAACATTCTGATCATCAGATCGGAATACATTCCGATCTATGCCTTTTTAGACTATTCCGATTTGAGTTGTTTTGCTATATTCCGATCTTACTTTCTTTTAGTATTTTCCGACTAAGTTCATATTTTTACAAAGTTTTCCAAGTGTTAGTTTTTATTGAGTGTTCGTTTATTTTTCTAATATAATCTTTAAGTTTTCTAGCATTCATTTTTAAACTTGTTTAATCTTTTAAAGCTTTAAGTTTACTCTTCGACACTTAATTACTTGTCATTAGTTTAAAATAGATAAACAAACCAACTCTTTTTTATTAACCAAGAAAAAATCATTCCACTTAGAGCCGAGATCAATTCGAGGAGATACCGAGAACATTCTAAAACCCCATAGCAAAACCTAGTATCAGGTTTAGAGGGGATTGGAGGCCCCTTACTGATGCAATGCTGGGCCTTGCCCAAGGTCCTCCTGTTGTTGTTCCTCCGGCTGTCGAAGCCGAGGAGGAACTTCCATTAGGTGATGATCCTATGGAGGAGGGGCATCCTACTGGTGGTGCACCTAATGTGGTCGTGGAAGAGCCAGTTGAGGAAGTGGTGGTTGAAATGCCATCCACTTCCAAGGCTTCCCCCTCTTCTATGCCACATTCGTCTCCATTTGTGGATACTCCCCCTCCTAGTCCAGTCACTCACTCTACTGATAAGCCCTCTGGTTCTCGTGCTCATAATGATGATCCCTTTATTGCTTCTGGTTCCAATGAAGCCTTCCCAGACCCAAGTCCTCTTGGTGGGAAAGCGGAGGAGCCTACTACACTGACTTCTTTGCTTGATCTCATGCACAGGTACCATGAAAGGATTCTTTCTTTGGAGACGGATTTGAATCAACATCGTAAGCTTACCAGGGAATTTGTTCTTCCCATGGCTGACCGGATTAAAGCTTTAGAGACACATCAGAGGAGGAGGAAGAAGCATATGGTTCAGTCTGATTCTGATGAGGAGGTTGAAGATCTTGTGGAGGATGGCTTGAATTTGTTGGCGAAGGCTGCGTTTGCTGATAAGTCATATGATGATCTACCGATTCCTCCTACTTCATCAAGCATCCGTCCTACTGCTGCTAACCCTACACCAAAGGAAGATGTTGCTGGTACTACTGTTGGTCCAACTGCTGGACCGTCTCATGATCCTAAGGGGAAAGCCCCTATGACTGATGCTCCTTCACCCCCTCGCAAGCGTACTCGCAGACAACTTGAGGAGGATAGGTTGGGTGAGGAGGCTGCGCAACGAATGCAAGCGAAGATTGACCAAGCTGCAAGGGCTGAGGAGGAAGCTCTTCACAAGCAAAGACGTGAACAGTTGCAACATGATGCTATGCATTGGGATGATAACGATTGGATGCGGGTGCTCACTATTCTTACCTCGGATTAATCACAGTTTACTGATCTCTTGGGTTATGATGTGAATGAGCAGAATTGTATTCCTCGAGCTATGGCGTTAATGCGTAAGCAACAATTATCGCTTGCTGCTCAACTGCGTGAAAAGCGTAAGAACATGCCTTTGACAAGAACCGAGGAGCGAAAGTTAATGCAGAGGTATGTCAAATATCAGTCGGGTGCTCACTTTACTGTTGGTTGGACATGGGAACGAGTTCGGGCATTGTCTTTTGACGAGCTTAAGGATCTATATGAACGAATGATCAAGCGTCAGAACACACCGGTTCCAGAGCGTTTCATCTATCGTCCTCCTCCACGAGTGGTTTCTACTTCTCAACCTGTTGTTGCTCCTGGTTCTTCATCTGATGTTCCTATTGGTTCTATTGGTATCCCATTTGTTGTTGATGTTTCTATTGCTTGTACCACACCTATACCTTCGGTTGCTCATCCTGTTTCATCTTCGGGTCCTACCACCACCACCACCTATGCTACCACTACCACCACCACTGCTACTCCTGCTATGGCACAACCCTCACCACCCGTGACTGGCTCTCAACCTACTCCTTCTCCTAGTGCAGCTACTGTTGATCCTTTGGTTGGATACGGTATTGATTCTACTTCTGTTGGTCCTATTCCTGCTGCGAAGGTTAAGGTTGAACCCTCGTCTGGTGCTCCCACTCATCGTCGTTCCATTCGCAAGAAGATGGCTAGATGTGGTAAGTCTGTTCCTTATGAGAAGCGTGCTCCCGAAAATATTATTGATGCAGCTTCCTATAGTGACTCTGAATTGCCAATGGGTACGGGGTTTATTACTGCTTGGACGGTTAAGCCATCCACCACTATTCCTGGTACTTTCACCCATAAGATTTCCATCAGTGATGGTTATGTTCCTTATGCTTCGGGTTTGCAAGGTGTGTTGACTTGGGTAGATCGTAGGGATCTTATGTCGTTGTATGGGTTTGTTGATGCCGGTATGCCTACTCATCCTAGTGAGGTGCCCTCCTGGCCTGGTCTGACAATGTGGGCTGATTTGAAGATGATGCTTGATTCCCCTCCACATGCTCCACATTCTGGTGTCTGGAAGGACCAGCCACGCTGGGTAATCAAGAGATGGAAGCTGTATGCTGGCTGTGGAGTGCATGTCTTGGAGTTAGAGTCTGGTGCAATGGTGTTCATGCTTACGGATCTGAACTATCCGTTGACTATTGATTCTATGGAGGCCATGCTTGATTGTCACTTCCAATGCCCCTTCCGGGAATGAGACCTCCATGGCGACTATTCTGGTGGAAGGGATACAAGCTCGGTTGCAAGTTGAGAAGGTGGCTGCGTCTGGTATGTGATGGGTTGGTTTGTAAGTTTTTATGTTTTGTGTTTTTGTTCATCTGTTTATACTGTAATTCTTTTCACCAATATGTACAGTGATTGGTGACTTACATTTGTTATAGATATAAAAAAACATACTTTTTATATAATATCTGCTTATACTTTAAACAAATCAAGGATTTTACACTTGTGAATAATATAATATCTGCTTATACTTTTTCGAAAACATTGGGTTCCTTTTGACGGTTTCACACTTGTGCTGGTTTGGTGTTTCATCTGGTGTTGGACATGGTCCACACAACAAATGGTGCTCAACTCACCATGTCTCACAGACAAGAAAGAGTTGATTCACCTTGAGGGTACGTCTCCTGGTGTGATTCTCAAATCCGTTGATGGTTGCCAGGTTACCCAAAACTGGATGGTTTTCACTTGCCATGGTCCTAGACTGAAAAGTGGCTAATCCAAGGGGGTACGGCTCTTGGTAAAGATTTTATCAAATCCGTTGATAGCTATAATAGCTTTCTTAAAGCTATAGGGTTTTCAACTCACCGATGCTTCATTGCTAAGAGTTGATGAGTCCAGAAGGGTATGGCTTCTAGTAAAGACATATCAAATCCGTTGACGCCTGTGATGGTTTGCCTAAAATCATCAAGGTACCCCCACTCACCATTGATTCACGTTCTAAGAGTTGGGTTGGGTTCTGGTCTCCCAGGGTGATGCTTATTCCACCAGAAAGACTGGCTAGCCCAAGAGCGAGCAGCTACTTGGTAAAGGCTCATCAAATCTGCTCATGTTGCTGTGAAGATTCAACACGATGCAGTTTTGTTTCAAGCTTTGGAGAAGCTTCTAATGTTCCTTGTTGCAGCGGTTCTTATGTTCCTTATATTGCTGATGCTGCTGTTTATTTTGCTGTTTCAATCCTCAAGCTTTGTTGCACGATTTACCAGGAAACTTGAACTCAACAGGTCAAATTCAAGTTTAGGGGAGGATTGTTAGGACCATTGGAATAGTTATTTGTAATAGGTAGACTAGGAGGTATGAAGTTCCTCCTGGTCATAGTAGTAGTATGAGCAAGTCGTGCTCCTGGTCTTATAGAAAGTCAAACTTTATTATTTAGTTATTATTATGTTAGGATATGCATGAGATATGTTAGGAAAGGATATGCATATCAGTTTTAACGTTTTGATTAATGATGTATTAGGGTTTCCTGGTAGTATAAAAGGAACCTTAGGCAGAAGGGTTACACAGACCTTCATAAAACATAATTCTAGTTATTATTAATATTAGAAATCCTTAGAAAAGGATTAAGTCGTTATAGTTATTTTGTTCTTCTTTATAGTATTTGTATTCCGCACTTATACTGTGTATAGAGTCTCTCTGTGAATAGACTTGTGATTACAGAAGTCGTTCACCGTTCTTGACAGGCTGCAAGATCCACATCTAGTGGACCTAACATTTTACTAATATGGATGAACAACCGTCATCCATACTTAGTTATGTGACATTGTGCATGCATGATGTTCCTTGTGAACTGTGGCTAATGGGAACTGAACCCCAATAGTTCATAATTGGTCACATCAAAAAAAAAATTATGTTAAGGTTTGATAGCTAAGTTTCACTCATTTATTCCATGTATCATTGTCGCAGGTTTATGACTAAGTAACGGTTGGTACAGAACTGGCCCTATTTAGTCGCATGTGCTTTTATCGAAACTTTTAACTATGGGACCGACCCATAGGCGTCCCCTCGCCATGTCTTTTGTTTTGGGTAAACTGACCATAGGCGCTTAGCCTCACGCATATAAAAGTTTCATAAACTGCATCATGCATTTACGCATTGTTTTCATGCATAAAATTTTTCTCATGATTTATTGGCATAAAAAATTTCATGTCCCCTCATAAGTCACTATGTCTTTATATCAAGTATGTTTTCATACTATCATGGTTAACTTCATTTTCATGCTGATTATGCTGTATACTCCTTCATGTTAAGTTGTTTCATGTTTCTTCATGATGATTTCGTTTTCATGCTGATTACGTCTTACGTCTCTTTTGTTGTTTTGCTTTCATGCAAGACATTGTTGGATTTCATTTAATCCTGCTTTCATGATAGTCATGGTTGGTTTTCATTAATCATGCTTTCAGGCAAATCATCGTTGAATTTCGTTTAACCACACTAATACTTAGATTTTTGTGTGGGTTCAATATTAATCTCGGTATCTTCTCGATTTGATTACAACTCAAAGTGGAAAGATTGTTCTTGGTGACAAATAGGGGGATTGGGTTTTCTATTCTACTAAAGGTTTAAATGCTCTAAGATGTAAACTTAAACTAAAAGCAATTGATTTAATAGCAATTAACAAAACTTAAATTAAAATATAAATATAAATATAAAGTGAAGATACAGTAAATGACAATTAACTGTGATACAATATGCTTAAAAAGAATATTGATTCGGAAGTTCTTACTGATTCGGAACTCTTCCGGATGAAAAGATGTTGATTCGGAAGTTCTCCTTGACTCGGAACTTGTTGATTCGGAAGATTCGTCCGGAACTTCGCTCGGAAGTTTCGTCTGGAACTTCGTTCGGAAGTTTCGTCCGGAACTTCGTTCGGAAGTTTCGTCCGGAACTTCGTTCGGAAGATTCGTCCGGAACTTCGTTCGGAAGATTCGTCCGGAACTTCGTTCAGAAATTTCGTTCGGAAGTTGCTTCGGAAGTTGATTCGGAACTTCACTCGGCACTTTTTAACAAAATTGATTCGGAACTTTTAAACACTTTCATTCGGAACAAATTTATTCGGAACTTTTTAAATGAATTGATTCGGAACTTTTAACCAAGATGCTTCATTCGGAACTTTTTGTTCATTCGGAACCTGGAAAAAATTCAAGAACAGTGGGCGACAGAAAAACAGGGAACGCGATTTCAAGCCAAAATCCACCAAGTTGTTAACCAAAACTTAAGTAAAACTAACCACTAATCATATACTAACCATAAACAACAAATCCCATCAATAAAAACTTAAAACCCAATAACTTTTAAAGATAAAACTCAACAAAATAAACTTTAAAACTTGGAATCAAAAAGAAGAAAGATGAACAAGATGAAATGAAAGATGATATTGATAGATTAATGTTGAACAAACAAAAGACAAGGATTAAACTACAAGATTGGAAAAACAAGAATCAAAATCACCAAACACCCTAATGGTGTTGGTGATGACTACAAACAGAAAGGAGAGAAAGAAGGAATGAAAAAAAACTTAATGAAAAGTGTGAAGGGAATCCTTTATATAGGTGTTCCCTTTGGTTGGTGAGTGGGCTTTCTCCCGTTCTTCTTGTCTTCTCGTCTTTTCAGAAAAGTTGACGTTTTCGATTCTGATTCGGGATTTGTCGTCGATTAAATTCAAGTCGTCTTTTAATTTCTTCGTTTAATAGACTTGAGTTTCTTCGACTTATGTAAATCTTCCATCTTTGGTCCTTTTCTTCGATAAATCTTCAAATAGGCCCAGTGACTTCAAATCTTTTGGATCTCTTGGACAATAGACTTTGTCTTGAGTCTTTTTCTTCCATAAAACCCGTGCAATCCCATGTTTTCTTCAATATTCATCCGGTTGGCTCTGAAAACACAATAAACACAAAAACCACGCATAATTCCAAACAAATGATATTAAATACGTGTTTTGGTCTCATTTTAGCCAGAATTAAGTGGAAAAGGGATGGGTGTTTACACACCTATCAAATCCCCTACACTTAACCATTGCCATGCCCTCATGCAATGCTTAGTGATAAAGCAATTTTACACTTTTCTCATAATCAATCAACCTTGGCCTTATTAAAGTACTACTAAACAAAAATTAAAGTACTAAGAGAGATTAAAACTTTAAAGTAAACAAAAGGATAGAAAACCATTTTCACTTGAAAATAGCTACATGGAAATAACTTGCAAAGAGATCAAGGACTTACATTAGGGCTTTGGTGCTGCGAAGATTTATCACCCTCAAGTTTCACGTTCCCCAAACTAAGCTTAAAAACGAGATCATTGTTATTATAAGTTAGTAAATCAAACACTTACACACATGGCTTAATTATATGATTAAACTCCCTTATTCCTAGGTGTATCTCCTATATTTTATTTTTGTCTTAGAATGATCATGAAGATGCATTTTTGGACTTATTTCGATAGTTTATTTAGACTGAAAGCAAAGTCGGACGATTTGATCAATAGTTAGCTAAAGGACAAAATCTCTTAAAACTGCTTCTCGGGATATCAAAAAGTTCATATCTTGGCATAACTTGGTTCACGATTTGAGACCTTTCTCGGGCCGATATTTGGCATGTACTTCATACTTCATATCTTCGAGAGACGTTTTTGAGATAATGGTCTTCTCTTCGTAATAGAGTTTCTTCACTTGGAGATTTTTGAGGGGTACTCCAACTTTGTTGACCACGACTTCATGATTATTTCTTCAATCTCTAATTGGGATTTTGAGATACAACGATCCGCCTCCTTTTCGGACTTGGATCTATTTATCCTCATACCTTGTTAGGGTCTTTTCGGATAGACTTCTCCATCATCTTTATGGGAGTTGATTGCTTTTCGTCGTGAGTCTTGATCCTTCATATTGATTTTGGGAATAATGCTTTTCACATCACCTTGGATCTTTAGCAATAAGATTGAATCCTCATGCCTTGTTAGGGCCTTTTCGGACTCGCCAATCTTCGCGCCCCGCTTCATAAGTTATGCCTTGGCTATGAACTCTTATCATTACCGAGCAACTTTTAAACGATCTTGGGCTAGAAGCTAAGTAGCTTTTCAAATCGTACGACCTTACTTATTGTAGATAAATTATTAGCAAGTGATGGGTGAATAGGAAAATAATTACACCAAGTGAGCTTGTGCAAGAATACCGGCTTATAATTGACTCTATCATTTCTCGTCCTCCACAATTTAAAATCTCAAGTAATGAGACTCGTGGATGCTTAGCCTAATAAACCAATTAAGGTCTACATGGTTAAGGATACTAGCTAGAATAAACTTGGATAAGTCTATTCGGGTTGAGTCAAAATAATAGCAACGGGCCTAATATGTCAAAGATTTCAAAACTAGCTACACCACTTTATTAATAGATATATACATATGAAAGCAACGATAAAAATTTAAAAATTACGACTAAATGGCCAAAGTTAATAAAAAATTTGAAAAAGATGATTTTTCCGGTTAAATGAAGGCATTTTCATGGAAAAGTCCACTTAAAACTTCGATAAAAGTCCCCCCTACACTTAAGATAAACATTGTCCTCAATGTTTAAGCATGTGGGAAAAATCTCCCCTACACTTATGACATTGTGCACGTTGGTTAAATCAAGTTAAGGAAGAGACGACTAACGTGATCAATTTCAGATGTGAGTATAAAGAAAATTGAATCACGATAGTTGAGAGATAGAACCGGATTTCGGATAACACGGGAGCACGGTTCTTCAAAGGTTCCAAAAGTGCACTTATCCCTCTAATCACATCACCACACAAATACAAACACCTATAGAGGTCCCCCTACACTTAGGAGGTTAAAACATAAAAGGATAGATACTCGGGCTGCCTCCCGAGGAGCGCTTGTTTTTGATAACCGAGTCACGAGCCTGACTCGACCCAAAATTAGTTCATGGGGAACGTGGTGAGGGATGGAATCATCTCATGAGAGATGTCCTCACCAAAGTACAACTTCACTCGTTGGCCATTCACCTTAAAATTTGGTCCATTAGGTTGAGCGAGCTCGAGAGTACCATATGGAAAAATTTGGGCAATGGTGAATGGGCCGGACCAACGAGATTTCAGCTTGCCAGAAAAGATTTTCAACCGAGAGTTAAAGAGTAAAACTTTGTCTCCAACTTGGAACTCTCGGTTCTTAATCTTAAAGTCGTGAATGAGCTTAGTCTTTTCCTTATAAATCAAAGAATTTTCATAAGCCTCATTACGGAGTTCATTGAGCTCATTGACTTGGATCTTGCGTAGGTCACCGGCTTTGTTGATGTCGAAATTAGCCCACTTCAAGGCCCAGTAAGCCTTGTGCTCCAACTCAATGGGGAGGTGGCATGCTTTCCCGTACACGAGACAATATGGTGTACAACCAATCGGAGTCTTGTATGCGGTACGGAAAGCCCACAGAGCATCATCAAGTTTATCGGCCCATGAGGCACTATGCTCTCCCACGGTTCTTTCAAGAATTCGCTTTAGGACTCGGTTAGAGATTTCAGCCTGGCCATTAGTTTGTGGGTGGTAGGCGGTGGAAAGACGATGATTTACACCATACTTTGCCATGACTCTTGCGAATTGGTCATTGCAAAAATGAGTCCCGCGATCACTAATAATGGCACGAGGCACACCGAATCTAGCGAATAACGATTTCAAAAAGTTACAAACCACCCTTGCGTCATTAGTAGGTAAAGCTTTGGCTTCAACCCATTTGGAGACGTAGTCAACGGCTACAAGGATGTATTTGTTTCCTTTAGAAGAAGGGAATGGCCCCATAAAGTCAATACACCAAACATCAAAGATTTCACATTCTTGAATGAAATTCTGAGGCATCTCGTCTTTATGTGTGATCTTGCCTTGTTTTTGGCAAGCATCACAATGTTTAACCATCTCGTGAGCGTCACGATAGATGGTGGGCCAATAAAATCCCGATTCAAACACTTTTTTGGCGGTGTAGTTGGGACCAAAGTGACCACCGGTGGGTCCTTTGTGGCAAGCGTCAAGGATTTCTAAAGCTGTCGGTCCATCAACACATCGGCGAATAATCAAATCGGCACATTGTTTGAAAAGATACGGGTCATCCCAAAAGTATGTCTTAATGTCGTTGAAGAACTTTTTCTTTTGTTGGGATGTTAACCCTTCCTTGAGAATTCCACCCGCTAAGTAGTTTGCAATGTCCGCAAACCACGGGGTTTCATCAGCAGTCGAGTTGATAGACATTAAGGTCTCCAAGGGAAAAGAATCATTGATTTCTTTGTTCGGATGATCCCCTTGGTAAGGATCCTCAAGTCTACTGAGATGATCCGCGGCTAGGTTTTCAGCTCCTTTTTTATCGTGAATTTCGATTTTAAATTCTTGGAGTAGGAAAACCCAGCGAAGAAGTCTTGGTTTGGAATCTTGTTTAGTCAACAAGTACTTCAACGCGGAATGATCGGTATAAACGATTGTGGTGGAAAGGACAAGATAGGGGCGGAACTTTTCAAAGGCATAGACAACAGCTAAAAGTTCTTTTTCGGTTGTCGTGTAATGCAATTGAGCCCCAGTCATTGTCTTGCTAGCGTAATGGATTGGTTGGAAGTGTTTGTTCACTCTTTGGCCCAAAACCGCTCCAATAGCAAAGTCACTAGCATCGCACATCAACTCGAAAGGCAGCTCCCAATTAGGGGTGACCAAGATGGGTGCCTTAGTTAGCTTATCCTTAAGCGAGTTGAAGGCGTCAATACACTCTTTGGAAAAGATAAAAGGTGTATCTTTTTCCAAGAGGTGGGTCATCGGGCGAGCGATTTGGGAAAAATCTTTGATGAATCGACGGTAGAAGCCCGCATGACCAAGGAAACTTCTCACACCCTTCACGGTTGAAGGTGGAGGAAACTTAGCGATAACATCGACTTTAGAACGGTCTACTTCAAGACCGGCTTTGGAGATCTTGTGTCCTAACACGATGCCCTCTTTTACCATGAAATGGCATTTTTACCAATTAAGAACAAGGCGAGTGTCTTCACACCGCTTCAGCATACGTTCTAAATTGGCAAGGAAAGCAGAGAAAGAATCGCCATAAACCGAGAAATCATCCATGAATACTTCCATAGTGTCTTCCACCATGTCATGGAAGATAGCCATCATACACCTTTGGAATGTCCCAAGAGCATTACATAAACCAAAAGGCATGCGTTTGTAAGCAAATGTTCCATAGGGACAAGTGAATGTGGTCTTTTCTTGGTCCTTGGGATCGATGGGAATTTGAAGATACCCGGAGAAGCCGTCTAAAAAGCAGTAATAGTCATTACCAGCTAGACGCTCGAGCATTTGATCCATGAAAGGAAGAGGAAAGTGGTCTTTTCTCGTGGCATCATTGAGCTTGCGATAATCAATACAAACTCTCCACCCAGTAACGAGACGAGTGGGAATCAACTCGTTGTGTTCATTGGAAACAACGGTTATTCTGCCCTTCTTGGGCACACAATGGACAGGACTTACCCAAGGCGAATCCGAGATAGGGTAAATCAAGCCGGCATCAAGAAGTTTGATAACCTCTTGTCTGATGACGTCATGAATGCGAGGATTAACCCTTCTTTGGCTCTGGATTGCGGGTTTAAATTCATCTTCCATGAGAATCTTGTGAGTACAAAAGTTTGGACCAATTCCGCGGATATCAGAAATTTTCTAAGCAATTGCCTTCTTATGATCTTTAAGCACGACGATGAGGCGAGTTTTCTCTTCTTCTTTCAAATCCTTCGCGATAATGACGGGCGACTTCTTCTCTTCTTCAAGGAACACGTACTCGAGATGGGGCGGCAACTCCTTAAGTTCTAAGTCCGGAGGATTTTCGATGGGAGGCGTATTAAAAGTCGGCACATCGATAGCAATAACCGTGGGAGATGGTGGAGAAAGATTGTCTTCTTTAAGAAGGTTCTCAATGAGGCGAAGATCTTCATCCCAATTGGTGGTAGAATCCTCATTAGCTAAGTTCACATCTCCCATGGTGGCTTCCAAATCTTTCCAAAGGAAATCACTTTCTCCAAATAGAAACAGTGATGAATCAATAGAGGAAACGGTCTCAACATTGGGAAGAGAGGTAGGAATATTTTTACAAGCATCAATAAAGTGTTCTTCACAAGCCTCATCCAGAACGTCAATACAATTAACACTCTCGTATGAATAAGGTTGTTTAGACAACTTTCCCATGTTGAAGACGATTTTATCGTCACCCACTCTCATGATAAGCTCACCGGCTTCAACATCGATGAGAGTGCGACCGGTCCTCAGGAATGGACGACCAACGATCAATGGCACACGAGGGTCCATGTCATAGTCAACGACAACGAAATCGGCAGGAAAAGTGAATTTGTCGACTCCTACAAAGACGTCTTCGGCTATCCCCACTAGATAAGCAACCGTACGGTTAGCTAATTCCAAAGTCATTTTGGTGGGGACTAGCTCAGGGAGAGATAATTGCTTCCAGACACTTAAAGGCATTAAGTTAATACTGGCACCTAGATCGGCTAGGGCCATGCAATTCTCTACTCCCGGGAAGGTGCAAGGGATTAAGAAACGACCCGGATCACGAAGCTTGGTTGGCAATTTCCTTAAGAGCACTGCAGAGAAATTCTCATTAAGTTGGGTGTTAGCAATATCAAGAAGCTTCTCCTTGTCGCTAAGAAGATCTTTGAACATTTTCGCGTATTTGGGCATGTGAGTGAGAGCCTCAGCGAAGGATATGTTAAAATACAATTGTTTAAACATTTTTAGAAAGTTCGAAACTTGAATATCATCCTTGCTTTTGAGCTTCTCTTTCCTCAACCTTGATGGATAAGGTATATTGGAGGAAGAGGAAGTCTTTGGGATCGAAGGATCACTCACATCCTTGGGTGGAGGAGGGGTAGAAGTAAGAGGTGGAGAAATTGGGGAAGTAGAAGGTTGAGGAATAGGAGCAAGTGACTCGTTCTCCTTAGTCACAATCACCGGTGGAGGTATAGGAAGCTCGGGTTCCTTGGTACCTTTGGCACTGCGAGTGGTGGTTGCTTTCATCTCCCCTCTTGGATTAGCAACGGTGTTACTCGGAAGACTACCCGAAGAAAAGGGTTGATTACCTTGGAAGAAACTAGCCATCATGTTCTTTAAGTCATTCGTTTGACTATCCAAAGTGTTTCTCATATCAGCTCTCAGATCGTTCCCTTGTTACACTAGGTCTGCTTTCAAGTTGAGCACTTCCCGCTGAAGATTTCCCACGATCACATCGTTAGTCCTCATGTAGGTTCCACTTCTTGGTGTAAAGCGGTGGGTTGGTTGGGAGGAGCATTGTATGCGGGTGGTTGATAAGCAGGTTGCTGGTAAACTTGGTTGTTTCTTTGAGGTGGTTGTTGTTGTTTGTGAGGTGGTATGTATGGTGTACGAGGTTGTTGTTGTTGAGGAGGGCGATTGAGGTTTTGTTGTTGGTTTGGGTGGTTTGGAGGAAAACCGGGTGGTGAGAGATAGTTGTTAGAGCGGTAGCTAAGCAAGTTACGGTCACCTTGAGGACGGGCTTGATAAGCGGGTTGAGGATAGGTACCATAAGCTGCATTCACATTTTCAGAAGGGTAGTCGTGGGTGGCAGTGCAAGTGGTGTACGAGTGAGGACCCCCGCATATCTCACATGGTTGGCTAACAACATTGACTTGAGTGTCTTTAGCGTTTCTAGTGTTGATGATGTTGGTGTTGCTGGCGGTTTGGGTAGCAAGTGATTCAAGAAGCGCAGTGATTTTGTCAAGTCGCTTGTCGCTGTCAGTAGTACTAGCACTAGCGACATTGGTCCGAACACTCTTGGTTTGCACACGAGACTTATTCTCAATGATATCCCAAGCAGCATTGGAAGTCTTAGCCAAAAGACTACCCCTCGAGGCACTGTTTAGTGATTCTTGGTCATTCATGTTTAAACCATTATAAAAAGTATTAATTTGGTTCACTTTGGTAAAACCATGTTGTGGGTATTTTCTCAAAAGGTCTTTGAAACGGTCCCAAGATTCACTGAACGACTCATCGTACTTTTGTTCAAAATTGATAATTTCATTCCACAAAGCGGTAGTACGAGAGGGTGGGAAAAAGTAGTTGATAAACTTGGTCTCCAAATCCGTCCACGAAAGAATACTCTGTGGCGGTTCCTTAGCAAGCCAATGCCGGGCTTGTCCCTCTAAAGAAAAGGGAAAAAGTTGTAAACGGATTACCTCTTGTGGAACACCATTGAATTTGACCGTATTGGTGAGTTGCAAGAATCTCTTGATGTGGTCATGTGGATCATCAATGGTACACCCCAAGAATGGTTGAGCAGAGACCATCTGGATAAAACCGGATTTCAGCTCAAAGTTGTTGGCTGCAATCGCGGGTATGACAATTGGATCATTGTTGCCGTCTACATGTGCTTGCAGAAGTTCAATCATCGGGTGATTGTCTGGTAGAGGCTCATTGTTGTTGTTATTATTATTGTTGAGAGGTGGGTTGTTATTGTTATTGTTTTGAGGTGGATTGTTGTTGTTGTTTTGTACACCGGCCATGTTTAAGTCTTCGAGAGGCTCGGGCTCTTGATAAGCCGTTGATCGTGTACGCATGCACCTGCAAAAGAACTAACAAAGCAAACAAGAAATATTTTTGGTTTTTATGGTTTTTTAATTTTTAGGATTTTTGAAAATTTTATATTTTTTAGGGTTTTTGTAAAATTTTATGAAAAAGTAAGGTTAACGGGGAACGGATCCCAAAATCCAAGTTCTCACAAAAAAATGTTGATCTTAACGAGAAGAGCCGGCAGCGGCGCCATTTAATACTTAGATTTTTGTGTGGGTTCAATATTAATCTCGGTATCTTCTCGAATTGATTACAGCTCAAAGTGGAAAGATTGTTCTTGGTGACAAATAGGGGGATTGGGTTTTCTATTCTACTAAAGGTTTAAATGCTCTAAGATGTAAACTTAAACTAAAAGCAATTGATTTAATAGCAATTAATAAAACTTGAATTAAAATATAAATATAAATATAAAGTGAAGGTACAGTAAATGACAATTAACTGTGATACAATATGCTTAAAAAGAATATTGATTCGGAAGTTCTTACTGATTCGTAACTCTTCCGGATGAAAAGATGTTGATTCAGAAGTTCTCCTTGACTCGGAACTTGTTGATTCGGAAGATTCGTCCGGAACTTCGTTCGGAAGTTTCGTCCGGAACTTCGTTCGGAAGTTTCGTCCGGAACTTCGTTCGGAAGTTTCGTTCGGAAGTTTCGTCCGGAACTTCGTTCGGAAGATTCATCCGGAACTTCGTTCGGAAGATTCATCCGGAACTTCATTCGGAAGTTTCGTTCGGAAGTTGATTCGGAACTTCACTCGGAACTTTTTAACAAAATTGATTCGGAACTTTTAAACACTTTCATTCGGAACAAATTTATTCGGAACTTTTTAAATGAATTGATTCGGAACTTTTAACTAAGATGCTTCATTCGTAACTTTTTGTTCATTCGGAACCTGGAAAAACTTCAAGAACAGTGGGCGACAGAAAAACAGGGAACGCGATTTCAAGCCAAAATCCACCAAGTTGTTAACCAAAACTTAAGTAAAACTAACCACTAATCATATACTAACCATAAACAACAAATCCCATCAATAAAAACATAAAACCCAATAACTTTTAAAGATCAAACTCAACAAAATAAACTTTAAAACTTGGAATCAAAAAGAAGAAAGATGAACAAGATGAAATGAAAGATGATATTGATTGATTAATGTTGAACAAAAAAAAGACAAGGATTAAACTACAAGATTGGAAAAACAAGAATCAAAATCACCAAACACCCTAATGGTGTTGGTGATGACTACGAACAGAAAGGAGAGAAAGAAGGAATGAAAAAAAAACTTAATGAAAAGTGTGAAGGGAATCCTTTATATAGGTGTTCCCTTTGGTTGGTGAGTGGGCTTTCTCCCGTTCTTCTTGTCTTCTCGTCTTTTCAGAAAAGTTGACGTTTTCGATTCTGATTCGGGATTTGTCGTCGATTAAATTCAACTCGTCTTTTAATTTCTTCGTTTAATAGACTTAAGTTTCTTCGACTTATGTAAATCTTCCATCTTTGGTCCTTTTCTTCGATAAATCTTCAAATAGGCCCAGTGACTTCAAATCTTTTGCATCTCTTGGACAATAGACTTCGTCTTGAGTCTTTTTCTTCCATAAAACCCATGCAATCCCATGTTTTCTTCAATATTCATCCGGTTGGCTCTGAAAACACAATAAACACAAAAACCACGCATAATTCCAAACAAATGATATTAAGTACGTGTTTTGTTCTCGTTTTAGCCAGAATTAAGTGGAAAAAGGATGGGTGTTTACACACCTATCACACACTTTTATCGTTTCTCTATGCAACCAGAATGATGTCCATACTGGCATTGCCAGGTTGTCATGATGGTTTTCTAACCGTTCAACCGATTATTTTTCCTTTCAAATCATGTTAGATGATCAACCCCATACCGATCATTTCATGTGCATTCCATGGGTACTCCATGTACCATATGGCATGTGTATTATACATACCGTAATCCATGTGTATTTCACTTGCAATACTTCAAGAGTATTCGCTTTTTGATTCTAAATCATCTCAGGTGTACTCCACTTATTGATGCTCTACAAGATTTTTGATGCCGATCATAAATTGGAGATGTCATGAAAGTTGATGTTGCTGATTATTTTAGAGACGTTACGAGATGTTGATGCTGATCACAAACCTGGAGATCTTACAAGACGAAGACAAAGGTGTTAGATCAAAGCGATCGGACGAGAAGATGCTTCACCACCAGATGATTTCCATCAATCATTGTCCCTAATTCTTAGTTACATGTCACACGTTATTCAGTTGTCGATTCAGTCATATGTGTAAGAACCGGTACCAGCCGGCCACTCAGCTGAATAGTTACATGAATCACAGTCATGAGAATGGCTGTCATGGAACTGACAGACCAGATGATAATAACCACTACTGTGACAGCAACTATCCTAGCAATCGCAACAGAAGTTCCGGCCACGGACGTGATCAGAAATACAGGGGTCAGTATTCCAACCGATCCACCAATTCTTACATAATAACCTAAGAGTCTCAATTTTATTTGTTTTACACCTAGGGACACATGTCAAGACATCAGTCAAGACACATGTCTCACGTACTTTTGCTAAAGATACGTGTCAAGACATCAGTCAAGACACATGTCATAAGCACTTTTTCTCAAGACACACGACTCACGTCTTTCTGGAACATCCCTAAGAAATTCAGGGTACCCTCCAAAGGGTATATCCATTTTGTTGTGCCATGTATTAATCAGGCCACAAGAATTTTAGTACCATCACTGGCGTATCAGTGAGATCTACCACATTTGGTCGATGACACTTTCATTTATTGCACCCATATTTCATATATTCATGACCATAAAGGACTCCATTCGTATTCCCCATGTATACGAAGGTTTTCCTTCAGCCTAATGATAAGATCCAAGCTGGTAACGCATTACCTTGGACATATGCGAGTTGAATTTAATCTTAGTTATGGACAATAAACAGCACACCATGCTACGATTCATGATTACGTACAGTAATGTTCAGGCTTCTGAATGCATTCAACATGGTTTTCCATCAGGAAAATCTGTACAAATTATCTATGCTTTACAAGCACATGCTTTGTTAGCCATGGCTGCTAAAATTTTCTAGCTGTCAGTTAAGACACGACCACTGAAGTTTATTTTACGCATAACCAGCCGATTATTCCAAAATCTTCCCATACATTCCAGAAGAACCTTCAAAGAGAAGGACGGTAACATGAGATTATGTGTCGACTACTGATAGGTGTGTAAACACCCATCCTTTTTACCACTTAACTACAATAATAACAGAGCCAAAACGTGTATTTTATGTCGTAAATGTGAGAATTATGCGTGGTTTGTGTTTTTGTTGTGATTTAGGACGAAAATGTGAAAAGGGGAGAAAACACGGGCATTCACGGGCTTTTATCGAAGAAAAAGACAAAAGACGAAGTCAAGAAATCAAGAGTGCAAAAAGAACGGAAGTCCAAGACCAATTCTGAATATTTATCGAAGAAAAAGTCAAAAGACGGAAGTTTACTAAAAGCCGAAGAACTCAAGTCTTATTTATGAAGAAATTTCAAGACGAGTTTAAAGAAATCCCGAGACAAAGTCATTAAAGTCGAAGAACTAAGAAGATTAAGGACTTAATTATGCAATTAAAGAAAGAAGAAAGAGGGGAGGAAGCTTCCTCTAAGCACCTCCCTAATCCTCCTATAAATAGTCTTCATTTTCCTTTCATTTGTTTTTGTTGGCTAGAGTGATACTAGTTCTTCCATTTTCATTTCCTTGCACATTTAAATACATGTCATTTACTTAATTGTCAAATTTAAATACTTGTCTTGCACCTTTCTATCTTCCTTTCTTATTTGATCTCTAATCTTTATGCTTTATGTTCATGTTCATGTTCATGTTCATGTTCTTGAGTTTTTATTAAATTGATTAAGTGGGTTTTGATTATTTTGATTATTATTGTTAGTTTTATTGATTTGGATTGTTTGTTTACGATTAGTAGATGTTTATTGATTAGTTTTGCTTAATCTTATGGTTTGATTTGCTTGATTTTGTTTAGATTCGTGTTATTTTTGTCCCCGTGTTCTTCGCTGTGTTTCTGTTTCCCAGGTTTATTCCGGATCAAAGCCCAGATTATTCCAAATGAAGGTGGTGTTGTGATTGTTTCGAACCAAGCAAATATTCCGGATAAGTGACATATTCCGGATCAATTTGTTATTCCGGATAAGAGCAACATTCCAAATCAGTGAACATTCCGAATAAAGGCAGATATTCTGAATCAAGGGTCGTTCATTCGAAACATTCCGAACCAAGGAGTTTCTAGCTAATATTTCGAATCAAGTGTCTTCATTCAGAATATCATATATTCTGAACCAAACATATTTCGAATCAAGCAGGTGTTCCGAACCAAGGGTCTTCATTCGGAATATCGCATGTTCCGAACCAAGGGTCTTCATTCGGAATATCATATATTCCGAATCAAGGGTGTGGTTGTTCATTCGGAATATTCCGAATGAAGGCTTAATTGTGATTATTCCGAGTGAAGCTTTTATTATTCCGGATCAAGGGTTTTGGTAATTATTCCGAGTGAAGAAGAATCATTCCGAACGAAGGTGACATTCCGGATGAGTGATTATTCCGAATGAGGGTATTTTCCGAATGAGCTATTTTCAGGTTATTTTAAGTTTCTGTTTTTAAGTTTTAATTTTCAAGCTTTACTTTTCCCGCCTTTTTACTTAGTCGCACTTTAAGTTTACTTGCCTTAGATTTATTTTAAGCCTTGCCTTAGTTTAAATTTTAGTTGCGTTTTAAGTTTGCCTTTAGGATACTTTTAAGTTTGCGTTATTTACTTTTAATTGCCTTTTAATTTTTGTCAAGCTTTAAATTTCCCGCCATTTATTTTTAATTAGATTTAGATTTATTTACTGCCATTTACTTTAAAGTTTTTGCACTTTTAATTTTACTATAACGACACAACTATTTGTTTCCACCAAAAACAGCTGAGTCGCATAGTTAACCAGTTATCAATTCGATTAGACCGATTTCAACGAAATTAATTTTCATACGGGCAAAAACCAGTTATCAAATGGCGCCGCTGCCGGCTCTTTTCGTAAAGATTAACGGTTTTGTGTGAGAGACGCATTGCTTTTTGGGATCCGTTCACTTGTGAACGTTATTTTCTTGCTTAAAAATCTTCAAAAATCCATAAAAATTAAAATTGTTAAAATGCATAAAAATTAAAATTTTTCAAAAATCCAAAAAGATTTTATTTTTATCTTTATAGTGTACATATATTCTCTTTGTGTTTAGTATTGTTTTCTTTTGCTTTCGCAGGTGTATGCGTACTAGATCTTCAACTTATCAAGAGCCCGAGACTCGTGAAGATTTAGCTATGGCAGGTGTGAATAACAACAATAATCCACCGCACCTCTATAATAACAACAACAATGTTCTTCCACAGCCCGATCTTCGGACAATGGAGGAGCTTTGTCAACCCACAATGTTTGGACGAGGAGGACCGATTGCGCCGATGCAAATCACGGCTCCGGAGTTTTCGTTGAAGCAGCACATGATCCAGCAGGTGCAAACAAATCCATTCCGCGGATTGCCTGATGATGATGCCAACAAATACCTCGACAAATTCATTACTATCACTCAAAACATAAAGTTGCCCGGTGCCACAATGGATGTTCTTCGCCTTCAACTCTTTCCATATACTTTATCACACCACGCCGAGAAATGGTTTGATCGTCTCTAAAAGAATTCCATTCATACTTGGGATGACATGACTTAATGCTTTTTGTCGCGCTACTTTCCACCATCCATGGTCACGAGCCTTCGCAATCAAATCAGCGGTTTCATGCAAGAACCCGATGAGTCTCTCTTTGATGCTTGGGAAAGATATAATGTTTTGATCGATCGTTGTCCAAACCACAACATGCTCCCTGTAACCTTAATTGATACTTTCTACAACGGTTTGACTTTTCGTGATCGTGAAAAGATTAATGCAGCCGTCGGTGGCACATTTATGAAAAGGAGACCCGAGGAGTGTAGAGAGCTTATTGAAAACATGACTACTGATCACAAAAACTGGGATTCCTCCGCTTCTTCAAGGAACAACCCGAGAGTCAATGTTTCTTCTACTTCAGCAAACCCTGATATGACCGAATTCACCCGCATGATGGCAGAAATGAACAAAAATATCTTGCTCCTCGCTACAAATCAACAACAAGTTAAAGCGGTGGCTAATCCTTGTGAGACATGCGGCGGTCCTTACTCATACACTGATTGTCCTTCTACTCATGGTAATCCGGAAAACGTGTATGCGGCTTATGGTAATTATTCACCGGAAAATTACCAAGCCCGACCTCAAGGGGATCGAAATTTGCTAAGTTACCGGTCGAACAACTACCTTTCACCCGGTTTTTCTCCTCAAAACCACAACCCCAACAACAATTACAATAGAAGCAACCAAATCCCACCTCGAGCTTCTAATCCTTATTACTCACCTGCTCAGCAAGCCCCACCCATCAATCAAGATGTTGAAGCCTTAATGAGAACCCAAGGAGAGCAAATCAAGAATCTACAAAGCCAAATTATCAATTTGAAAGGGGATATCACCAAGCAAGGGAATGACATTAGATCCGAGCTTCGAAATGATATTCAATCCTCCTTCAGCAATCAAACGAATGATCTAAAGAATATGCTGGCTAGTTTCTTGCCCACCACTCAACCCTCTACTTCGAGTTCTCTACCCTCAAACACCGTCACAAATCCGCGAGCGAATGTGAGGGCTTTCACTACCCGTAGTGGAGTTACTTTAGTAGGACCACCTATCCCGCCCCCACCATCTACACCTCCTCCACCATCATTTATCCCTACTTCTCCTACACCTAGTATTAGTACACCATTACCGTCTCCGCCTCGTCGTGATGAAGTACCCAAGACGAATCCTCCACCAACCTCACCTTCCACCTTTAATCCTTCAACATCTCAACCTTCACCTTCTACACCTCAACCACCCAAGCCCAATATTCCTTATCCATCTCGCTTAGACAAGGCCAAACTGCACACCAAGGATGACATTTAAGTGTTGAATTATTTTAAGATGATCTCTCAAATGAATTTCAACATCAACCTTGTTGAAGCACTTGTCCACATGCCGAAATTTGTCAAAGCATTCAAGGAATTGCTTAACAAGAAGGAAAAGTTGGTTGAGCTCGCAAATACTCGCTTAAATGAAAATTGCTCTGCCGTCCTTCTAAAAGAACTTCCGGAGAAACTTGGAGATCCCTGTCGTTTTGTACTACCTTGTACTTTTAACCAAACCGACAAATTTACTGCCTTAGCCGATCTCGGGGCAAGTATTAATTTAATTCCTTTAAGTGTTTGGAAAAAGTTATCATTGGCCGACCTTACACCCACCAAAATGACTCTTGAGTTAGCCAATCGCACTCTCGCTTACCACGTTGGTATTACCGAAGATGTTTACATTAAAGTTGGCACATTCACTTTTCCGGTCGACTTTGTCTTTGTTTATTATGAAATGGACCCTCGTATTCCGTTAATACTTGGACGCCCATTTTTGAGAACCGGTAGAGCTTTAATAGATGTGGATAAATGTGAGCTCATATTAAGAGTCGGGGATGATGCACAAGTTTTTGAAATGGGGAAGCTTACAAGCAAATCCTATGGAAGAGAATCAGCGAATATGATTAATGTGCTTGATGATTTTGTCATCTACAACAATCCTCTATTCGATTCTTGCAATGATAATCCACTTTTTCAAGATGATGTGGATGATTCTCTCCCCAATTTGGAACCTTCACCCATATATGATTCTCCACCGATCTTTGATGCTTATGATGATGATTCTAGCTTCGATGGAGATGATTATGATGATTTTACTTCCGAGTATCCCGACATGCCCACTTATGATGATTTTGATGAGGCCGATACTCTTTCGAGTGATTCTTCTCATGATGAAGATCCTCCGCCAACCATGCTTAATCCTACTTTGGATGACTACTCATTTGAGGAAGACTTCTCTACTTTTCTCAATACATACTTCCCTCATGAGAGTGATGCTCCTCCTTTAGACTTTGATGGTTATGGTCTTGATCCTTCTACGGATTTGAAGAAAATTCTTTCAAAGGAGAAGCAACCGGACGACACCAACATCCGCAGCACGTATGATTTGACACCTCTTTGTCCACCTTCTGAGGACGAGGTTGTGCATTTTCTTCGCGGATCATCTTCAAATTCTGCTGAGCCTGAGTGCTATTTTCCGCTAAAGGAAAAGGTGTTCGACCCCGGTATCGATATTATTCAGCCATCTTAGTATCCATCTGATGAAATAAAAGGAAAGATCTTTGGAACTTATGAAGATATGCTTGCACCTTTTCACCCTTGCTCCCACCGTGCTCCATCTTTGCTTAAGGGAACCTTGCCTACTCTTCTTTGGCTTGCCTTGTTTGCCTTAAGCTTGTGTTATTTGATGGATGAAAACTATGTCTTTGATCTCGGTGGATATGTTTCATGCTTCTTTCTATGCTAATCAAGGTCGAGTCTGGCTCACGACTCTGTGAACAAAAATCAAGCGCTTCTTGGGAGGCAACCCATGTATCTATCTTTTAGCTATCTTTATCCTAAGTGTAGGGGAGACCTGTTGGTGTTTGCTATTTCCTCTCTTCTCATATTCAGGGATTCGAGCGCTCAATGATCCACTCTTGATGATTTTTGACGACCCGTGATTCCGTTTTCCCATTTTCCCGGTTCTATCCTAAACTCTTTTCGATTCACTATTTTTTTTCCCAATATTAAAATAGGAATCTCGTTAGTTATCTTTTCCTTAGCAAGATTTAAACAACGTGCACAATGTCCTAAGTATAGGGGAGTTTACTCCCACATGCTTAAACATTGAGGACAATGTTTATATTAAGTGTAGGGGGGACTTCTATCGAAGTTAAGTGGTCTTTTCCTTGTATTTGTCCTCATTTTAACCGGAAAATCAATTTTTCGACATTTTCCAAAATTTTTGATCTATTTTGGCCTATTAGTTTTTCCCTTTGTATAGTTATTTTCTCTCTTTGTTAGAATAAATTTTAATAAAGTGGTTTTAATTTTCAAACGTTGTGAATCTTTTGACTCAACCCGAGTTTACTTATCTAAGTTTACTCTAGCTAGTATCCTTAACGTGTTTAAGTCAAGTTTTGCTAGGCCTTTATATAGGGAGCTTTAAAACGCGAAAGTCTTAACTCTCACGGGTTAAGAACAAGAACTTTTCGCCAGTTCCTATAATTGATCCTAGAGAATCGTTTATCAAGGGAACTTTAAAATGCGATTTCTAAACTTGAAAAGTCTAAGAATTTGCAAGATCCTATAGGCGACTCGAAAACCCAAAACTTTGATTTAATAGGCTAAGCATCCACGAGTCTCATTCCTTGAGATTTTAAACTATGGAGAACGAGAGATGATAGAGTTAATTATAAGTTTGGTATTCTTTCGTGAATTTATGTGAGTTAATTATGAGCATATTCTCCCATCGCTTGCTAATAAATTTATCTGCAATAAATAAGGTTGTACGATTTGAAAAGTTACTTAGCTTCTAGCCCAAGATCATTTAAAAGTTGCTCGGTATGGATTAGAGTTCATAGCCAAGCCATAACTTATTGAAGCGGGATGCGAAGATTGGCGAGTCCGAAAAGGCCCTAACAAGGCATGAGGGCTACATTTTGTTGCTAAAGACCTCAAGTGATGTGAAGAATCATTTATCGAAAATCAATATGAAGGATCGAGACACACGACGAAAAGCAAATACTCCCGTAAAGACCATGGAGAAGTCTATCCAAAAAGGCCCTAACAAGGTATGAGGATAAATAGATCCAAGTCCAAAAAGGAGGCGGATCGTTGTATATCAAAGTCCAAAATAAAGATTGGAGAAAAATGAAGAAGTCGTGGTCCATATATGAAGAATCTCTCAAAACTTCAAGTGAAGAAATTCCTATTGTGAAGAGAAGACCATTATTTCATGAACGTCTCTCGAAGATTTGAAGTATGAAGTCGCTGCCAAATATCGGTCCGAGAAAGGTCTCAAATCGCGAAGCGAGTTATGCCAAGATATGAACTTTATGAGGTCCCGAGAAGCAGTTTTAAAAGATTTTGTCCTTTAGCTAACTATTGATTAAATTGTCCCACTTTATTTTCAGACTTAATAACTATCGAAATAAGTCAAACAATGCATCCTCGTGATCATTCAAGACAACAATAAAATATAAGAGATACACCTAGGAATAAGGGAGTCTAAGTGAATAATTAGCCCACGTGAGTTCGTGTTAGTTTGCTAACTTATAATAACAATGATCTCGTTTTTAAGCTTGGTATGGAGAACGTGAAAACTTGAGGACGATGATCATTCACAACATTTCCAAAAAACCCTAAGGTATGTTTTTGATTTCTTTACTTTGAATGTTTATAAATTTTTATCTCTTTAATAAAGGCCAATTTGGTTTGATTATGATGGAAAATGTAAAACGTGCTTAGTAACTAATGTATTGCATGAGGACATTGCAATGGTCAAGTGTACGGGATTTGATAGGTGTGTAAACACCCATCCTTTTTACCACTTAACTACAATAATAACCGAGCTAAAACGTGTATTTTATGTCGGAATTATGCGTGGTTTGTGTTTTTGTTGTGATTTAGGACGAAAATGTGAAAAGGGGAGAAAACACGGGCATTCACGGGCTTTTATCGAAGAAAAAGACAAAAGACGAAGTCAAGAAATCAAGAGTGCAAAAAGAACGGAAGTCCAAGACCAATTCTGAAGATTTATCGAAGAAAAAGTCAAAAGACGGAAGTTTACTAAAAGCCGAAGAACTCAAGTCTTATTTATGAAGAAATTTCAAGACGAGTTTAAAGAAATCCCGAGACAAAGTCATTAAAGTCGAAGAACTAAGAAGATTAAGGACTTAATGATGCAATTAAAGAAAGAAGAAAGAGGGGAGGAAGCTTCCTCTAAGCACCTCCCTAATCCTCCTATAAATAGTCTTTATTTTCCTTTCATTTGTTTTTGTTGGCTAGAGTGACACTAGTTCTTCCATTTTCATTTCCTTGCATATTTAAATACATGTCATTTACTTAATTGTCAAATTTAAATACTTGTCTTGCACCTTAAATTCATTTAATTTCAAGTAAGTTTCCTTTTAATTATTGTTAATCTTTATTTTTATTGTCAATCTTCTATCTTCCTTTCTTATTTGATCTCTAATCTTTATGCTTTATGTTCATGTTCATGTTCTTGAGTTTTTATTAAATTGATTAAGTGGGTTTTGATTATTTTGATTATTATTGTTAGTTTTATTGATTTGGATTGTTTGTTTACGATTAGTAGATGTTTATTGATTAGTTTTGCTTAATCTTATGGTTTGATTTTCTTGATTTTGTTTAGATTCGTGTTATTTTTGTCCCCGTTTTCTTCGCTGTGTTTCTGTTTCCCAGGTTTATTCCGGATCAAAGCCCAGATTATTCCGAATGAAGGTGGTGTTGTGATACAAGGGCTTTTGCCCGTATAAAAATTAAAGTTATTTGTCGTGGTCTAATCGAATTGATCCTGGTTAACTATGCGACTCAGTCGTTCTTTGGTGAAACAAATAGTTGTGTCGTTGTAGTAAAATTAAAGTGAAAAACTTTAAAGTAAAGAGCAAGTAAAGTAAAGCTTAATCTAATTTAAAATAAAAGGCGAGAATTTAAAAGTGTGACGAAAAGTAAATAGGCACTAAAAGTAACTAACGCAAACTTAAAACTATCTAAGGCAAACTTAAAACGCAACTAAAACTTAAAACTAAGGAAAGGCTAAAATAAAGCTAAGGCAAATAAACTTAAAGTGCGACTAAGGAAAAAGACGGGAAAAGTAAAGCTTGAAAATTAATGAATTAAAAACAGAAACTTAAAAGAACCTGAAAATAGCTCATTCGGAATAATCCTTCGTTCGGAATAAATCACTCGTTCGGAATGTCACCTTCGTCCGGAATAATTTCTTGTTCACTCGGAATATTTACCAAAACCTTGATCCGGAATAAATCCTTTATCCGGAATATGTCACTTATCCGGAATAAAGTCTTGATTCGGAATACTTAAGCTTGATCCGGAATGTTGCTGATCCGGAATTTTTTCTGAATGAATTCCCTTGATCCGGAATGTTTAAGATTCCGGATGAAGGCCTTGATCCGGAATAATTAATTATTCCGAATAAAACTCCTTGATCCGGAATACTTAAGCTTGATTCAGAATATTTTCCTTGATCCGGAATGTTTCTTCACAAAGCCTTCACTCAGAATGTTCCGAATAAAACTTGCTGATCCGGAATATCTGGCCTGATCCGGAATGTTTGGTATTCCGGATGAACACTTTGGCTAAACCCTTGATCCGGAATGTTTTACCATTCCGATTAAAAGACCTTTGATCCGGAATAACCAAGAAACACACCTTGATTCGAAACAACTTTCTTTGATCCGGAATAAACCTAGAGAACAGTAAGACAGCGAAGAACACGGAACAAGAAAAATAACACGAATCTAATCTAGATCAATCAAAATCGAACAAAATATTAAATCAAACTAAACAAATAACATCTACCAATCATAAACAAACAATCCAAATCAATCAAACTAACAAAACTAACCAAAATAATCAAAACCCATTTTAATCAAATCAATAAAATAAGAACATGAACATGAACATAAACATAAAGATTGAAGATTAAAGAAAGGTAGATAGGAGATCAAACAATAAAAATAAAGATTGACAAGAATTAAAAGGAAACTTACTTGAAATTAAATGAATTTAAGGTGCAAGACAAGTATTTAAATGGAAATGAAATTAAATGACAATGTAATTAAAAGGTGGAAGACTAATTGTCACACTTAGCCAACAAGAGAAAATGAATGAAATCCTAATCTATTTATAGGGGAGATTAGGGAGGTGCTTAGGAAGCTTCCTCCCCTCTTTCTTCTTTTATTAATTGCGTCATTAAGTCCTTGATCTTCTTAATTCATTGTTAATCTTCTTAATTCTTTGACTTTAACGACTTTGTCTCGGGATTTCTTTAAACTCGTCTTTGAAATTTCTTCATAAATAAGACATGAGTTCTTCGGCTTTTAGTAAACTTCCGTCTTTTGACTTTTTCTTCGATAAATCTTCAGAATTGGTCTTGGACTTCCGTTCTTTTTGCACTCTTGACTTCTTGACTTTGTCTTTCGTCTTTTTCTTCGATAAAAGCCCGTGAATACCCGCGTTTTCTCTACTTTTCACCTTTTCGTCCTAAATCACAACAAAAACACAAACCACGCATAATTCCGACATAAATGACATAAAATACACGTTTTGGCTCGGTTATTATTGTAGTTAAGTGGTAAAAAGGATGGGTGTTTACACACCTATCAAATCCCCTACTCTTGAGCATTGCAATGTCCTCATGCAATGCATTAGTTACAAAGCACGATTACACTTTTCATAAAATCAATCCACGTTTGGCTTTATTAAAGAGATAGAAAATTATAAACATTCAAAGTAAACATACCTTCGGGTTTTGGAAATGTCATGAATAATCATCATCCTCAAGTTTTCACTTTCTCCAAACCAAGCTTAAAAACGAGATCATTGTTATTATAAGTTAGCAAACTAACACGAACTCATGTGGGCCAATTATTCACTTAGACTCCCTTATTCCTAGGTGTATCTCTTATATTTTATTTTGGTCTTGAATGATCACGAGGATGCATTGTTTGACTTATTTCGATAGTTATTAAGGCTGAAAATAAAGTGGGACGATTTAATCAATAGTTAGCTAAAGGACAAAATCTTTTAAAACTACTTCTCGGGACCTCATAAAGTTCATATCTTGGCATAACTCGCTTCGTGATTTGAGACCTTTCTCGGACCGATATTTGGCAGCGACTTCATACTTCAAATCTTGAGAGACGTTTATGAAATAATGGTCTTCTCTTCATTATAGAAATTTCTTCACCTGAAGTTTTGAGAGATTCTTCATATTTGGACCACGACTTCTTCATTTTTCTCCAATCTTTATTTTGGACTTTGATATACAATGATCCGCCTCCTTTTTGGACTTGGATCTATTTATCCTCATACCTTGTTAGGAACTTTTTGGAGAGACTTCTCCATGATCTTTACGGGAGTATTTGCTTTCGTCGTGTGTCTCAATTCCTTCATATTGATCTTTGATAAATGATTCTTCACATCACTATGGATCTTTAGCAACAAAATGTAGCCCTCATGCCTTGTTAGGGCCTTTTCGGACTCGCCAATCTTCGCATCCCGCTTCAATAAGTTATGCCTTGGCTATGAACTCTAATCCATACCGAGAAACTTTTAAACGATCTTGGGCTAGAAGCTAAGTAACTTTTCAAATCGTACAACCTTATTTATTGCAGATAAGTTTATTAGCAAGCGATGGGAGAATAGGCTTATAATTAACTCACATAAATTTACGAAATAATACCAAACTTATAATTGACTCTATCATCTCTCGTTCTCCACAGTTTAAAATCTCAAGGGATGAGACTCGTGGATGCTTAGCCTATTAAATCAAAGTTTTGGGTTTTCGAGTCGTCTATAGGATCTTGCAAACTCTTAGACTTTTTCAAGTTTAGAAATCGCGTTTTAAAGTTCCCTTGATAAACAACTCTCTAGGATCAATTATAGGAACTTGCGAAAAGTTCTTGTTCTTAACCCGTGAGAGTTAAGACTTTCGTGTTTTATAGCTCCCTATATAAAAGCCTAGCAAAACTTGACTTAAACCGTTAAGGATACTAGCTAGAGTAAACTTAGATAAGTAAACTCGGGTTGAGTCAAAAGATTCACAACGTTTAAAAATTAAAACCACTTTATTAAAAATTTATTCTAGCAAGGAAAGAAAATCAGTATACAAAGGTAAAAACTAATAGGCCAAAATAGATCAAAAATTTTGAAAAATGTCGAAAAATTGATTTTCCGGTTAAAATGAGGACAAATACAAGGAAAAGGAACTTAACTTCGATAGAAGTCCCGCCTACACTTAATATAAACATTGTCCTCAATGTTTAAGCATGTGGGAGTAAACTCCCGTACACTTAGGACATTGTGCACTTTGTTTAAATCTCGTTAAGGAAAAGACAACTAACGAGATTCCTATTTTAATATTGAGAAATATAAAATAGTGAATCGAAAAGTGTTTAGGATAGAACCGGGAAGAAGGGAACACGGAATCACGGGTCGTCAAAAATCATCAAGAGTGGATCATTGAGCGCTCGAATCCCTGAATAGTAGAAGAGAGGAAATAGCAAACACCAACGGGTCTCCCCTACTGATACATGGCTTTTGGCCCGTATAAAAGATAAAGTTCGTTGAAGTGGTCTCTTCGAATTGAAAAAGGAGTTTAGTGTGCGACTCTGCTGTTCTTTGGTGAAACAAAATTGTGTCGTTGTAGTATTAAAAATGTGCAAAACTTTAAAGTAAAAGGCAGCTAATTTAAATCTAACTCTATTTCAAAAATAAATGGCGAGTATTTAAAAACGTGACTGAAATTAAAGGGAACTAAACGTAAATAACGCAAACTTAAAACTACCTAAGGCAAACTTAAAAGGCAACTAAAACTTAAACTAAGGCAAGGCTAAAATAAAGCTAAGACAAAATTAACTTAAAATGTGAGTAAGAAAAAAGGCGGGAAAAATAAATCTTAAAAATAAAAGACATAAATTTAAAAACAGATACTAACAAAAACCTGAAAGAAATCCTTGATTCGGAAGTTTTGGTTCGGAAGATGTTGATTCGGAACTCTTCCGAATGAATTGCTTGACTCGGAAGTTCTTGAGTTCCGAATTAACCCTCTTGATCCGGAACTTTTTGAGTTCCGAATGAAACCTTCCTGATCCGCAACTTGTCCTTGGTCCGGAAGTTTTCGTCCGGAAGTTTTCGTCCGGAACTTTCGTTCGGAAGATTTCGTCCGGAACTTTCGTTCAGAAGTTTCTTGATTCGGAACTTTTGAGTTGATCCGGAACTCTTCCGGATGAAGCCCCCTTGATCCGGAACTTTTGAGTTGATCCGGAACTCTTCTTAATGAAGCCCCCTTGATCCGGAACTTTCGTTCGGAAGACTTGACTCGGAAATTTTCTGGATGAAGCCCACTGGTTCGGAACTTTGAATGTTCCGAATGAAAGAACTCCTTCTCTTGGCTCGGAACTTACCTGGGAATACAGTAACAGAAACAAACACCCCCGAAGAACAAGGGATCACAATAACACGAATCTAACCACAAATTTAACCAAAATCAAACACAAGATTAAACTAAACTAATAACAAAACATTCAATAATCATAAACAAACAATCTAAATCAACAAAACTAACAAATCTAACCACAATAATCAAAAACCCACTTGATCAAAATAAGAACATGAACATGAACACAAACATAAACATAAAAATAAAAGATTAAGAAAGGTAGATAGGAGATTAACAAGATAAAATAAAGATTGACAAGAATTAAAATGGAAACTTACTTGAAATTAAAGGAATTTAAGGTGCAAGACAAGGTATTTAAATTTGACAAGTAATTAAATTGACATGAATTTAAAGGTGCAAGGTAAATAAATGGAAGAACTAATTGTCACTATTAGCCAACAAAGAAAATAATTAACTAGCTTAAACTATATATAGGGGAGGATTAGGAAGCTTCCTCTCCTCCTTCATTTTCTCTTAATTACAAGATTAAGTCCTTCCTTCTTTAATCTTCTTTTAATTGCATGCTTAGTCCTTTTCTTCTTATCTTCTTTAATCTTGGACTTTTAATGACTTTTGGCTCGGGATTTCTTTGAACTCGTCTTTTAATTCTTCAATAAAAAAGATTTGAGTTCTTCGGCTTTAAGTAAAACTTCCGTCTTTTGACTTTTTCTTCGATAAATCTTCAGAATTGGTCTTGGACTTCCTTTCTTTTTGCACTCTTGACTTCTTGACTTCGTCTTTCATCTTTTTCTTCAATAAAAGCCCGTGAATGCCCGTGTTTTCTCCACTTTTCACCTTTTCGTCCTAAATCACAACAAAAACACAAACCACGCATAATTCTGACATAAAAGACATAAAATACACGTTTTGGCTCGGTTATTATTTTAATTAAGTGGTAGAAAGGATGGGTGTTTACACACCTATGAAATCCCCTACACTTGACCATTGCAATGTCCTCATCCAATGCATTAGTTACAAAGCACGTTTACATTTTTCATCATAATTAATCCATAGTGGCCTTTATTAAAAAGATAGAAACTATAAACATTCAAAATAAAGAAATTAAAAGCATACCTTGGGTTTTGGAAATGTATGAACAATCATCATTCTAAAATTTTCACTTCCTCCAAACCAAGCTTAAAAACGAGATCATTGTTATTATAAGTTAGTAAACTAACACGAACTCATGTGGGCCAATTATTCGCTTAGACTCCCTTATTCCTAGGGGTATCTCTTATATTTTATTGTTGTCTTGAATGATCACGAGGATGCATTGTTTGACTTATTTCGATAGTTTATTAGGCCGAAAATAAAGTGAACGATTTAATCAATAGTTAGCTAAAGGACAAAATCTTTTAAAACTGCTTCTCGGGACCTCATAAAGTTCATATCTTGGCATAACTCGCTTCGCGATTTGAGACCTTTCTTGGACCGATATTTGGCAGCGACTTCATACTTCAAACCTTGAGAGACGTTCATGAAATTATGGTCTTCTCTTCATATAGGAATTTCTTCACTTGACGTTTTGAGAGATTCATACTTGGACCACGACTTCTTCATTTTTCTCCAATCTTTATTTTGGACTTTGATATACAACGATCCGCCTCCTTTTACGACTTGGATCTATTTATCCTCATACCTTGTTAGGGTCTTTTCGGATACACTTCTCCATGACTTTTGGGGAGTTTTTGCCTTTCGTCGTGTGTCTCGATCCTTCATATTGATTTTCGATAAATGATTCTTCACATCACTTTGGATCTTTAACAACAAAATATAGCCCTCATGCCTTGTTAGGGCCTTTTCGGACTCGCCAATCTTCGCATCCCGCTTCAATAAGTTATGCCTTGGCTATGAACTCTAATCCATACCGAGCAACTTTTAAACGATCTTGGGCTAGAAGCTAAGTAACTTTTCAAATCGTACAACCTTATTTATTAGCAGATAAATTTATTAGCAAGTGATGGGAGAATAGGCTCATAATTAACTCACATAAATTCCAGAAAGAATACCGAACTTATAATTGGCGCTATCATCTCTCGTTCTCCACAGTTTAAAATCTCAAGTAATGATACTCGTGGATGCTTAGCCTATTAAATCAAAGTTTTGGGTTTTCGAGTCGCCTATAGGATCTTGCAAGCTCTTAGACTTTTTCAAGTTTAGAAATCGCGTTTTAAAGTTCCCTTGATAAACGACTCTCCAGGATCAATTATAGGAACTTGCGAAAAGTTCTTGTTCTTAACCCGTGAGAGTTAAGACTTTCGCGTTTTATAGCTCCCTATATAAAAGCCTAGCAAAACTTGACTTAAACACGTTAAGGATACTAGCTAGAGTAACTTAGATAAGTAAACTCGGGTTAAGTCAAAAGATTCACAACGTTTAAAAATTAAAACCACTTTATTAAACATTTATTCTAATAAGGAAAGAAAATAACTATACAAAGGGAAAAACTAATAGGCCAAAATAGATCAAAAATTTTGAAAAATGTCGAAAAATTGATTTTCCGGTTAAAATGAGGACAAATACAAGGAAAAGACCACTTAACTTCGATAGAAGTCCCCCCTACACTTAAGATAAACATTGTCCTCAATGTTTAAGCATGTGGGAGTAAACTCCCCTACACTTAGGACATTGTGCACGTTGTTTAAATCTTGCTAAGGAAAGGTTAACTAAAGAGATTCCTATTTTAATATTGAGAAAATATAAAATAGTGAATCGAAAAGAGTTTAGGATAGAACCGGGAAGAAGTGGACACGGAATCACGGGTCATCAAGAATCATGAAGAGTGGATCATTGAAGCTCGAATCCCTGATTAAGAGAGGAGAGGAGAGGAAATAGCCAACCAACGGGTCTCCCCTACACTTATGATAAAGAAAGCGAAAAGATAGATGCATGGGTTGCCTCCCAAGAAGCGCTTGATTTTTGTTAACCGAGGCGTGAGCCTGACTCGACCTTGATCATCAACGGAAGAAGCATGAAACATATCCACCAGGATCAAAGACATAGTTTTCGTCCATCAAATAGCACAAGCTTAAGGCGAACAAGGCAAGCCAAAGAAGAGTAGGCAAGGTTCCCTTAAGCAGTGATGGAGCACGGTTGAAGCAAGGGTGAAGTGGTGCAAGCAGATTTCCATAAGTTCCAAAGATATTTCCTTTTGTTTCATCAGGTGGATACTGAGATGGCTTAAAGACTTCAATACCGGGGTCGAACACCTTTTCCTTTAAGGGAAAATAGCACTCAGGCTCAGCAGAATGGGAAGAAGATCCGTGAAGAAGCACAACCTCGTCCTCAGAAGGGGGACAAAGAGGTGTTAACTCATACGTGCTGCGGATTTCGGTGTCGACCGGTTTCTTCTCCTTAGAAAGAATGTGCTTCAAATCCAAAGTAGGATTAAGACGATAATCTTCAAAGTCATAAGGAGGAGCATCACTCTCATGAGGGAAGTAAGTGTTGAGAAATTCAGAGAAGTCTTCCTCAAATGAGTAATCGTCCAAGGTAGGATTGAGTGATGGCGGAGGATCTTCATCATGTGAAGAATCGCTTGAAAGAGTATCAGCCTCATCAAAATCATGATATGTGGGCAGCTCGGGATACTCAGAAGTAAGGTCATCATAATCATCCGAATCTGAGCTAGAATCATCATCATCATAAGCATCAAAGACCGGTGGAGAATCATAAATGGGAGAAGCTTCCAAAGTGGAGTGAGAATCATCCATATCATCTTGAAAGAATGGATTATCATTGCAAGACTCGAATAGAGGATTGTTGTAGACGACGAAGTCCTCATGCACATTAATCATATTCACTGATTCTCGGCCTCCAAAGGATTTGCCTGTAAGCTTCCCCATTTTAAAAATTTGTGAATCATTCCCGACTCTTAAGATTAACTCACCTTCGGCCACATCAACTAAAGCTCGTCCGGTTCTCAAGAATGGCCGACCAAGTATTAAAGGAATACGAGGGTCCATTTCATAATCAACAACGACAAAATCGACCGGGAAAGTAAATGTACCAACTTTAATAAACACGTCTTCGGCTATACCAACAGGGTAAGCGAGAGTGCGATTTTCAAGTTCAAGAGTCATCTTTGTTGGAGTGAGGTCGGGCAATGATAGTGTTTTCCAAACACTGAATGGCATCAAATTAATACTGGCCCCGAGATCAGCAAGGGCAGTAAATTCTTCAGTTTTGTTGAACACGCAAGGCAACACAAAACGACCAGAATCTCCAAGCTTTTCCTGAAGTTCTTTAAGAATCACTGCAGAGCAGTTTTCATTTAAGCGTGTGTTGGCGAGTTCAATCAGCTTCTCCTTCTTGTTAAGCAATTCCTTAAATGCTTTAACAAATTTGGGCATGTGGACAAGTTGCTTCAAGAAAGCTAATGTTGAAGTTCATTTGAGAAATCATCTTGATATAGTTTGACACTTGGCAGTCATTCTTGGTTAGCAAGTTAGGCTTGTCCAAGCGAGAAGGATAAGGGATGCTGGGTTTATAGGTGGAAGGTGTAGTTGGTGAAGCAGGTAAAGGTTGAGATGTTGAAGGTGCCTTCCTATGGACATCGTCATGACGAGGCGGAGACGGTAATGGTGCACTAATACTAGGTGTAGGAGGAGTAGGGATAAATGGTGGTGGAGGAGGTGTAGATGATGGGGGTGGGATTGGCGGATCGACATTGGTAATCCCACTACGAGTAGTAATAGCACTCACATTAGCTCGCGGATTAGTGACGGTGTTTGAAGGTAGAGAACTCGAAGTAGAAGGTTGAGTAGAGGGCAAGAAACTAGCCAACATATTCTTTAATTCATTCGTTTGAGTGCTGAAGGAGGATTGAATATTATCGTGAACCTCGGATCTTATCTCATTTCCTTGCTTCGTGATATCTCCTTTCAAATTGATTATTTGGCTTTGTAGATTCTTGATTTGCTCACCTTGGGTTCTCATGATGGCTTCAACATCGGGGTTAATGGGTGGGGTTTGTTGAGTGGGTGGGTGATAAGGGTTAGAAGCACGAGGTGGGATTTGGTTGCTTCTATTGTAGTTGTTGGTGGGGTTTTGGTTTTGAGGAGAAAAACCGGGTGAAAGGTAATTGTTGGATCGGTAACTCAGCAAATTTCTATCCCCTTGAGGTCGAGCTTGGTAATTTTCCGGTGAATAATTACCATAAGCTGCATACACATTTTCCGGATTTCCCTGTGTAGAAGGACAATCGGTGTATGAGTGAGGACCGCCGCATGTTTCACAAGGAGCAGCAACAACTTTAACTTGTTGTTGTTGTTGGTTTGAAGCCAAGAGTTGCATACTTCTGCTCATTTCAGTCAGAACACGGGTGAGTTCGGTCATATCAGGGTTTGCTGAGGTGGAGGAAACATTGACTCTCGGGTTGTTCCTAGAAGAGGCAGAGGAATCCCAGTTTTTGTGGTGAGTAGTCATGTTCTCAATAAGCTCTCTACACTCCTCGGGTCTCCTTTTCATGAATGTGCCACCGGCGGCTGCATTAATCGTATCATGATCTCGAAAAGTCAAACCGTTGTAGAAAGTATCAATCAGTGTGACTGGAAGCATGTTGTGGTTTGGACAACGATCAATCAAGACATTATATCTTTCCCAAGCATCAAAAAGAGATTCATCGGGATCTTGCATGAAACCGCTGATTTGATTGCGAAGGCTCGTGACCATAGATGGTGGAAAGTAGCGCGACAAAAAGCGTTGAGTCATGTCATCCCAAGTATGAATAGAATTCTTCGGGAGACGATCAAACCATTTCTCGGCATGATGTGATAAAGTATGTGGGAAGAGTTGTAGGCGAAGAACATCCATTGTGGCACCAGGCAACTTCATGCTTTGGGTGATTGTAATGAACTTGTCGAGGTGTTTGTTGGCATCATCATCAGGCAATCCACGGAATGGGTTTGTTTGCACTTGCTGAATCATGTGGTGCTTCAACGAAAACTCAAGAGCGTTGATTTGCATCGGCGCAATCGGTCCTCCTCGTCCAAACATGGTAGGTTGACAAAGCTCCTCCATTGTCCGAAGATCGGGCTATGGAAGAACATTGTTGTTATTGTTGAGGTGCGGTGGATTATTATTGTTGTTAACACCTGACATACTTAAATCTTCTTGAGTCTCGGGCTCTTGATAATTAGAAGATCTACTACGCATACACCTACAAAGACAAAAGAAAACAATACCCAACGCAAAGACAATATATATACACAACAAAAATAAAATCTTTTTGGATTTTTGAAATTTTTAATTTTTATGGATTTTTAACAATTTTTAATTTTTATGGTTTTTTGAATTTTTTTAAGCAAGTAAATAACGCTCACAAGTGAACGGATCCCAAAAAGCAACGCGTCTCTCACAGAAAGCCGTTAATCTTTACGAAAAGAGCCGGCAGCGGCGCCATTTGATACATGGCTTTTGGCCCGTATAAAAATTAAAGTTCGTTGAAGTGGTCTCTTCGAATTGAAAAAGGAGTTTAGTGTGCGACTCTGTTGTTCTTTGGTGAAACAAAATTGTGTCGTTGTAGTATTAAAAATGTGCAAAACTTTAAAGTAAAAAGCAGGTAATTTAAATCTAACTCTATTTTAAAAATAAATGGCGAGTAATTTAAAAACGTGACTGAAATTAAAGGGCACTAAACGTAAATAACGCAAACTTAAACTACCTAAGGCAAACTTAAAACGCAACTAAAACTTAAACTAAGGCAAGGCTAAAATAAAGCTAAGACAAAATTAACTTAAAATGTGAGTAAGAAAAAAGGCGGGAAAAATAAAGCTTAAAAATAAAAGACAGAAATTTAAAAACAGATACTAACAAAAACATGAAAGAAATCCTTGATTCGGAAGTTTTGGTTCGGAAGATGTTGATTCAGAACTATTACGAATGAATTGCTTGACTCGGAAGTTCTTGAGTTCCGAATTAACCCTCTTGATCCGGAACTTTTTGAGTTCCGAATGAAACCTTCCTGATCCGGAACTTGTCCTTGGTCCGGAAGTTTTCGTCCGGAACTTTCGTTCGGAAGATTTCGTCCGGAACTTTCGTTCGGAATTTTCTTGATTCGGAACTTTTGAGTTGATCCGGAACTCTTCCGGATGAAGCCCCCTTGATCCGGAACTTTCGAGTTGATCCGGAACTCTTCCGGATGAAGCCCCCTTGATTCGGAACTTTCGTTCGGAAGACTTGACTCGGAACTTTTCCCGATGAAGCCCACTGGTTCGGAACTTTGAATGTTCCGAATGAAAGAACTCCTTCTCTTGGCTCGGAACTTACCTGGGAATACAGTAACAGAAACAAACACCCCCGAAGAACAAGGGATCACAATAACACGAATCTAACCACAAATTTAAACAAAATCAAACACCAGATTAAACTAAACTAATAACAAAACATTCAATAATCATAAACAAACAATCTAAATCAACAAAACTAACAAATCTAACCACAATAATCAAAAACCCACTTGATCAAAATAAGAACATGAACATGAACACAAACATAAACATAAAAATCAAAGATTAAGAAAGGTAGATAGGAGATTAACAAGATAAAATAAAGATTGACAAGAATTAAAATGGAAACTTACTTGAAATTAAAGGAATTTAAGGTGCAAGACAAGGTATTTAAATTTGACAAGTAATTAAATTGACATGAATTTAAAGGTGCAAGGTAAATAAATGGAAGAACTAATTGTCACTATTAGCCAACAAAGAAAATAATTAACTAGCTTAAACTATATATAGGGGAGGATTAGGAAGCTTCCTCCCCTCCTTCATTTTCTCTTAATTACAAGATTAAGTCCTTCCTTCTTTAATCTTCTTTTAATTGCATGCTTAGTCCTTTTCTTCTTATCTTCTTTAATCTTGGACTTTTAATGACTTTTGGCTCAGGATTTCTTTGAATTCGTCTTTTAATTCTTCAATAAAATAGACTTGAGTTCTTCGGCTTTAAGTAAAACTTCCGTCTTTTGACTTTTTCTTCGATAAATCTTCAGAATTGGTCTTGAACTTCCGTTCTTTTTGCACTCTTGACTTCTTGACTTCGTCTTTCATATTTTTCTTCAATAAAAGCCCGTGAATGCCCGTGTTTTCTCCACTTTTCACCTTTTCGTCCTAAATCACAACAAAAACACAAACCACGCATAATTCTGACATAAAAGACATAAAATACACGTTTTGGCTCGGTTATTATTGTAATTAAGTGGTAGAAAGGATGGGTGTTTACACACCTATCAAATCCCCGGTAACGGCGCCATTTGATACATGGCTTTTGGCCCGTATAAAAATTAAAGTTCGTTGAAGTGGTCTGTTCGAATTGAAAAAGGAGTTTAGTGTGCGACTCTGCTGTTCTTTGGTGAAACAAAATTGTGTCGTTGTAGTATTAAAAATGTGCAAAACTTTAAAGTAAAAGGCAGGTAATTTAAATCTAACTCTATTTTAAAAATAAATGGCGAGTATTTAAAAACGTGACTGAAATTAAAGGGCACTAAACGTAAATAACGCAAACTTAAAACTACCTAAGACAAACTTAAAACGCAACTAAAACTTAAACTAAGGCAAGGCTAAAATAAAGCTAAGACAAAATTAACTTAAAATGTGAGTAAGAAAAAAGGCGGGAAAAATAAAGCTTAAAAATAAAAGACAGAAATTTAAAAACAGATACTAACAAAAACCTGAAAGAAATCCTTGATTCGGAAGTTTTGGTTCAGAAGATGTTGATTCGGAACTCTTCCGAATGAATTGCTTGACTCGGAAGTTCTTGAGTTCCGAATTAAGCCTCTTGATCCGGAACTTTTTGAGTTCCGAATGAAACCTTCCTGATCCGGAACTTGTCCTTGGTCCGGAAGTTTTCGTCCGGAACTTTCGTTCGGAAGATTTTGTCCGGAACTTTCGTTCGGAAGTTTCTTGATTCGGAACTTTTGAGTTGATCCGGAACTCTTCCGGATGAAGCCCCCTTGATCCGGAACTTTCGAGTTGATCCGAAACTCTTCCGGATGAAGCCCCCTTGATCCGGAACTTTCGTTCGGAAGACTTGACTCGGAACATTCCCGGATGAAGCCCACTGGTTCGGAACTTTGAATGTTCCGAATGAAAGAACTCCTTCTCTTGGCTCGGAACTTACCTGGGAATACAGTAACAGAAACAAACACCCCCGAAGAACAAGGGATCACAATAACACGATTCTAACCACAAATTTAACCAAAATCAAACACAAGATTAAACTAAACTAATAACAAAACATTCAATAATCATAAACAAACAATCTAAATCAACAAAACTAACAAATCTAACCACAATAATCAAAAACCCACTTGATCAAAATAAGAACATGAACATGAACACAAACATAAACATAAAAATCAAAGATTAAGAAAGGTAGATAGGAGATTAACAAGATAAAATAAAGATTGACAAGAATTAAAATGGAAACTTACTTGAAATTAAAGGAATTTAAGGTGCAAGACAAGGTATTTAAATTTGACAAGTAATTAAATTGACATGAATTTAAAGGTGCAAGGTAAATAAATGGAAGAACTAATTGTCACTATTAGCCAACAAAGAAAATAATTAACTAGCTTAAACTATATATAGGGGAGGATTAGAAAGCTTCCTCCCCTCCTTCATTTTCTCTTAATTACAAGATTAAGTCCTTCCTTCTTTAATCTTCTTTTAATTGCATGCTTAGTCCTTTTCTTCTTATCTTCTTTAATCTTGGACTTTTAATGACTTTTGGCTCAGGATTTCTTTGAACTCGTCTTTTAATTCTTCAATAAAATAGACTTGATTTCTTCGGCTTTAAGTAAAACTTCCGTCTTTTGACTTTTTCTTCGATAAATCTTCAGAATTGGTCTTGGACTTCCGTTCTTTTTGCACTCTTGACTTCTTGACTTCGTCTTTCATCTTTTTCTTCAATAAAAGCCCCCGAATGCCCGTGTTTTCTCCACTTTTCACCTTTTCGTCCTAAATCACAACAAAAACACAAACCACGCATAATTCTGACATAAAAGACATAAAATACACGTTTTGGCTCAGTTATTATTGTAATTAAGTGGTAGAAAGGATGGGTGTTTACACACCTATCAAATCCCCGGCAGCGGCGCCATTTGGTACATGGCTTTTGGCCCGTATAAAAATTAAATTTCGTTGAAGTGGTCTGTTCGAATTGAAAAGGAGTTTAGTGTGCGACTCTGCTGTTCTTTGGTGAAACAAAATTGTGTCGTTGTAGTATTAAAAATGTGCAAAACTTTAAAGTAAAAGGCAGGTAATTTAAATCTAACTCTATTTTAAAAATAAATGGCGAGTATTTGAAAACGTGACTGAAATTAAAGGGCACTAAACGTAAATAACGCAAACTTAAAACTACCTAAGGCAAACTTAAAACGCAACTAAAACTTAAACTAAGGCAAGGCTAAAATAAAGCTTAGACAAAATTAACTTAAAATGTGAGTAAGAAAAAAGGCGGGAAAAATAAAGCTTAAAAATAAAAGACAGAAATTTAAAAACAGATACTAACAAAAACCTGAAAGAAATCCTTGATTCGGAAGTTTTGGTTCGGAAGATGTTGATTCGGAACTCTTCCGAATGAATTGCTTGACTCGGAAGTTCTTGAGTTCCGAATTAAGCCTCTTGATCCGGAACTTTTTGAGTTCCGAATGAAACCTTCCTGATCCGGAACTTGTCCTTGGTCCGGAAGTTTTCGTTCGGAAGTTTTCATCCGGAACTTTCGTTCGGAAGATTTCGTCCGGAACTTTCGTTCGGAAGTTTCTTGTTTCGGAACTTTTGAGTTGATCCGGAACTCTTCCGGATGAAGCCCCCTTGATCCGGAACTTTCGAGTTGATCCGGAACTCTTCCGGATGAAGCCCCCTTGATCCGGAACTTTCGTTCGGAAGACTTGACTCGGAACTTTTCCGGATGAAGCCCACTGGTTCGGAACTTTGAATGTTCGGAATGAAAGAACTCCTTCTCTTGGCTCGGAACTTAACTGGGAATACAGTAACAGAAACAAACACCCCCGAAGAACAAGGGATCACAATAACACGAATCTAACCACAAATTTAACCAAAATCAAACACAAGATTAAACTAAACTAATAACAAAACATTCAATAATCATAAACAAACAATCTAAATCAACAAAACTAACAAATCTAACCACAATAATCAAAAACCCACTTGATCAAAATAAGAACATGAACATGAACACAAACATAAACATAAAAATCAAAGATTAAGAAAGGTAGATAGGAGATTAACAAGATAAAATAAAGATTGTCAAGAATTAAAATGGAAACTTACTTGAAATTAAAGGAATTTAAGGTGCAAGACAAGGTATTTAAATTTGACAAGTAATTAAATTGACATGAATTTAAAGGTGCAAGGTAAATAAATGGAAGAACTAATTGTCACTATTAGCCAACAAAGAAAATAATTAACTAGCTAAAACTATATATAGGGGAGGATTAGGAAGCTTCCTCCCCTCCTTCATTTTCTCTTAATTACAAGATTAAGTCCTTCCTTCTTTAATCTTCTTTTAATTGCATGCTTAGTCCTTTTCTTCTTATCTTCTTTAATCTTGGACTTTTAATGACTTTTGGCTCGGGATTTCTTTGAACTCGTCTTTTAATTCTTCAATAAAATAGACTTGAGTTCTTCGGCTTTAAGTAAAACTTCCGTCTTTTGACTTTTTCTTCGATAAATCTTCAGAATTGGTCTTGGACTTCCGTTCTTTTTGCACTCTTGACTTCTTGACTTCGTCTTTCATCTTTTTCTTCAATAAAAGCCCGTGAATGCCCGTGTTTTCTCCACTTTTCACCTTTCGTCCTAAATCACAACAAAAACACAAACCACACATAATTCTGACATAAAAGACATAAAATACACGTTTTGGCTCGGTTATTATTGTAATTAAGTGGTAGAAAGGATGGGTGTTTACACACCTATCACCTACACTTAGGATAAACAAAGCCAAAAGATAGATACATGGGTTGCCTCCCAAGAAGCGCTTGATTTTTGGTCACCGAGTCTTGAGCCTGACTCGACCTTGATTAGCATAGGAAGAAGCATGAAACATATCCACCGAGATCAAAGACATAGTTTTCGTCCATCAAATAGCTCAAGCTTAAGGCGAACAAGGCAAGCCAAAGAAGAGTAGGCAAGGTTCCCTTAAGCAAAGATGGAGCATGGTGGGAGCAAGTATGGTGTGGTGCAAGCATATCTTCAATAGGTCCAAAAATCTTTCCTTTTATTTCATCAGACGGATACTGAGATGGCTGAAGAATATCGATATCGGGGTGGAACACCTTTTCCTATAGGGGAAAATAACACTCAGGCTTAGCAGAAGTTGAAGAAGATCTGCGAAGAAGATGCACAACCTCGTCCTCAGAAGGTGGACAAAGAGGTGTTAAATCATACGTGTTGCGGATGTTGGTGTCAACCGGTTGCTTCTCCTTTGAAAGAATTTTCTTCAAATCCAAAGTAGGATCAAGACCATAATCATCAAAGTCTAAAGGAGGAGCATCACTCTCATGAGGGAAGTATGTATTAAGAAAAGTAGAGAAGTCTTCCTCAAATGAGTAATCATCCAAAGTAGGATCAAGTGATGGCGGAGGATCTTCATCATGAGAAGAATCACTCGAACGAGTATCGGCCTCATCAAAATCATCATATGTGGGCATGTCGGGATACTCGGAAGTCATCATAATCATCCGATTCTGAGCTAGAATCATCATCATAAGCATCAAAGATCGGTGGAGAATCATATATGGGTGAAGGTTCCAAATTGGAGAGAGAATCATCCACATCATCTTGAAACAGTGGATTATCAATGCACGAATCGAATAGAGGATTGTTGTAGACGACAAAATCATCGAGCACATTAATCATATTCGCAGATTCTCGGCCTCCAAAGGATTTGCTTGTAAGCTTCCCCATTTCAAAAACTTGGGCATCATCCCCGACTCTTAAGATGAGCTCACCTTCGGCAACATCAACTAAAGCTCGTCCGGTTCTCAAGAGTGGCCAACCAAGTATTAAAGGAATACGAGGGTCCATTGCATAATCAACAACAACAAAGTCGACCGGAAAAGTGAAGGTGCGAACTTTAATGAACACATCTTCGGCAATACCAACGGGGTAAGCGAGAGTTCGATTTGCAAGCTCAAGAGTCATCTTTGTTGGAGTAAGGTCGGGTAATGATAGTGTTTTCCAAACACTTAAAGGCATCAGATTAATACTGGCCCCGAGATCAGCTAGGGCAGTAAATTCTTCGGTTTTGTTAAAAATGCAAGGCAACACAAAACGACCGGATCTCCAAGTTTTTCCGGAAGTTCTTTAAGAATAACTACATAACAGTTTTCATTTAAGCGTGTGTTGGCGAGCTCAATCAGCTTCTCCTTCTTGTTAAGCAGTTCCTTGAATGCTTTGACAAATTTCGGCATGTGGACAAGTGCTTCAACAAGGCTAATGTTGAAATTCATTTGAGAGATCATCTTTAAATAATTCGAGACATGAATGTCATCCTTAATTTTCATTTTGGCCTTGCCTAAGCGAGATGGATAAGGAATATTGGGTTTGGGTGGTGAAGGTGTAACACCCCCAAATTTATACAACTCAGTACAGCGGAAGACTAGTTGGTGTTACGGGATAGCACATTACTCACATCATAGACAACGCTTAAAACTCGCGTCGTTTTATTAATAAAGCATTTCCATTCATAAATATCAAAGTTACATAGATCCCAAGTCATTGTATTTAATACAGGTTTTACAAAGCATTTGAATGGAAATAGTTATTTAGGTGCGGGCCATGAATTCTTGTTGTCTTCCCGAGAATTACCTTCAAGTACCTGAGATAAAACATGTTAAAAGAAATGGTCAGCGATAACACCGAGTGAATTCATAGAGGGTTGATAAAATCCATCAATATAACATAGGTATAAAATTATTACCGAAAATCATTTTGGTACAAATCTTTGTAATAGGCCATAGAATAGCCAAAGTCATTTTTATACAAATCCTTATCGAAAATCATAATATAGGTATTTGCCTTAAAAAGCATTATACGAGCCAATGTCGTAAAAACATCATACAATACGTTTTACAATGTTGTATAAAGTTAAATAAAATCCGTTATATGAATATGGTTATGTAAAACCAAAACACAAGCATAAAATCAATAATAAGACCCTGTATTGCTAGTCAGGCAATATATCGTAATTCAACGCATAAAATAGTATTTCGTTATTTTGGATTATTATAAGCCGCATGACATTGTTACCTTACTACAACAAACAACGGGTAGCTAGCCCGAAACTCAATTTTCCCATCTAAGTTAGCGTGTCGTCACAATAATCACGCTTGGAAATCTTCTCATACATAAATTCGCTTACCAATCAATGTGGCACGACGGAGATCAACCGTCAAGGCGCGAACTGGGGTGATCGTCCCCAAATAGTACTATTATATGCATAAGCGTCTACCAAATCCCGGTAGCTCACAATTCATGCTAATGGGACTTTTAGTGACATAACCTAACTTTAATAATCCATTTTATTTCATCTATCGGGTCATTTAATCATTCATCGGGTCATACAATCATTCGGGTCCAAATCAACAAACAAACAATCGGGACAACTAGTGTCCTATTTCATAAAAACTAACATGTTATCTCCCTCGCGGGTTTATAAAACATTTCATAAAAACATTTAAAATAGTGCGAGGCTATGAACTCACGTTGATGTAGGAAAGCGGGTTATCGACAATTCGGACGTACGGTACGTGCTTCAATCATGGAAACCTAGACAAATAATACTCGTCTTAGACTCTTGTCCAATGACTTTATAAAAATAACAATTATGTATACATATGATGATTATATATATATGATGATCAAGTTGGTTTACATATTCTCATTTACTCATTTTAGTGTTATGTGTCGATAACTTTTATACTAGTTTAATAGTTTTACCTATTTACATATTTTAAGTCCAATAAACTTATTATAAGTTCAATCACTTGTATTAATCCATTTTATACTTGTATTATCAGTATTTATATTTTACATGTTGGGCCCAAATGGGTTAAGCCCAATAAATAAGTTTATAAGTGTTTTAGCCCATTTTGTTGTATTGTTAGTCCAATAACGTTAACTTAGCCCGTTAATGTCCGTATGTTATATAGTTCGGGTTTTTATCGGTTTTTACTTGTTATATATGTTTATATATCAGTATATGAGTTTATAAAAGTTTACATTAGACGGGTTTGATCGTCTAAGTTTTAATTGGCGAAAAACGTTAATTTTACGGTAATAGCCGAAAAAGTCGTAAAAATCATGTTTATAGTTTTTATAACTTATAAAACTTATTCAACTACCATTTTTATAAAGTGTCTATTTATTTAACCTTATACATATTTATATAAATGAAATTCATTAGTTAGTGGGTTTTAATTTCACATTTTATACTATATTATTTGAGTGCTTATATAATAGTATTAAACATTAACTCTTCAAAATCTGATTTTTAGTTTCATCTTCCCCATTTTTATCATATCTAGAGTTATACAATGAGTTAGAAGCTCATTTTTGGATGACATGAACTTCATATTATGTGCTACAATTAAGTTAGTTATAGCTACTGCTCATTCTATGTTTAACTATCCTTAACTGTCCTTACAAAACAGACTATTCAGATTAGCACACTCATCTTGTTTTGATCATATCTCATTCATTTTGATGATTCCATTGCATGGCCAACTCTCACATGTGTATGACATTTTATACTTACTGTAAATAGATTCCACCATGCAAATTTATTAGTTTAAGTCTTGGTTACTTACTGTTTTTATACAGCCAATAATTTAAGCATGATTTTAGCCTTGTTTCTTATGGTTATTCATCTTTTTAAGCATGTTTATCAAATCTATCAACACCAAATCCCCACATAATATTTTTAATCATCATTCATCATCATATACATATACATAAATAAAGAAAATACAAGATTACATAATCAAAATAACAAGAGGATAGGAAGAACAATCTTTATACCACCATTAGTGATGAAAAGATGAGGTTTTGATGAACAAGACTTGGTTCTTGTTATCAAATCTTCAACTTTAGCAAGGAAACTTCTTGGGTCCTTTAGATAGATGAACACCTCCATGAATTCATCCCTTTAACCTCATGAAAACTCCTTTTCATAGGTTAAGATCACCTCCAATCTTCATATCTTCAAAGGTTCTTCAACATATGTGTGAATAACACATGATATTGTGGTTAAATTGATCAAATGAGGGGTGTTTAATGGTGGTTTTTGGACGAATTTTAGAGAGAGGAAGAGAGGAGTTGGTGGTCTGCATGTGTTGAATGAGTGAATGGTTTTGGCTAGATGGTTTTGTGCTTTGTTAGCTTGTTTATTAAGCTTGCAAGACATGTGTCTTGCAAGTTTATGTATAAACTTGCCACAAGGCTTGTGTTGGCTAGTTATAGTGGGGGTGGGACAAGTTTCCCACATGTCTCATCTCCACTAATTTACGGGTACTCCTCGATTCTAGTTTCCTCGATTTGTGTGCCCTCGGGTCGTTTTACGAAAAATGTTTTTATAAATTATGAATCAACGGCACAAAACGAATCTAATAAAAATTGTCTCATCAAAAACGGAGTTCAAAAACGTAAATACGTAATCCTAAGGTTTCCGGTTTAGTCGTAAAGGACGTTAAATTAAAATCGTAAGTCCTAATCTCTTCTCGTAAATTTGTGAGTTGATGAACCAACACAAATTTAAAATCTCAAAATAATATTCACGGACAAATTTATTTTCTGAAATGTCGGACTGTCACCAAAACGGTGTATGTAAACGTAAGCACGTAACGTTGAATCCTCCGGTTTAGACGTAGTCGATGCTACTTCAAGATGTAAATCCAAATTACTTCCCAAAAATAAGTGAGTTCATAATATAACATTAAAATAATATTTTCAAATAAATATTGAGAATAAAATATCAATCATAAATTGACAGATTGTCACAGCATTTACCCCTAAACAGGATCTTTGTCCTCAAAGATCAATTTATCTTACTACTCGCTTCTTATAGAGTTAGAGCCAAGTGGGTATTTCCTCCGCGGTCGGTCTTTCCTCACAAGTGTAATTCATTACAATACGCGAGTTTCATCAAACATAACTACGGGAATAAGATCAGGCTTAATGTTGACTTACTTTCTCTACTCATGATGTTCACGGGTTTTTGATGAATGCAACTTTTCGCCGATCTAAACTTTATCAAGAAGAATTCAGATTTTCATTTGATAGACATTTTATCAAGTTAGATATACGAAACATAATTCACGCAGTCCTTGAAGTCCTAGGGTAAATCCAGCTTATATGCCTTTCAAACCAATCTTTTTACATCTCAATGGTCCCATACTACGGGGACTTATTTATCATGATCTTTCTGATCATTTGTTCATTTTTCCATGGTTAAATTTTTTGGCATAACTTCGCTACCCATCTCGCACTTCAAGATCTACATTTCATATTCACATAACCTCCTACCCACTACCGGCAGTCAATAATCAAATCCTAATTTCAACAATCATTTCAAGTCTTGCGGGTCGGGTATTTTGTAAGGTTAGGTTTGTCATCATAGGCAACCTTAAACCTAAAAGACATGTCCAACTCACAATGGGTGTATGTCGGGTGTCTTCATCCCAACTCCTGCTTACAGATGCTCTAATATATATCCTCACAAGATTCGATCTTGATCCTAATACGATAACTATCAATGATAATCTCTCCAAAGGAAAACGATTTTTCAGTTTATTACCAAAGGTCAATCATTCAAACATAAAACAACACTTATAGTATTTTGTATCGTTACTTTACCTCGTCCCTTCGATTGGGGTGGTACATAGTACTCTCATCAAGATTCATTCTCAATGAATTCTGAGCAAATCTCTATAAATCCGATGTGAAGCGAGGATCTTGATAGAGATGATCGATACATGCACACTAAGTTTACACAACTCCTTTAGATACAAAAGAGTCAATTTCTTTATCAAGAATCTATCATTAACAGGAATGATATTAGCAGATTTGGTCAGTCTGTCGACGATGACCCAAATCGAATCAAATTCAGATGATGACCTTTGTAATAACTAGATGTTTACTAATGTATGAGGCGGTGTCTGCCTTCATAATGTCATTAGTACAACTTCTTCAGATAAAATTACACTAAATCATAAATGTCATGAATAAAATACTTATACTTACAAGATTTCAATATAACTATATCTCACAATCCTCCATATTTAGACAACCACAAGTGACCTTATAATCATTTAACGCCATCGGCTTCTCAATTCTAATGGTTCACATTAGCCGTGAACCCCTTTTATTATCTATATTATCCATTTTACAAACATCGTTCATATTTAAATTGTTCGGCAATATTATTTTGCACCTTCATTACTAAGGAACACATCCTAATTGGTTCTTTATTTTTACATAATGTGTCAGTATTTACATTCATTAAAAATTTCTTTCTTCACATTTTCTAAGTTTTAGTTTCTTCTCAACTATCATTTTTATCCGTTTTGCTTAATCCGACGTTTGAAGCGTCGATAATTATTACAACTAATTAAATAATAAATATTTGATTTTTATGAAATGTAACGTAAAAATTTTTATTTTCTTAGTTCGACCAATTATAAAAATGTTCAAAATAATTTTTAATTTAACTAACATGATTTTTGTTGATTTATCAAAAGTAATTAATAGGATTCGTAAATGTTCGAAAAATCTTTGTTTATATTTTGGTCAAAATTTCCTTAGTTGAAAAGCGTAAATTATCGTTTCAAATTTCAAGTCATGGTTTAAATGGTTTTCTCAATCCCTCTTAGGTTGTCTTGATGTATACACGAACATTTACCCCTAAACAGGAGTTTAGTTAAATGTTCTGGGTATAAGGGAATAATCCCTCAAAAGTTCTTTGTTAAAACATTTGTCAAAACACATTTGCACTTCCTTTTTGGTAAAACCCAAAGTCTTAAAAGGGCTCTTAATTTTTGAAGAGTCAATATAGATTCCTTTATCTTTTAATCACACGATAAAATAATGTAAAAGATTAAGTCTTAAATCACATGTTATATATTCAAGGTACAAGTTTTCGTTGTTCGGCAAATTTAGGGCAGTCTATAAATAATTAATAACTCATTCTTATTCTTATAAATAAACAAATGATCCTTAATGATCACAAGCATGAATTTATCAAATTACAGCCTACTTACGTGATTCACCAAATTTATGAATGCTACGTGTGTACTAGTCGATCCAAACGACATCACGTGAAGCTCATAATGTTCATTACAAGTTCTGGATGTAATGATTGGAATAGATAATCTTTTTCGCGGATGCGAAGTTGATGATAACCATGCCATGGATCAAATCTTTAAAACATACGCTAGAACCTTGTAAATGATCGAACAAATCTTCCATTTCGAGTCATGGATATCGTTTTCGATTGTCAATTTACTCAGTTCACAGTAATCTATAAATATAAGGAATGATTACACCATAGCTCTTCATGATGACGAGCTCGGTAGAATAAAATCTTTCTTCGACAACTCTCTCAGTTGTACGGTAATTCCTTTAATTTAGATGGTGCTGACGTACAGTGCACAAGCCACAGGTGCAACACCAAAAATATAATCAATACCAATTTCAACTTGCCTTAATGGCGAAAGTCTAGGTAATTTACCAACAAATACCTCCTAAAGTTTCAGATAACAGAAACATCTTTTAATAAATTCATATTAGGTTCTTTCTAGATTATAATATCTATGACTAATTCACAACCATTAATTGGTATAATTTCAAGTCATCCATCAAGAATTATTTAGATTTGATAATCAACATCTTATCATTTAGGGGAATTCTACTCGAGTTCCCATCAATTAAGACAATGTCGTCATGTCATAATCAATCAATTCATTCTACTGGCACTATCAACTTTCTAGTTTCATTGCCGTCGATAAGATGTGAACTTCTCAAAAGACTAATAATAACTCATAATCCTTCACAAATTCAAGGATATATGGAGACATAACTAACCTTAAAAGAGTAAGGTCAACACATATCTATGCGAGAGAATTTCAAATCAGATAAAGACGAAAACATTTAACGAATATGAATATATCCCATGTTTTCATAATTTGAGTACGCATTCGAAAGCTCCTCGGATCCTTACCTAGGTCATTCAAATGAAATCATATCATAAGAAATGATAAGAACGTCAATACATCCAGTCGGGTATCAACACTCGGTAATCAGATACTTTTCCTAAGAATCTCACTACGGGAAAATCGGACAAGAAAGAATTGTCAATTGTCAAATAAGACAATTTCCACAGATGAGTAAATTCGACTCAGAAGAATAGATGCTACATGCACATATGTAGGTGTCCCTAACACTATGTCCTTATTTTTTCACTTCTTGCAGATCTCATAAATTTTAATCTTTCACAATCTTCAAAGAAAATTTAGTGTTTATTAATCAGTTTTATGGTGACTACTAATCAGCCTTGCATGGTCCATTCCAAATTGTATGTAGGCGCGCAACTATATACAATTTCAAGATTAACGATGCAATACTCAGTTCGTCAAAATTTTATCATCATGTTTATAATAAAAACATTTTCATGCTTAATTCTTAAATAAGAATCAAAAATAACTTTACAAAGATTTTCTTTGTTATGAAAACAATTAAGTTTTCCAAGGTGTTTTATAAACAACTTCATTTCGATAACAATTACTTATAAATCTCACTTTAAATAATCCTTACGGTGATGAAAATTCAATCTTTTATCAAGGGATACTGTTTTATCTTGTAAAAACAATCAGTTATCTGTAAAAGAGTGATGAAGAGTTGTTCACCAAGAACTAACTACAATATAATAGGAGATGAGCTTAGCCAAATAATCATGAGGTTCATGACCTTGATGGCGCTAAAAAAGAATAATCCACAACGTAACTCAAATCGAGATGAGTACTTGTTCAATGGTTGCATCACCAATGCGAACATTAGGAAGAAGCAAGAAAAGATAGATAATATCGATACATGTAGGATTTAGCAATCAAAGGTAGTCTTTTCATTAATCACAAACAAGTCAAATTGTACCGTAACACATTGCGTGTCACTATGTCATACAATTCCAAGAACTCATCCTTCCAACTTATGTGTCAGTTAAGTTAGGGATTATTTTTAAAAGATACCACAGTGAATACTAATCTACAAGAGTTATGGGGGTTCCACCTGTCCCGGAAGATCCATCGGTCCCAATTCAGAAGAAGATTTCTTCAATTTATTTCTTAGACACTAGGTATCCTCATCATTGGACAATGGCCTAGGAACAACCCTTAACACGAATCAACAATCAATTAAAACCTTATAATTCAATCACAAAACTTAACGACTTCCTCTTAACCATCTTATATTCCAAACAAGTTAAATTTTTACCTCATTCAAGTTTCAACCAACTTATACTCAATGCGATATCCTATCTCACTTTCCAATACTTTCAATCTTATTCTTCGACCTTAATAGGGCAATAAAAGCTCAATATGAACAACACATAATTTCCAATCCTATAGCTCCTTCATCAATAGTTATCAAATGAGTCATTAGTATGAAATGACTCGATCATTCAATTAGACTTCTCGGAAAGGTACTAGTGGCATGCGGCTTTTGGGTAATGGTTCCAATGACAGCCTCAAGTGCAACATTCACCCTTTCGATTTCAATTTAAGAATTGTATGACAACGAATCAGATGACATCTTTCTAGGTGGTAACGTTTTGTCAAACTCCACTCTATAAGGAAAGATCGTCATGACATCGATATCAGATATAATCTCGCCAATTCTTCTTTAATATCACAATCAACTAATATCAACATTTCTACGAATATCAACCATTTGTTGGGATCATAAATATCCACAACTTGGTTTAGATCTAGGATGGCTAGAATTCCTACGAGAATAGCTTCGATTAATTTACTACGGGATTTAGGGTTCCTTGTGACAATCTACTTCGTATAAATACCTCGTATAAATATCAAAATAATCATCAAACAATCATGTAATAAAATTACATCATATGTATATATATAATCCAAGTTATATATATATATATATATTAAAATAACACTCCTCAGTCTGGCCTTGTCGGTAACTCGGGAATTCTTTGGCACCGTTATAGTCAAAAGATTTTTAGACATTTTTAGAAAAATGTTTATAGTTAAAAGATTTTGAAATGTTTTATTCAAAACCTTGGTTTTTAAAAATCTTTCGTCCTCTATAACGAGAGCTCTGGTACCAAACTGTAACACCCCCAAATTTATACAACTCAGTACATCGGAAGACTAGTTGGTGTTACGGGATAGCACATTACTCACATCATAGACAACTCTTAAAAGTCGCGTCGTTTTATTAATAAAGCATTTCCATTCATAAATATCAAAGTTACATAGGTCCCAAGTCATTGTATTTAACACAGGTTTTACAAAGCATTTGAATGGAAATAGTTATTTAGGTGCGGGCCATGAATTCTTGTTGTCTTCCCGAGAATTACCTTCAAGTACCTGAGATAAAACATGTTAAAAGAAAAGGTCAGCGATAACGCCGAGTGAATTCATAGACTTTGATAAAATCCATCAATATAACATCGGTATAAAATTATTACCGAAAATCATTTTGGTACAAATCTTTGTAATAGGCCATAAAATAGCCAAAGTCATTTTTATACAAATCCTTATCGAAAATCATAATATAGGCATTTGCCTTAAAAAGCATTATATGAGCCAATGTCGTAAAAACATCATACAATACGTTTTACAACGTTGTATAAAGTTAAATAAAATCCGTTATATGAATATGGTGGTGTAAAACCAAAACTCAAGCATAAAATCAATAATAAGACCCTATATTGCTAGTCAGGCAATATATCGTAATTCAACGCATAAAGCAGTATTTCGTTATTTTGGATTATTATAAGCCGCATGACATTGTTACCTTACTACAACAAACAACGGGTAGCTAGCCCGAAACTCAGTTTGCCCATCTAAGTTAGTGTGTCGTCACAATAATCACACTTGGAAAATCTTCTCATACATAAATTCGCTTACCAATCAATGTGGCATGACGGGGATCAACCGTCAAGGCGCGAACTGGGGTGATCGTCCCCAAATAGTACTATTATATGCATAAGCGTCTACCAAATCCTGGTAGTTCACAATTCATGCTAATGGGACTTTTAGTGACATAACCTAACTTTAATATCCCATTTTATTTCATCTATCGGGTCATTTAATCATTCATCGGGTCATACAATCATTCGGGTCCAAATCAACAAACAAACAATCGGGACAACTAGTGTCCTATTTCATGAAAACTAACATGTTATCTCCCTCGCGGGTTTATAAAACATTTCATAAAAACATTTAAAAGAGTGCGAGGCTATGAACTCACGTTGATGTGGGAAAGCGGGTTATCGGCAATTCGGACGTAAGGTACGTGCTTCAATCATGGAAACCTAGACAAATAGTACTCGTCTTAGACTCTTGTCCAATGACTTTATAAAAATAACAATTATGTATACATATGATGATTATATATATAAGATGATCAAGTGGGTTTACATATTCTCATTTACTCATTTTAGTGTTATGTGTCGATAACTTTTATACTAGTTTAATAGTTTTACCTATTTACATATTTTAAGTCCAATAAACTTATTATAAGTTCAATCACTTGTATTAATCCATTTTATACTTGTATTATCAGTATTTATACTTTACATGTTGGGCCAAAATGGGTTAAGCCCAATAAATAAGTTTATAAGTGTTTTAGCCCATTTTGTTGTATTGTTAGTCCAATAACGTTAACTTAGCCCGTTAATGTCCGTATGTTATATAGTTCGGGTTTTTGTCGGTTTTTACTTGTTATATATGTTTATATATCAGTATATGAGTTTATAAAATTTTACATTAGACGGGTTTGATCGTCTAAGTTTTAATTGGCGAAAAACGTTAATTTTACGGTAATAGCCGAAAAAGTCGTAAAAATCATGTTTATAGTTTTTATAACTTATAAAACTTATTCAACTACCATTTTTATAAAGTGTCCATTTATTTAACCTTATACATATTTATATAAATGAAATTCATAAGTTAGTGGGTTTTAATTTCACATTTTATACTATATTATTTGAGTGCTTATATAATAGTATTAAACATTAATTCTTCAAAATCTGATTTTTAGTTTCATCTTCACCATTTTTATCATATCTAGAGTTCTACAATGAGTTAGAAGCTCATTTTTGGATGGCATGAACTTCATATTATGTGATACAATTAAGTTAGCTATAGCTACTGCTCATTCTATGTTTAACTATCCTTAACAGTCCTTACAAAACAGACTATTCAGATTAGCACACCCATCTTGTTTTGATCATATCTCGTTCATTTTGATGATTCCATTGCATGGCCAACTCTCACATGTGTATGACATCTTACACTTACTGTAAATGGATTCCACCATGCAAATTTATTAGTTTAAGTCTTGGTTACTTACTGTTTTTATACAACCAATAATTTAAGCATGATTTTAGCCTTATTTCTTATGGTTATTCATCTTTTTAAGCATGTTAATCAAATCTATCAACACCAAATCCCCACATAATATTTTTAATCATTATTCATCATCATATACATATACATAAATAAAGAAAATACAAGATTACATAATCAAAATAACAAGAGGATAGGAAGAATAATCTTTATACCACCATTAGTGATGAAAATATGAGGTTTTTGATGAACAAGACTTGGTTCTTGTTATCAAATCTTCAACTTTAGCAAGGAAACTTCTTGGGTCCTTTGGATAGATGAACACCTCCATGTAATTCAGACCTTTAACCTCATGAAAACTCTTTTTCATAGGTTAAGATCACCTCCAATCTTCATATCTTCAAAGGTTCTTCAACATATGTGCGAATAACACATGATATTGTGGTTAAATTGATCAAATGAGGGGTGTTTAATGGTGGTTTTTGGATGAATTTTAGAGAGAGGAAGAGAGGAGTTGATGGTTTGCATGTGTTGAATGAGTGAATGGTTTTGGCTAGATGGTTTTGTGGTTTCTTAACATGTTTATTAAGCTTGCAAGACATGTGTCTTGCAAGTTTATGTATAAACTTGCCACAAGGCTTGTGTTGGCTAGTTATAGTGGGGGTGGGACAAGTTTCCCACTTGTCTCATCTCCACTAATTTACGGGTACTCCTCGATTCTAGTTTCCTTGATTTGCGTGCCCTCGGGTCATTTTACGAAAAACGTTTTTATAAATTATGAATCAACGGCACAAAACGAATCTAATAAAAATTGTCTCATCAAAAACGGAGTTCGAAAACGTAAATACGTAATCCTAAGGTTTCCGGTTTAGTCGTAAAGGACGTTAAATTAAAATCGTAAGTCCTAATCTCTTCTCGTAAATTTGTGAGTTGATGAACCAACACAAATTTAAAATCTCAAAATAATATTCACGGACAAATTTATTTTCTGATATGTCGGACTGTCACCAAAACGGTGTATGTAAACGTAAGCACGTAACGTTGAATCCTCCGGTTTAGACGTAGTCGATGCTACTTCAAGATGTAAATCCAAATTACTTCCCAAAAATAAGCGAGTTCATAATATAACATTAAAATAATATTTTAAAATAAATATTGAGAATAAAATATCAATCATAAATTGACGGATTGTCATAGAAGGTGTAGGTGTAGCAGGTAAAGGTTGAGTTGTTGAAGGTGGGGTTGGTGGAGAATTCTTGGTGGGTACTTCATCACGACAAGGCGGAGACGGTAATGGTGTACAAATACTAGGTGTGGAAGGAGTAGGGATAAATGGTGGTGGAGGAGGTGTAAATGATGGGGGTGGGATAGGTGGTCCTACTATGGTGACTCCACTACGGGTAGTAATAGCACTCACATTCGCTCGCGGATTGGTGACGGTGTTTGAAGGTAGAGAACTCGAAGTAGAAGGTTGAGTGGTGGGAAAGAAACTAGCCAGCATATTCTTCAAATCATTCGTTTGATTGCTGAAGGAGGATTGTATATTATCTCGAAGCTCGGATCGAATGTCATTCCCTTGCTTGGTGATATCTCCTTTCAAATTGATAATTTGGCTCTGTAGATTCTTGATTTGCTCACCTTGGGTTCTCATTAATGCTTCAACATCTTGATCGATGGGTGGGGCTTGTTGAGCGGGTGGGTGATAAGGATTAGAAGCTCTTGGTGGGATTTGGTTGCTTCTATTGTAGTTGTTGTTGGGGTTTTGGTTTTGAGGAGAAAAACCGGGTGAAAGATAGTTGTTGGACCGGTAACTTAGCAGATTTCTATCCCCTTGAGGTCGAGCTTGGTAATTTTCCGATGAATAATTACCATAAGCTGCATACACGTTTTCCGGATTTCCTTGAGTAGAAGGAAAATCAGTGTATGAGTGAGGACCGCCGCATGTCTCACATGGATTATCTACCGCTTTAACTTGTTGTTGGTTTGTAGCGAGAAGCAAGATATTTTTTATTCATTTCAGTCATCATGCGGGTGAATTCGGTCATGTCGGGGCTTGCTGAGGTGGAAGAAACATTGACTCTCGGGTTGTTCCTTGAAGAAGCGGAGGAATCCCAGTTTTTATGATGAGTAGTCATGTTTTCAATAAGCTCTCTACACTCCTCGGGTCTCCTTTTCATAAATGTGCCACTGACGGCTGCATTAATCGTATCACGATCACGAAAAGTCAAACCGTTGTAGAAAGTATCAATTAAGGTTACAGGGAGCATGTTGTGGTTTGGACAACGATCGATTAAAACATTATATCTTTCCCAAGCATCAAAGAGAGATACATCGGGATCTTGCATGAAACCGCTGATTTGATTGCGAAGGCTCGTGACCATGGATGGTGGAAAGTAGCGCGACAAAAATAATTGAGTCATGTCATCCCAAGTATGAATTGAATTCTTCAGGAGACGATCAAACCATTTCTCGTCGTGGTGTGATAAAGTATGTGGGAAGAGTTGTAGGCGAAGAACATCCATTGTGGCACCGGGCAACTTCATGCTTTGAGTGATTGTAATGAACTTTTTGAGGTGTTTGTTGGCATCATCATCAGGCATTCCTCGAAAAGGATTAGTTTTCATTTGCTGAATCATGTGGTGCTTCAACGAAAACTCCGGAGCCGTGATTTGCATCGGCGCAATCGGTCCTCCTCGTCCAAACATGGTAGGTTGAAAAAGCTCCTCCATTGTCCGAAGATCGGGCTGTGGAAGAACATTGTTGTTGTTATTATTGAGGTGCGGTGGATTATTGTTGTTGTTCACACCTGCCATAGCTAAATCTTCAGGAGTCTCGGGCTCTTGATAATTAGAAGATCTAGTACGCATACACCTGCGAAAGTAAAAGAAAAAGAAACCAAACACAAAGACAATATATATACACAATAAAAATAAAACCTTTTTGGATTTTTGAAAATTTTTAATTTTTATGGTTTTTATCAAAATTTTTTTTTTTTTGGATTTTGAAGATTTTTAAGCAAGAAAAATAACGCTCGCAAGTGAACGGATCCCAAAAAGCAACGCGTCTCTCACAGAAAACCGTTAATCTTTACGAAAAGAGCCGGCAGCGGCGCCATTTGATACAAGGGCTTTTGCCCGTATAAAAATTAAAGTTCTTTGTCGTGGTCTAATCGAATTGATCCTGGTTAACTATGCGACTCAGTCGTTCTTTGGTGAAACAAATAGTTGTGTCGTTGTAGTAAAATTAAAGTGCAAAACTTTAAAGTAAAGAGCAAGTAAAGTAAATCTAAATCTAATTTAAAATAAAAGGCGAGAATTTAAAAGCGTGACGAAAAGTAAATTGGCACTAAAAGTAAATAACGCAAACTTAAAACTATCTAAGGAAAACTTAAAACGCAACTAAAACTTAAAACTAAGGCAAGGCTAAAATAAAGCTAAGGCAAATAAACTTAAAGTGCGACTAAGGAAAAAGGCGGGAAAAGTAAAGCTTGAAAATTAAAGAATTAAAAACAGAAACTTAAAAGAACCTGAAAACAACTCATTCGGAATAATCCTTCGTTCGGAATAAATCGCTCGTTCGGAATGTCACCTTCGTCCGGAATAATTTGTTATTCACTCGGAATATTTACCAAAACCTTGATCCGGAATAAATCCTTTATCCGGAATATGTTACTTATCCGGAATAAAGTCTTGATTCGGAATACTTAAGCTTGATCCGGAATGTTACTGATCCGTAATTTTTTCCGAATGAATTCCCTTGATCCGGAATGTTTAAGATTCCGGATGAAGGCCTTGATCCGGAATAATTAATTATTCCGAATAAAACTCCTTGATCCAGAATACTTTTGATTCGGATTATTTCCTTGATCTGGAATGTTTCTTCACAAAGCCTTCACTCGGAATGTTCCGAATAAAACTTGCTGATCCGGAATATCTGGCCTGATCCGGAATGTTTGGTATTCATGATGAACACTTTGGCTAAACCCTTGATCCGGAATGTTTTACTATTCCGAATAAAAGACCTTTGATCCGGAATAACCAAGAAACACACCTTGATTCGGAACAACTTTCTTTGATCCGGAATAAACCTAGAGAACAGTAAGACAGCGAAGAACACGGAACAAGAAAAATAACACGAATCTAATCTAGATCAATCAAAATCAAATAAAAGATTAAATCAAACTAAACAAATAACATCTACTAATCAAAAACAAACAATCCAAATCAATCAAACTAACAAAACTAACCAAAATAATCAAAACCCACTTTAATCAAATCAATAAAATAAGAACATGAACATGAACATAAACATAAAGATTAAAGATTAAAGAAAGGTAGATAGGAGATCAATCAATAAAAATAAAGATTGACAAAAATTAAAAGGAAACTTACTTGAAATTAAATGAATTTAAGGTGCAAGACAAGTATTTAAATGGACATGAAATTAAATGACAAGGTAATTAAATGGTGGAAGTCTAATTGTCACACTTAGCCAACTAGAGAAAATGAATGAAATCCTAATCTATTTATAGGGGAGATTAGGAAGGTGCTTAGGAAGCTTCCTCCCCTCTTTCTTCTTTTCTTAATTGCGTCATTAAGTCCTTGATCTTCTTAATTCTTTGTTAATCTTCTTAATTCTTTGACATTAACGACTTTGTTTCGGGATTTCTTTAAACTCGTCTTTGAAATTTCTTCATAAATAAGACTTGAGTTCTTCGGCTTTTAGTAAACTTCCGTCTTTTGGCTTTTTCTTCGATAAATCTTCAGAATTGGTCTTGGATTTCCGTTCTTTTTGCACTCTTGACTTCTTGACTTCGTCTTTTGTCTTTTTCTTCGATAAAAGCCCGTGAATACCCGTGTTTTCTCCACTTTTCACCTTTTCGTCCTAAATCACAACAAAAACACAAACCACGCATAATTCCGACATAAATGGCATAAAATACACGTTTTGGGTCGGTTATTATTGTAGTTAAGTGGTAAAAAGGATGGGTGTTTACACACCTATCATGTTGTGATTGTTCCGAACCAAGCAAATATTCCGGATAAGTGACATATTCCGGATCAATTTGTTATTCCGGATAAGAGCAACATTCCGAATCAATGAACATTCCGAATAAAGGCAGATATTCCGAATCAAGGGTCGTTCATTCGTAACATTCCGAACCAAGGAGTTTCTAGCTAATATTTCGAATCAAGTGTCTTCATTCGGAATATCATATATTCCACACCAAACATATTCCGAATCAAGCTGGTGTTCCGAACCAAGGGTCTTCATTCGGAATATCATATGTTCCGAACCAAGGGTCTTCATTCGGAATATCATATATTCCGAATCAAGGGTGTGGTTGTTCATTCGGAACATTCCGAATGAAGGCTTAATTGTGATTATTCTGAGTGAAGCTTTTATTATTCCGGGTCAAGCGTTTTGGTAATTATTCCGAGTGAAGAAGAATCATTCCGAACGAAGGTGACATTCCGGATGAGTGATTATTCTGAATGAGGGTATTTTCCGAATGAGCTGTTTTCAGGTTATTTTAAGTTTCTGTTTTTAAGTTTTAATTTTCAAGCTTTACTTTTCACGCCTTTTTACTTAGTCGCACTTTAAGTTTACTTGCCTTAGATTTATTTTAAGCCTTGCCTTAGTCTAAGTTTTAGTTGCGTTTTAAGTTTGCCTTTAGGATACTTTTAAGTTTGCGTTATTTACTTTTAATTGCCTTTTAATTTTCGTCACGCTTTAAATTTCCCACCATTTATTTTTAATTAGATTTAGATTTATTTTACTGCCATTTACTTTAAAGTTTTTGCAATTTTAATTTTACTACAACGACACAACTATTTGTTTCCACCGAAAACAGCTGAGTCGCATAGTTAACCAATTATCAATTCGATTAGACCGATTGCAACGAACTTAATTTTCATACGGGCAAAAACCAATTATCAACTACCGTCGATTTAAATAAATCACCATTCATAACCGTTATTCTCCTCCACGTATTGACAACATGTCCAATCGACTTTAGGGTGTTAAGAACTTTTTTAAGATCGGATTCATGATCATACTGCCAACAGTAACAAGTAAAAGAGCAGGACATTTCCATGACTGCTATTCGTACACAAATCGGTCATGCTAGATTCATGATTATGTATTAGTCTCATAAATGCTCCAATAGCATTATGGACCTAATAAATTGAGTTCCATGAACTCATAAACAAATTCATCAGTGTTTTCATCAAGGACAACATGGCTTTCTCTAAGTCTAGAGAAGAGCAGGAAGACCATATTTGCACTAGGTTGCAAATTCTACGACAGGAGAAAATTTCACCCTGAAATTTTCCAATATAATTCTAGTTGATTACAGTGACACACTGAATCACATGGATTCTCACGGTTAATCTTACCATGACTCAGTTTATTCGTATAGGTGAGAACCCTACACTACGTTAGGTGTTCCAAAAAAATCCTACGCTAAGAAAGGTCTAATTTGGGAGACTCATGGTTTTGCAAACTCCTAGGTATCGAGTTTCTACAAAGCAAGATACAGTTACGTTCATATCTATGTACCTGTCATACCAACAGGCTACGATAGAACACCTACAGACTAGGATGTTTTTTTCCTCCATCAGAAATTGTGAACAAAAATGGGACAAGATCTCCATGGATTTTGGTTACCATATCAAACTTAGAAGAAGCATGATGCTATCTGGGTTATTGTCAACAGTTTGATCAAGTCTGTAGAATCCTTACATCCGCAAGGATTCCAGAGTCAGCAGATTTTCAGATATTTTCCAGCCAAGGATCATCTGATGACTTGGTACTCCCTCAACTACCGGATCTTACATAGATTCACATGGTGTTCCAAAATTACGTTCATGTCCGTTGTCCAATTTTACGACTTGCTTTCACACTCACGTTCAGGACACTATTCACGTTCATGATCGTATCCGGCTTACGATTTTACGTTAATTTTTTTTCTAGAAAGTTCTGCAAGAACTTGAGAGACTAGACTCAATTTTGGTATAACTCTCCATCCTCAGATAGACGTTTCACGTCACATTCCACGACTCACGTTATAGCGTTTGGCGTTACCGCCGCTGTTATTCCATGTTCACGATATGTTTCACATGTCACGTTCATTCCACGTTTCTCATATCACGTTCACGATATGTTACATGTATCATTCATCACCACATGTTTTCTCATATTACACTCACCATATCTCCACGTATCACGTTCACAATCGTTTACGTATCACGTTCACAATTGTTCACGTACTACGTTTCAGTATGTCTCGCGCATCATTGCTAAGACGTTACTATTATCCATTACTTTAGGTTATTTTGCATCATAACATTTCAGTTACCCTTGCACGATAATTCTTATCCCCTCGATCAAATTCAGGGGATCTATCTTACGTTGATAAACATGAACTTTTACACATTTTCAAGTCAAGGTCAGGAGGACCAAGAGTTTTCATTTGTGTCAAGATCTTGTGAGGAACCGTTCCGAGAGGGAAGCCAATTGGAAACGGACGAGTCCATACGGATTTTATCCTCTCATCATTCCATAATTCAATTATGTTCTTTTCAGGCAAGTCACATTTCGTGTTCTTGTCAGTCATGTCGCGTTCATATTCTTTCAGTTTACATTATCTATAATTCGGGGACGAATTATTCTTTTTAAGGGGGGAAGAGTTGTAAAATCCGCATGCTTTTACCATGAACAGTACTCTTAGTAAACGTACGTACATATTAAAACTTTCCTATTATAACATGAACACGTGGCATGATTAGTAATTACAGAAGTTATGTACGTATAATTACACGATAAGTATTAAGTACGTGATAGTACACGATGATTATTAACAATAATAATTACAATCACGAACATAAAATCATGAACATGAAATCACGAACATATAATTATGTACTTACGTATATTATTAATACGATGAATATCGTTATGTACAAGTATTTATAATGACATGAATAATTAATAATAACGTAACACGTAAACACGAGCATACGAACACGTAATATTTTAAACACGGGAAAACTTCGGGTTCCCTTGTGGGCCCTACAAGCCGCAGAAATGAAAGAAGAAAAGGGCCAAGCCCATGTTTAGTTTTATTAAAATAACAAAAGGGGGAACAATGCATTTACAGAGTTTTCACAAAAATATTAAAAACCCTACCTCCCTTTTCCTTCTCTTTGGCCGCCGGCAAGAACACACCAAGGAGGGTGTTTGATTTGATTTTGCTTAAGAAAACTCAAGCATCGTGTTCGTGTAATCGTTCTCCTTTTGTTCCACGCGTTGGGTAATCCGTAAAACCCTTTTCTTTTTATTCCTTTTTATTTAATTATGAACCTATGATCATGGGTTATTAAAAACAAGATTAAAAACATGTTATAAATCATGGTGGGGGAAATTAAAAGGTGTTTTTGGGTTTTGTTTTGCTCGACCGACACCCAAACCGAGAGCCATGTCTCTCGGCGTCTTGGTTCATACCACCAACCGAGACTTATGTCTCGGTGTGGTTGGTTGTGGTTCGGCAGCAGGGCACAAGGGACCCCGACATGAGTCGGGGTGTCCTTGTGGTGTTTGGGGGTCTCGACAACAACAAACAAATACCACCGGCCCAAGCCGGTGGCTAGAGTGGGTCAAGCAGGGGGACAACGCGCAACAGTGGCAACCACCAGCACACAGCCGGTGGGAACCCGTTGTTGGGAAGCGGTTAGCCGAGACAAGACCACCGGCTTAAACCGGTGGAAGCCTAAACAAAAACAGTGACAACCGTCCAAGCCGGTTTGCCACTGTTAAGGGGTTTGGTTTGGACCGGTTCAAGGGGTTCCGTGTCCGGTTCACGACATGTCTAAATTAAATACATGGGTCCGGTTCATGACTAAAATGGTACAAGTATTTATTTTACAAGATATAAAACTTTACAAGTTAATTAAATTAATTTAACTTGACATGTAATTAATTTAATTAAATCATGAACTTAGGGTAATTATTATTTGTTAAATAATACATGTTTTAACCTAAGTATTTAATTATTTAATTTAGACTATATTATTAATTAATTATTAAGACATGAAATATAATTAATTAATAATCATGACTTAGGTTATTATTAATATAATATTAATACATGTTTTAACCTAAGTATTTTATACACCTAATTTAATTAAATCATGCCTATATTTAATTAAGTCACATAGCTTATAGTTATTTAATTAACATGTTATTATTAATAAACTATACTATAATCACATGACTTATTTAACCAGTAAACTTAAGCTTATATTATTAGCTAATTAATCCAGCTTAATTCTAAATATGGAAACTTTCTAATTTAGGAAACTTTTTATTTTTTTGGGAACTTTTTATTTTTGGAAACTGATCTATTCTAAGAAGTTAATATATTTTTGGGAACATTCTATTTTTGGAAACTTTCTATTTTAGGAAACCTGCTTTTTTTAGAAAGTTACTAATTATTACATAACAAGTATAATAATACAAGTGTTACTTAATCATAATACGCAGAATACATGATAAACACAGTATAACCTTAAAATCAGTAAAACGAGACATTAACATATAAAACAAGCTAAGACATGATATAAAATCAGTTACGTACATAGTAAATAGAATACTTATACATGTATACTATTTATGTAGCATTAGTGAGATCCGAGTAGGACTTCCTTTCGTTCGTCTTTTCCGTTCATTGGACATAAGGTACGGATTTCCCATCCTTTCAGTATGGACATTCTTTCCTTATTAGGATTCCCCGTTTGCAGCCAACTGTTTTCCCAGTATTTGTTTTATATGTTTGATACTTATGTTAGCATAAGAGCCTAAGCTATATACATGCATGACCAACGTCACCTAGTTATGGAGGTACCATAACCATAACACTGGAGGCACCAGTTTTATGACTTCCCCACGGCAAAGTGATTGCTCGTGGCGTCCCTTTTCAGTTTTGGTCATTATATTATATTATCATGTGCGGCGTATGGGTGCATACTAGTTACATGTTTATCAGTATTATCAGAGTGAATGTGATGTGTTCCTTTCATCCTTCACTAGGAGTTGATCCCTCCTACCCAGATTATTTAATTAGAGGCAACCCCTCTAATTGCATGACGAGGTCTACGCTCCAAGTATTCATGCACGATGGAACCTCATGACCTATATGGGCTATTTGGCTAATTAATACAGATTTTTCATAGAAACATAAGTCTTTTCAAACTATAAAACCAATTTTATGAACATGAATCCAAATTTCTTAGAACTTATATTATTCTGCTGCTATTAGTCTTATTTATGTTTCAGCCATTCATACTATGTCATATATCTGTTCACTGAGCGTGTTTGCTCAGCCGTTACTTTTCTTTCCATGTCCCAAAACGGCAGGTATCCATGGACAGACTCGAGCATTTGGAGGACGTGCATAGGATGGAAGTTGCCTTAGACTTTTTCTCCTTTTTGCCTTTATAATTATGCTTGTTTGGACACTTATCTTGTCCTCCTAGTTTATTTACTTTATTTATGTTTTGGGCTTATATTTGGGAACGGATGTTTATTCGGTTTTTCCTATGGTCATGTATGTTTAGTACATATTACCTTGCAAGCTTTGATGACACGCCATAAATACGCGTAACGTCCCATTTACCAAAATGGGGTGTTACATTGGGAGTTTGGATAATTCACATCTGAAGATGGTGAATCCATTGACCTATATTACTCGAGATTCTATAAAATGATGAATGAGCTTGTCAGAAATCAGTGCACCATCTCCAATCATCATGCCAATGTTCAGTTTCTACTTCAACTCAAACCAAAATGGCAAAGGTTTGTGACTTTGGTCAAACAAAGAGAGGATATCAAGACTATATCTTATCAAAAACTTTATGATATCTTGAAACAACATCAGAATGAAGTGAATGAACTTAGGGCTGAAAAGGCAGAATTATCTGCGAACTCTATTGCTTTTGTGGCTGCTACATCAACAAAACCCGTTGCCCGTCAACAACCACCTACACATTCCTCAAGGTCATCAAGCTCATCCACCAAACCTCTAGCTACTGCTAGAAACAAAGCAAAAGCAATTGTCCTTACTCCACCTCCAAAGTATTACACCAAGTTAGATGGAGACAGTGATGATGAACAAACTTCAAGGGACAAGAAGATTGAAGAACTCATGTCCTTACTCACCACAACTTATAAGAAGATCCACAAAACTACCAACAACAATCTCATATCATCATCCAATGCTAGATATAAGGAAGTTGATCATGCACCTATGTATGATCGTGATGCTAGGTATGATAATCAGAGGATGCCGAATCAAGTTGGGGCTAGAGATACTGTAGGCACTCTGGTTGTGCAGAAGACTAGGATTTAATGCTTCAACTGCAAGGGATTTGGGCACATGGCTAGGGAATGTAAGAAGCCAAAACGGGTTAAGGATTTGGGATATCACAAGGAAAAGATGTTGTTGTGTAAGAAAGAAGAAGCATGGATTCCACTCACAGCAGATGAAGTTGACTGGCATGATGACACTGATGATGAAGCCGACGATCAAGAGTTGGAGGCACATTATGTGTACATGGCAAAGATTCAAGAAGTGATTCCAGAGGCTGCTAAAAGTTCTGGACCTATCTTCGATACTGAGCCAATTTGAAAGGTACCATCAAATGATAACTATAATGTGTTTGCTAATGAATGACGGCATCCTGAGCAACCCGAAAGCATCAATGACACATATGTAATGGACACGGAGGATAGAAATATCTCTACGGATTCACATCATATGTGTAATGATGACGGAAATGCTACTCAGGATACTGACTCGGAAGAGGACCGTGATTTGCTTACATCTATTATTGACTCTTTAAAACGTGAAATTAATGAAAACAAAGAGGCTAATAAACGTCTGAAGCAAGCAAACACATCCTTAGCCGAGGAGATAGATAGGATTAATGAGTGTGATTATGTAAAAGAAACGGATAGACGAGTTGCAATAGCTAATGGTTTGGTATATGAACGTAAGGTGCTCAACGAACAATATTGTTCTGAAGTAACACACGGAATTCATATATCAAAACAAAAGATATCGGAACTTGAAGAACAACTGCTTCTACATAAACTCCAGATTACTGAGTTAGAGTCGGTTAACAATGAACAAACTGAGCTTTATAAGACTAGTGAAGAAAAAGATATTGAAAAAATTCTTGCTTTGGAAAAGAGAGTCAAAAAGTTAAACAACATTGTTTACAAAACGGGTCAGTCTATTCAAACTATCAACATGCTCAATAGAAATATCAAAACAAGTTTTGCTAAGCCTGAATATCTCAAGAAAGTTCAAACTCCTGCTCTTTATGAGGTTGTTATGTTGATAATCTTGCTCTTATGCTTTCCACTGACTGCGACGAAATCATTCGTCATCAAGAAGAAAGTCGATCTAACTTAAGTGATTCTAACAATCATATTAAGTTTTTTCCTCAAAAAGAACTTTCAAAAGAACAAAAGATGTATACTAGTGTTCCACCACCAAGTGATGAACCGCAAAACAAAGTTTCTTTAAAAAGGAGTTTCAAAAAACAATCAAATTTGTTAGAAAAGCGAATTTTGGATGAAAAACGTAAATGGTATGAGAAAAGCAAAAGTGTTCAGAAATTTGAGTTTATAAAACAAGGGGTTTTAAATTTGTACAAAGGTGTCGTCGACTATGAAAAAGTTTCTAGGGATACTGTTTGGAATATTAAACCTAACCCACAAGTAGAAGTCGTCATTCAACAATGCATTGTTCCAACCATTGATGATCTTTCAAAAAATGTGGAAATGTGTTATAACGCTCTCACTGAGGAAATGTTAACTGATTTAAGTTATGTTAAATCTCTTGAAGATGAAGTTGATTTTCTTTAAACTAAATTAAATACACAAGAACACCAACTTTCTAACGAAATTGATCGACTTTCGAAGGAATACTTTTATGCTGACCATATGAATGTTATACTTGGTGTGTATACCGATCTTGATCAATATTTCATGTAGCATGTCTAGTGTCAGAAACGGACGAGAAATGTCACAATCTTGAAGTTGAGCTTTCGAAACAAATTCAATCATATAACAAACTTTCGAAAAGTTTTTCCCAACTTGAGAAACACTCCATTTCTTCGGAACTTGCTTTACAAAAAGGTGATAAATCTCATAATCATAAAAAGTGTCAAGAACTTACAGCTTCTTCGATTCGTCAATTAAATGAAAAAGGTTTCGAAATAAATGATTTGAAAGTTCAGCTACAAGAAAGGGACATAGCCATTAGTGAGTTACAAAACCTCATTGAGAAAATGAAAGGAAAGTCTGTTTTGGGTAAACCATCCGTCGTTCGTCAACCGAATGCTGTTAAATGCCCTAAAACATCTGTTTTGGGACAATCCCCACAGACTTAGCCTAAGATAGGAAATGATAAGAGCATAAATGTGATAGCACCAGGAATGTATAACATGAACACTAAGCTCACTCAAACTGGAACATCACGGTTACCTCAGAATATTAGGAAAACTAATCAACGTGTGTCTTCTTCTACAGGAGTAATCCCCACTACTAGCGTTAGCGGACCACAGCTTAAGAGCACTAGAATGCAAGATAAGGTCATGCCTAACAATAGTTAAGGAAAGAAGCTGGAAGTAGAAGACCACCGTAGGAATTTTACGTTTTCTAAGAATAAAACGTCTGTAATTGCATGTAATAACGGTTTGAATGCTAAGACCTCGAATGTTGAATTTTCTTGTGTTGAATGTGGAAAATGTGTTCGTACTTTCAATCATGATGCTTGTGCTTTTAATCATAATGGTGTGAATGCTAGAACTAGGAAGCCTATTCTTGTGCCCACTAGTACTAGAAAACCCACAAGAACTTTGAACCTATCCACTGATCAACCACTTAAGAAACTAAGTGCGTTAGAATCCACTACTCTGCGTAAACAAAACAGGTTAAAGAAGCTTCATGAGAACATGATTAGGACATGTACACGAGGGTATTCGAGATTTACACCACCCGGATACAAACGGGTACCTAAGTTAACCACTTTAGTGATTGGGTCTATGAATATCAGCTTGCCTCTAGAATCTGCATCTAGGCCCACTGCTATTTTGGAACCCGTTTCTAGCAAGGGCTCCCATTTGTCAAATGCTACATTGTCTTCTAATTCTTCTGCAGCTCGTCGAAATCATTCTATTCATAATGGACTCCGGGTGCACAAAGCAGATGACGGGAAATCTCAAGCTTCTCATTAACTTTGTGGACAAGTTTCTAGGTACGGAGCGGTTTGGAAATGATCAGTTTGCAATGATACTTGGATATGGCGATTTGGTTCAAGGGAATATTACTATCAAACGGGTTTATTATGTCCAGGGACTAAATCATAATTTATTCTCGGTTAGTCAATTTTGTGATGTGGATTTGGAAGTGTCTTTTCAGAAAACTACTTGCTATGTTACAGACTATGATGGGAATGACCTTTTTATAGGTTCTCGTGGTTCTGATCTCTACACAGTAACTCTTCAAGACACATCTTCAACAAATCTAATTTGCTTAAAGGCTAAAGCTTCATCATCCCAAGCATGGTTATGACATCAACGATTGTCACATCTCAACTTTGACACCATCAACTTGCTTTCGAAGAATGATATTGTGACCGGTCTTCCTAAGTTAAAATTCGTCAAAGACGATCTTTGTTCTTCTTATGAGTTGGGGAAGAAAAACGAAAGTCTTTCAAAACAAAGACTACCCCAAGCTCAAAAGGACGATTGGAACTTCTACACATGGATTTATGTGGTCCCATACGTGTAGAGAGTATTAACGGAAAAAGTATATTCTCATGATTGTTGATGATTACTCTAGATACACATGGAATTTCTTCTTAAGGTCCAAATATGAAACACCGGAGGTTCTCAAAAAATTTCTCAAGATGATACAACGTCATGAGACTGCTTTTATACATAGTCTCATCATCCAAAACGGGCTTAAAATGGTAAAAATATCATCAAAAGTGTTATAAATATGCTTGTGTTTTCTCAATGTGTATATTAGGTATGGATATCGAGAAAATGACAAAAGATCACAAGAATCAATCAAAAACGAACATGGGAAAAGAAGCCGCACAATGAACCGGACCCTAGAGTTGATTTTCCAAGAAAAGTCCTTGAACAATTGAAGAATGTACAAGAAGGGTCCTTCGTTGTTGAAGAAATGAAACTTTATAACCTTGTTTATTTATAATTATAGGTTTGGTCCCTAAAGTTTGTCAAATTTACAAAAAGGACCCTCAACTTTGAACAATTGGAAAGATTGGTCCCTCCAAATTGAAGACTTATCACTTTTAGTCCTCCATAAAATCAAGAATACAAGTGAAGACCTTGAAGAATGAAGACATGTCAAGAATGACCCTTCAAATATCATGGAATTACAAAACAAGTCCTTATAGCACCTTTGGAAAATTTTATGGCCAATAAACAAAAACTAAAACTTATTTAACAAAGGAATCCTATTTCGGGTTGTTTAAACTACAACTGAAGCAAAGCAAAGAAATGAGGGGCCAAAGCTGGATGACATACAAAGATACCTAGACCACTCCCTGCTTGACACCTCACCCACTAAATCCTATCAACCAATCACACTCCACCCTGCTGCCACTTTACCATCCCACTCACTTTATTTGTTTAATTAGTTTTTAAACAAATTAAACTAATCCTAATTTGGCGCTAAACACCGCACTTAAACCCAAACGAAGATCAAACACTTGTTCATCATGTTCATAACAAAAATTGGGTTTTTCTTAACCACAAATAATTAAGTGTTAATACACTCCAGATATGTGATTAAGGGATAACTAAACCTAAACCCACCCTTAAACCTCAATCACCATCACTTCACATGTTACTACAACCCTCCCCTGCCCCATTATTCACTCCCAAACAAAAACATGCAGAGAATCAACGTGCCATAGCTCATGCTTTCATCCAACGCACACAATGGACACCCAAGATCATTTTTCACCAACTGGCATCACATGATTCCTGATAAACGTCCAAATTCAGTCAAAGATATTCAAAATTTCAATGGCATTTTTGGGACATCAAGCATTAGGGTTTTAGTCTTTTTATCACCTTTCTAGAACTCTTGTAAGCCCATATAAAGGCCTTAGATTTCTTTCATTGAACTGGTTCTTGGTTTTCCTTTGGTCAAAAGTCTGTAAATCATTGTTTCTATGAATGAAAAATGTTTGAACTTTGTGACGAATTCCAAGCACCACTTTACTTTCTTGTTGTTAGTTAATGGTTCTAATTTGTTGATTTGAGGTTTCAAAGTTTGGTTTTAAGTTTTATGCAAGTTTGTTTCAAAGGTTTTCCAAAAATCTGATTTTTCCAAGTTTTTGTTCAAACACTTGAATTTTTTGGATCATAAGCTGATCATATCACCCTGATAAGATAATTATCAAGGTGAAGTGAGACTTGTGGTTTGGGAACATTCAAGGGATGGGGTACAAGATTGGAAGACATCAGTTTGTTTTCCATATTTTTATATAATCTATTTCTCTTGACTTTGTTCAATCTTAGCAAGGGTGTTTGTTGGAAGCTAGTTCTTGTTCAAGCTAGAACTTAAGCTCTAATATTCGGGAGTGTGGATGTACATTCCTTAGTTTTTTATTTTCCTTGTTCAAACTGTAAAAACAAGTGGTACTAAGTGATTTGGGTATATGCTGTTGTATGATGATGTTGGTTACTTGAATCTTGTTGATTTGTTCATTGTGATGTTGTTGTGATGCTAGGATTACTTGGTCATATAAACATTCTGTTTTGATAAAATTTTATTATAAGCTCTTAACCAGTGTTTGGGATTGCATGATAAGTGGTTTTTTTGTTAAAAGATGAGTAGGTGTTTAAGGTTATTATATGTTGGTATCTGATATTAGGGTGGTTTAGTGTGAAAATCTGCTTGTCTTGTGCTTTGAAATACTCTAATCTAAATCTTGGCATAACTAGTTTGTTCTAGGTTGTTTTGAGCTTAAATTTTGTCACAACTTAGATTGCATGTTTAACTAGGGATAACAAGTGTTAAAACAAAGTTAGTGCAACCTGTTTTGTGGATTTGGGGATTGGAAGTTCATGTTTTGGTCAAATAGTTCAGCAAAAGGCTTTTGTGTTCATCATTTTACATCAGTAACTCAAACAAGCTTGAAACCAGTTCTAATCTTGAAGACTTTGCATGAAATAAGTTTATTTATGTTCAACTAAGTTTATTTGAGTTGTTGTATGCTTTTGGTGACGATTGGTCTGCTTATTCTTATTTAATCTGTTTATTTCATCAGTAATTGCTTATTTCCATGTTTGTATGCTAATTGATTAAACTGTATCATTTGGCCTGTTGGATTTGTGTTTGTTTGCTTGATTGTGACTACCTACAACTCACTGGTTTAGGGGGTGCCTTGTTTGTCCAAGAACACCAAGTAAATCTCACTAAAAACAAGAAATTCATATCAAGCAGTGGGAACTCCTTTCCCACTTCTGCTAGCTACTATTAGTTATTATTTTCAAACAGCTTATCATTAAGCCATTTCATCTTATTAAAACTTACAACAACTTGGATTTTGTAATCAGTCTTCCTTATTTGACCCATTTACTTAATCTGGAGCTTTGTGGCTTTTGACTTTTAGGTTTGACTAGAAAACAAATTGACTTTTGTTTTTCTAAACAGCTTAGTGATTAATCCATCTTCTTTAGTGTGCTTATTCGAAAACTTTTTGTTGATTTGTCTTAATTTGGTCATTTAAAACCTTTTGTAACTTGAATCAGCTCTTGAAGTGGTCTAGAACTCGAAAACGACTATTTTGTCGTTTTGTGTAGAAAGTCTTGGCTTATTTTAGGCTTATTTCTTGAGCTTTTTCATTGTTTCTTTTTACAAACAGCTTTATAATCTCAAAAGAAGGATGTGTGTCAATTTTCAGCTTATGGAATTAGCTTATGGCTTAATGGGCCAAAAAGCCCATTAAGAATAAGTTGTTTTCTATTACGCTGTGATAAACACTCTTTCAGCTTTTGGGCCTTTAGATTTTTGTGTTTAAAACCCAATTTTAAGCTTAACTAGAAGTTTTGGGCTCATGTGGTGAACATTTTTCTTATTGGGCCTAAATAAGCCCATTTAGCAATCTGTTTTCACTTTTGGCCCATTTGGAGGCCCAATAGGGTATTTAGGTCATTTTACTTTCATTTCTGGTTTTATTAAGTTAAAATAAATTAGTTTGCAAGTTTTTAGAATTTTTTATGAATTTTGAATTTTTAATATTATTTTAATATTTAATTTTAATTTTTAATCATTTTAAATAGTTGTAATTAGTTTTAAATTTTGCAAAATACTTTTTAGTTTAATTAAGTTATTTTAGAGGTTTACAAATTGAAAAATCTTATTTTGGGCTTTTTTTTATTTTTAGGGCTTTAATTAGCATTAAAAAATTAATTATTAATTAAATAAAAGGTTTGAAAAAGTTTTGATTTTTGGTAAACTCTAATTGCATTTTTTGGGATTTATTACGATTTTATAGGAATTTTTAGAGTAATTTTTAAATTTCGTCACGTTTTTACGTTTTACGTCTTAGCTTTCGTCGTAGTTTAATCATAGTCGTCACCGTCATCACTTTCTTTTCCCTCTTCTTATCTCAATATCAATCTCAAAATATAATCAAGTTTAACACACACACCAAGCCTCCTTGAGAAAGAACTCACAAAAAGGTCATAAGCACTTGGTTTTCCTAAACCATTTGTTTAATACTTACCGCTTTTGCCTCGTTTTCGTAAATGAGTGTGAAATTACAACTATCATTTTGGCGCCGCTGCCGGGGAGGCGTGTTGTGTTAAGTTTGAAAAATTTTGTTTTGATATTATCCATAATTAGTATTTGTGTGATTAGCACTCTAATCATACGTATTATCGGTTTTCATTTTTTTGTGAAGAAATATTACTATATTGTATTACGTATCACAATAAATTCACAAGTACTCCAAAAGCGTGAAAACGCAACCTTAATTGGGATTTCATCACTCAATTATTGTACTTGAATCTAAAGCAAAAGAAAAAGGCAAAATAGCTAATTACATTCGAGAAGCTTGATTTTAATTAACACAAACTATAAGGTGGGTATAAGGCGGTTGTATTTCACGACCTAAGGGAAAAAGGCTCTTAAGTGCTTCGCGCAGCCTCGTTTCCCCCGCTTGCTTGTGCGTGTTAAGAGAAAAAGGGCTAATCGAAGGTTTGCCGACCAAAGTATTATCTATGTATCATATATATTTTCTTGGTTTCAAAGATTAAACCCTCTTGACCGTTTTGGTATTCCACCAACGTTCTAAACTCATCGAAGGCGTTCACTCAACGTGATCGTTTTCATTCCTTGAGGCTCCTTTAATCGAGAAATTGATTCGAGGGGAGATTTGTAGATTTGTGTCTACGTAATTCAGAAAAATACAAAAAAAGTAAAAAACAATCAAAAGCACAAAAATTTGGAAAAAGTAAAAACACCAAAAAGAATCTTCTTTGCTCATCCCCACGTTACGTGGCGTTTATGCAAACTCGTAACCAAGCAAGACGTGCACATAAACGTAGAAACCGAAAGGAAGGAACACCAACGCCTTCTAGTGAAGGATCTCCTATTGACAAGCCCATCGTAGAACAAGAAGCTCCCATGGCTAATCGTACTATGATGGAGTTGCTTCAAGCACCCACCGAGGGTTATGGAGAAGCGATTGTGATTCCCGCTATCCTTGCGGAGATTTTTGAGGTTAAGACGGGTTTGTTATCCACGATCCAAAACAACAAGTTTCGTGATGTCGAAAAGGACAACCCTCATAACCACATTCACTAATTCAATCGTCTTACGGCAACTTGTAAGTTTAAGGACGTCTCGAACGACTCGATTAAGATGATGCTTTTTCCGTATTCCTTAGCGGGGCCCGCTAAAATTTGGTTAGAGAAAGAGTCACCCAATTCTATATTGACGTGGAAGGATCTCGTTTCAAAGTTCGTGAACCAATTTTTCCCGCCCTCTAAGACTACGCACTTGGAAAACGGGATTTCAAAGTTTTCACAAGAGTATAATGAGAGTTTTTCAACGGCTTGGAATAGGTTTACGGAAATGTTGCATGAATGTCCTCATTACGGTTTTTCCGACTTACATCAAATCGACACGTTTTACAATGGCTTGAACGATCATGAACGAGATTATCTCAATGCAACCGCGGGTGGTAATTTTTTGTGTAAAACGGTCAAGGAAGCATTGTTGATCATTGAGAATAGGTCCAAGGTTTATAGCCCTCGTAGCACACCGAGTGTTAACAAGGCTTCGTCTTCGCCTTCATTGTCACATACCATCGATGCTTGCCAAATAGAGGCTAATTTGGAGAACAAGATATTTGATAAGCTTGAGGGACTATTGAGTGAGTTTAAAGTTGGTGAACAACCCACTCCCGCTACAGCTAAAGCGGTTGAGGTTTCTTGTGTTTATTATGGTGGAGGTCATGATTTCTCCGAGTGCATTACCGCCGGTGGTAACACTTCGAGTGCCTACGCGGCCACGGGAACTTATAACCAAAACGGTCAAGTTACCCGCACTAATCAAATTACTCCACCGGGTTTTCCACCAAATCAAAATGCTAAAAATTATCGCAACAATCAAGGTGGTTACCAAGGAAATCAAAAGTAAAATTACAAGGGTAACAATTACAACAATGGGAATCAAGGGACTAGTAGTCAATTTCAAATCAAAACCAAAATCATGATTTCCAAAATGTCAATTAAGGGCTTTCAAATACATTTTCAAAAGACATTTCAAGTGAGATTTTGAACTATTTTAAGGCTAATGACGATAGGTACACAAACATGGCTAATGATGTGATTAACCTAAGATTGAACAAACATTGCTTAGGTGGGAGCAAAATCAAAAGGCCGAAAAATATCAAGATAGGCCAGAACGTCAAAAGACGGAATATAGACTTTTCGATGCTATTATGATGAACAAACCCTCTACTTCGGGTGGTCTTCCTAGTAACACCGTGTCAAACCCGAAGGTAGAGATGAAAGTGATTACCACACGAAGTGGTAAGACCTTTAAGGAACCGACTCCGCAATCAATTACTCCAACGATGGAGGAAATTGAGGAAGAATCCGAGGTGGTGGTCGAAAAGGAGCACATTATAATCCCACAAAGTACCGCTCAAACCACACCTACGGTCGACCCTTTACCAAGTTTGGAACATGAGATTCCAAAGGCTATGCCTATGCCCCACCCAACACCACCCTTGCCTACCCATCGAGACTTCATAAGGAAAAATTGCAAGAACGAGGCAATTACCAATTTGAGATTTTTATTAAGATGTTTCGTGATTTGCATTTTAACATAAGTTTTGCCGACGCTTTAATCATGATGCCCCGATTTGCCGCCAACTTTAAGAGTATGTTGAACGACAAGGAGAAATTGAAAAATCGTCTAGTTGTTCATCGGTTTTTCTTAACCGATTCCTCAAAAAGTCGGTGACCCCTGTAAAATTTTAATTCCGGTTGGTATTCAAGATATGGAAGAATGCTACGCCTTGGCCGATCTTGGTGCTAGTATGAATTTGATGCCTCTTGACATATTCAAGTCGCTCAATCTTCCTAATCTTACTCCTTCAAGAATGTCTATCGAGATGGCCGATCATTCTACAATTCTCGCATGTGGGTTGGCTGAAGACGTTTTTGTGAAAGTAGGAAAGTTATATTATCCGGTAGACTTTATCATAGCTGATATTCCCACGGATACTCAAGTTCCTCTCATTTTAGGTCGTTCGTCTTTAGATACGTCAAGAGCGCTTATTGATGAGCATGCAAGGAAAATCACCTTACGCTTCAACGACAAGGAACTTGTTATAAACGCGACTCAAAACTCTCAACTTTCTCATGTTTATTCTTTCGCGACTTTAAACCATATTGATTTAATCGATGTCGTTTGCGAGGAATTTTCACAAGAGATTTTAGGTTTTGTCGATGAAGCAAATAGTGGCAATCCCACTATGCTCGATCCTATCCTTGATAATTCGACACCACCTTTCACTCCATTTGAAGGAGGTGGTTTTACTTTGGAAGAGTTTGATGTACCTCGAACTTCTAACGAAGACCTCGATGACGATGAAGACTTTTCAATTATCAATGATTTCCTTAACGATTTCCCATTTCCTCCGTCGGTGGAGGTTATGAGTATCGAACCCAAATCTTCAATCGAGGAACCACCAATACTCGAGTTGAAACATCTTACTCCTCATCTTGAATACGTATTCTTGGAAGGATACGATAAGTTGTCGGTTATTATTGCGAAGGATCTTTCGGATGATGAAAAAACTACACTTATCGATGTCTTGAAGGCTCACAAAGGGGCAATTGCGTGGAAATTATCCGACATTAAGGGTATCGACCCAAAGTTTTGTACCCACAAAATTTTAATAGAGGAGGACTACAATCCCGCAATTCAATGTCAAAGAAGGGTAAACCCCAAAATTCATGACGTCATCAAAAAGAAAGTCCTTAAACTCCTTGACGTGGGAATGATTTACCCTATTTCCGATATCCCTTCGGTGAGCCCCATTCATTGTGTCCCTAAAAAGGGAGGGATGATCGTTGTGCCAAACGATGACAACGAGTTAATTCCAACTCGACTCGTGACCGGTTGGAGGGTGTGTATTGACTATCGTAAGTTAAATGACGCCACTCGTAAAGAACATTTTCCCTTGCCCTTCATGGATCAAATGTTGGAGCGACTTGCGGGAAAAGATTTCTATTGCTTCTTAGATGGTTTTTCCGGTTACTTTCAAATCCCCATCGATCCTCGTGATCAAGAAAAAACTACGTTTATGTGTCCATATGGGACGTTTACCTTTCGTAGAATGCCATTCGGACTTTGTAATGCACCGGGAACTTTTCAACGGTGTATGATGGCTATTTTTCATGACATGATCGAGAAGACGATGGAAGTCTTTATGGATGACTTTTCCGTGTTTGGTAATTCGTTCACTTCGTGTTTTGGAAATTTGAAACAAATGTTGAAACGTTGTGAGGAAACAAACCTTGTGCTCAATTGGGTAAAATGTCATTTTATGGTTAAAGAAGGAATCGTCTTAGGGCACAAGGTCTCGAAAGCGGGGATTGAGGTAGAAAAAGCTAAGATATACGTCATCGCCAAATTGCCTCATCCCAAAACCGTCAAGGGAGTTAGGAGTTTCCTAGGCCACGCGGGCTTTTATCGTCGATTCATCAAGGATTTTTCAAAGATATCTCGACCTATACACACCTCCTCGAAAAAGATGCTCCTTTTGTCTTTAACGAAGATTGTGTACGAGCCTTTGAAATCCTTTGAAGGAAACTTACCGAAGCTCCCATTCTTGTTGCTCCCAGTTGGAACCTCCCCTTTGAGCTTATGTGTGATGCAAGTGATTACGCCATTGGGGCCGTTTTGGGGAAACGTCATGAAAAAAACTTCTTGCCTATTCGCTATGCTAGCAAGACGATGACCGAGGCTCAACTTAAGTACACTACAACGGAAAAGGAATTCCTTGTCGTGGTGTATGCGTTTGAGAAATTCTGACCTTATCTCTTCTTGACCAAAAGCATAGTGTATACGGATCATTCGGCTAACAAGTACCTCTTATCTAAGCTTGATGCTAAGCCGATATTGCTTCGTTGGATTCTCCTCCTACAAGAATTTGATGTCACAATACTTGACAAAAAAGGAGCCGAGAATCTAGCGGCCGATCACCTCTCTCGTTTGGAAGATCCTCACCAAAGTGTGTACGAGAACAAGGAAATCACCAAAACATTTCCTCTCGAGACACTTGGTGTAGTGAATTCCAAGAAAGATTCTTCCAACCCATGGTTTTCGGACATCGCAAATTACCATGCGGGCAACTTCATCATTAAGGGTATGACGACTCAACAAAAACGAAAATTCTTTCGTGACGTCAAGTTCTATTTTTGGAAGACCCTTATCTATTTCGGACTTGTGCGGATCAAGTTATTCGACGTTGTGTTTTTGGCACCGAAGCTTCTGATATCCTTAGAGCTTGTCACGAGGGACCGACGGGTGTTCACCATGGTGCTAATCTCACGGCGAAGAAAGTCTTTGATGCCAGTTTCTTTTGGCCTACTATTTACCGAGATGTGCACGCACTTGTCAAGTCGTGTGACTCATGCCAACGTCAAGGCAAAGCCTTACAAAACGATGAAATGCCACAAAATATCATCCAAGTGAGTGAGATCTTTGACGTGTGGGGAATTGATTTTATGGGGCCGTTCCTATCATCTTGTGGTAATAAGTACATCTTTGTCGCCGTTGACTACCTATCCAAGTGGGTGGAAGCTAAGGTTTTGCCCACAAACGATGCTCGTGTGGTAGTCAAGTTTTTGAAGCAACTATTCTCTCGGTTTGGAACCCCCCGTGCTATCATAAGCGATCATGGAACCCATTTTTGTACTGACCAATTTGAAAAGGTTCTAAAGAAATATGGAGTTACAAATCGTCTTTCTATGGCTTATCACCCACAAACGAGTGGGCAAGTCGAGGTTTCAAACCGAGCTTTGAAGAGGATTTTGGAGAGGTCGATAGGAGAAAACCGACAATCTTGGTCAGATAAGTTAGACGATGCTTTATGGGACTTTCGTACCGCTCATAAGACGCCCATTGGGTGCACTCCTTATAAGCTCGTGTATGGGAAGAATTGACACTTGCCCATTGAACTCGAACACAATGCTTATTGGTCCCTAAAGCATTGTAATGAGGACATTGAGACCGCGGGAAAACACCAGAAAATGCACTTGAATGAATTGGATGAATTAAGGGACATTGCTTATGAAAATTCATTGATTTACAAAGAGAAAACCAAAAAGTTTCATGATTCTAAAATAAAAAACCGGGTTTTTAACATTGGAGATCAAGTGTTGCTTTTTAACTCGAGATTGAAAATATTTTCCGGCAAGTTGAAATCCTGTTGGTCCGGACCATTCACCATTATCCAAGTGTTACCTTATGGGACCATCGAGCTAGCTCAAAATGATGGTCCTAACTTCAAGGTGAATGGCCATAGGTTGAAGAACTACTTTGGTGGGGAAGTCCCTTCTTTGGACGACCTCGACCAAGATACCTTCCCTAATGATAATTAGTATTAAGGGGATCGAGTCGAGCTCATGACTCGGTAATAAAAAACGAGGTGCCTCATAGGGGAGATCCCATGCTTATCCATGTACATATTATCGCTTTCTAATGTAGTTAATGTGAGGGTATTTATGCCCTTCCAACCTTTGTTTCATGGTTGTTTGTGAATTATGGTTTTTAGATGATCATCTTCACGATTGGAGCCTCTCGTGTTCGTTTTACGTGAGCACTCGATCGTTTGCTTTAAAGAATTTCTCGATATCCATATGATATATCCTTGATTGTTCTAACCTTAGGTCTTTTAGCACACTTCATAAACGGCAATAGATTTAATGGTTCACCCTTTCCATGCTAGATTAAGCATTCGACTTCGTCTCTAGTATGGGGGTATTCTACCCTTAGACTCGAAAGATTGAGGACAATGTTTAAGTTTAGTATGGGGGGTGAATAGATACTTGCCTTGCCAAACCTTTACGCTTTCCAAAGTTTATCTTTTTGTTTATCGTTTTGTTGCAAAATAAGGCTAAAAATGGCCAAATTTTAAAATTTTTCTCATGTTTCAAAAGTGTTTGAAGACACGAATGTAGATTTTCTGATGGCGAGAATAAGAGTAATTTTTTACTCGACTGTGCGTGTTGAGCACTTAGCTTCGATTCCTTAACTTTTATTAGGCTAAGTCTCTTAAATGAGGACGAGAAATGATAGAGTTAATTATAAGTTACTATGCTAAACGTAGAGTACTCGTATTCTTTCAAAAACTCATGTGTTCTAATTGTTTGCTTATTGTCCCTTCGCTTGTATATATATTTTGCTAGTAAGTATTGGCTTAGCGGTTTAGTCTTGATTGTTGGTTTCTAGTCTTTTCTAGTAGCTTCCATGTAATTAAATTAGGAAAACATTAAGGTATCGCCAGCGTCACAGTTTTGAAGTATTGGCACCCCGAATAATCGAAAGCTTCACCCAATAATAATTTTAAGTGCTCAATCACCTAAATCAAGCAAAAATTTCAAGCTCACAAGGCCGAAAAATCTATGAAAAACTGAAAGTGAACAAGTCTTAAACTTTGACGCTTTAAAGATCCAAAATTCGCTTTAGCGTGAGGATATACGTCTTTGGCCATAATAAACACCTCATGGCGAGGTTAAATAAAAGGCAAGGCAAGACCAAATTTATAATAAAAGCTCCATGGTGGAGTTGAATAAAAGATGGAGGTAAACCGATGATAATAAGGCCCATTCGTTAGCGTGCGTATAAAAGTCTTGGTAATAAGTCTCATGTTCAAAACCGTTATAAAACCCTGTTTATCGATCCTTCTTGTTGACTTAATTTTTTGAAATCGTTGTCTATTAGGGGAGGTTATTAATTCGATGGTCTTGGTTACAAGTTATGACTCTATTTTTGGACCTTAATCTCTATCATTGCATAAGTAAAAAATGTATCCTCGTGAACATTCAAGACAAAAATAAAATATAAGAGATACCAATTAGGATTAAGGGAGTCTAAGTACGTGATTAGGGCATATGAGTAGTGTTAGCATTACTAACTTATAATGAAAATGATCTCGTTACACGCTTGGCATGGAATTGGGTGAAAATCGAGGACGACGAAATTATATCTAACGAAGCATTCACGTGTTCTTGTTCTATGAACCTAAACGTCCCATTTTGCGATGAAAATCATACATTATGTTTAAAGCGCAAATAGTAGCAAATAGTAGTAGTGTAGTAAGTTTATGATTCATTAAAAGTCCATAAAAATGAATTTTGGAGGTGCTACGATACTTTATTCTAGCATTGCGTGAGGGCACGACAATGGTTTAGTATAGGGGAGTGATGAGACTTGCTTTTATACATAGTCTCATTGTCCAAAACAGGCTTAAAATGGTAAAAATATCATCAAATGTGCTATAAATATGCTTGTGTTAGCTCAATGTGTATTTGTTGGAAATACGTTTTTACGTATTTAGGAAGATTCAGTCACTCCGACAATATATTAAGTTGTAGCTCGTAGTCTAGGTATCTTTTAATTAACTAAACAAGGAAAAGCCCGGTCCATGCTTGTATGGCCGGCCCAAATGTAAGCCCAAGCCCATCTTATGGGCTTGGTATATAAACCCTCTCCATTGATGGAGAGGGTCGTGATTTCATTTGAATAACACATAGTTCTCTAAAACTTTCTCTCTCTAGAAGTGTGAAATCCACCATCTTTCTATCTCTTTCTCTCTCTAAAACATAAGCATAGATTTACATTCCTACAAATGGTATCAAGAGCTTGGGATGAAATATAGGTTGGTTTTAGTGTTGCGTATGTTTTTATAAACATTTCGTAGGCTGTTGAGTGTTTCTTGCCGAATCATCAAATTTTTTTTGTGTTTGATCATGATTTCTAGTAGTATAACGTAGTTAATCGTGTTGTGTTTTTTGGTATCTTGGTTTTGGTTAAAACACAATCTTTCTTGGATCAAAAGTTCAAAAAGTTCTTGTTTTTCTTCATTCCGAATTTCAAGCAACCATCATCATCGGAAAGTAGACGTGAAAAGGGGTTTCCATCGCAATAACCATCACCATCGGAAAGTGACTGGTTCTACTTTGCGATACTTGGATTTAGATACTTATTCCGATCTGGACATTCCGATCGATCTTTGCGATCTGGGATTCCGACGGTTATAAGGAAGTTTTAAGTCGTTACTCTGCCTAAATTTTGTCAGCTATACTCCGATCTGAATCATTTCGACAGCACTTTGCGATATGAGCATTCCGACAGTACTTTGCGATCTGAATATTCCGATAGAACTTTGCGATCTAGGCATTCCGATACCAACAACATTTCGACAGGGTTATATTACGATCTGGACATTCCGATAGTGACATTCCGATCTGGACATTCAGATAGTGTGACATTCCGATCTGGACTTTCCTATAGTGACATTCCGATCTGGACATTCCGATCTAGACATTTCGATACCAGCAAAATTCCGACAATCCAAAAATTATTCCTTAAAAAATTTCTAATCGTGTGTAATTTTGACATGGAATTTTTGGTTTATCGAGAACATATTTTAGGGGATTTTAACATTGTTTCTCGATTTTAACTCACAACAACACAAAAACACTTAACCTTATTTCATTGTTCGATCAACTTTGTAAATCTTAACTTATTGAAATGGAGTACACATCTCTTACGGATAAGTCCATCCTCTCGGGTACGGATAATCGTCCACCAATGTTGGAGAAGTCTATGTACGAGGATTGGACTTCCCGAATGGAACTTTACATGTTGAACAAAGAGAATGGACATCTCATTTGGGCATCGGTTCTCAATGGACCATTAGATTATGGTATAGTGGCGGAAGGTACGACTACTCGTCCTCGCACAACGGGTGAGTTGACTGGAGATATGAAGATTCAAGACAAATGTGATAAGTATGCTACAAACATCATTCTCCAAGCCCTTCCTCCAGATGTCTACAAACTCGTCAACAAACATAAAGTTGCCAAAGAGTTATGGGATAGAATTCGGGTTCTAATGCAAGGCACCTCGTTAACTAAACAAGAACGAGAGTGTAAGCTTTATGATACTTTTGATAAGTTTGCCTATGTGCCAGGGGAGACTCTCAATGATTACTATCTGAGATTTACCCTATTGTTGAATGAGATTAATATCTATGGCATGGCAATTCCTACCTTTCAATTGAACACCAAGTATTTGAACACTCTTCCTCCAGAATGGAAAAAATACGTGATGGATGTTAAATTGGCTAAGGACTTGCATAACACCAATGTGGATCAACTTCAAGCTTTTCTTCAACAACACGAATGCCATGTTATCGAGGCTCGGTTGTCTACACCTCAAGTTCATGATCCACTTGCAATGTATGCTTCTCAACAAAACATGGCTTATAGTTATCAGCAACCATCATACTTGCAGCAGACACCACCACACAACTATCAGCAACCACAACAACCATCTTATCCACCACTAATGATGCCACAACAAGCATTTCAACAAAGTGTTCATCAACAATCTTTTCCACAGCAACCACCATATAAGACATCACCATCACAAGCCAACACCTCTCCAATGGACTATACTCCTCAGCAAGGATAATTTCCATTAGAAGCACAACCAGCACAAGCTTTCTACTCTAATGAACTTCCACCAATCCAAGCACCGGTCTTTACTCCAAATGATAGGCCAGCTGATGTACTAAACCATCTCACTGCCTACTTGTCGAAACTTGTTGCAACTAGAGGATTTCCACCAACAAACAATCAGCTCCGCACCTCTTCAAATCCTCGACAACAAGCTACTGTTCAAGATGGTCAAGTAACAGTGCAACCTATTCAGGGAAGGCAAAATTCATATGGACCTCCTACAAGGACTGTGAATGCTCAAGCTGTGAATTCTCAAGCTAACGGAAATGGAAGCCCCATTGGTCCTAAAAAGGTTGTGACTTGCTACAATTGCCAAGGACAAGGTCATATGGCTAGGGAATGCACTCAGCCGAAAAGGAGAAGGGATGATGCATGGTTTCGTGAGAAGATGTATTTGGTTGATGCTCAGTCTAAGGGGAAGATTTTGGATTCAAAGGAGTTAGCATTTCCTGCAGACCCAGGGGCAGCAGATACTGAAGGCATTGCAGTCGTTTCTACTTCTAATGCAGCTTATCAAGTAGATGATCTTGACGCATATGATTTAGATTGTGATGACATTCACTCTGCCCAAGCTGCTCTCGTTGCTAATCTCTCTCACTACGGTTCTGATGTCGTCAGTGAGGTACCAACCACATCTAATAATATTGATGATAACCAACATCAAGTTGGCCATGAAAATGACAACCTCGAACAGCATTCGGGAACTAGTAACTCAAATGAAGTGGTACCCAATCCAACACATTTGAGTGAACCTCAACCAAATGCTACGACGGGTAAGGAATCTTATGCTCAACATGATTTGGTCATGGTACCTAAACATATTATTCATCAAATGCATATGGCCCTCAGACAATCCGTAGATACCAATTCCACCCTAACTGCTGAGCTTGCGTTGCATAAAGAAAAGGTCAAAGCTTTTGAAATGGTCCCTCAAGCAGAGAAAATAACATGTTATGAATTTGACCAATTTCGTTTTGAAAAGATTGAACACTTGAAAGAAATAGAATCATTAAAAGCTAATCTTTCCAATGAATTAAAAGAAAAAGAGTCGGTTGTCAATGATTTTCAGAAACTTAAAATGGATTTCGAAACTCTCGAGTCTAAAAAGTTTGAATCGGAAATTAATGCTACCAAACTTCTTAAATTCAAAGAACAATAGCTTTTAAAACAATACGCTTCCACAGAAAAGGTTCATCTTTTAACTAAATCATTTAAAGAACTCGAACTTAAGCGTCTTCAAGATTTACCACCTAATCCCGGTTATGCAAAACAAGCTCAGGAACATATTCCCGGTCTTTATGATATGACCATAATTGGCAAATCGAAAGAAGCACCTTTTGTTCGTAGTACTGAGGAGACACAGTCACTTGCGGATGAAACTCATTCTAAAATGCTTTCAAAATTCCATACAATTGATTATGATCAACATAACAAAGATCAATTTTCGAAAAAGACACGCATTCGCTTACAAAAGGAATTAGTAGAATTAACAGTTCTTGTGCCCCAAAGTTTGTCAAATGAAAACCTTCCTAGTACGTCTCCTACACTTGTCAAAACGGATTTAACAAAGTTAATTACACCGGTAAGCAAGGCGTCCGTTAACTTAAATGCGGTTTACCAACACTTAGCCGATTTTGACAAGGTCATTTTGGAACGTACGACGGCCTCAGCTATAACGGAAGGTGAATGGAACTTTGAGCACACTAGAGCTGCGTTTTGAGACGAAATTGTTCCGTTTGTAAATAATGTTAAAGCTTGTCTTAGTAATCTTGATCAAGATTTGATTTTGGCAATAGAAGAAGTTAGATGTGTTTTCAATGAAATGGAAGATGCTTATGAAAACAGTTTACTTGAAATAGAACGGGTTTCACGCCAAAATGAACAGCTTCTGAAGCAAGTGATGTCTCATGATATAGTGTCCGTCTGTGTGAATAAAAGTGTTGATAATGATTCTATTGCGCATAATGTTGAATCTGTGGATAATGTGGTAGATAGTACTTGTCACGAATTTGACGCTGAATTTTTAAAGCTTCAAGATTCATATTCTTCGCTTTCAAAACGTTTTGATGAGATTCAAACACATTGTATTTCGCTTGAATGCAAGCAACAATTTATTCAAGAAATCTTTGAAACGTCATTCGAAGGTGTTAATATCGATGATGCAAACTTTGAAAAGAATTTTCGATTGAATTTACAATCAAAACAGCGTCAGCCAAGTGACAAGGTTGCTCAATCTTTGCCGATAGACATAGAGAAATCTAAGGAGCTTAACTATGTGAACGTACTTGAGGCCGCTGAGAATTTTAAACTGGATCTAGATAATCGAGTTTCCAAGATTTTGTCCAAAGTTGATAACTTAAAACAGAAAAATACACGACTCTTCGATTCAGTAAAGCCCACATGTGCTAATACCACTGCACAAAATCAATCGTTGATTGGACAATTGAATCGAAAGTCGGTGGAAATATCTTATTTGAGGGAACAAATTTGTGATAAAAATCTGGTCTTGGCTAAGTTAAAGGAAACACTTCGTACTCTAAAAGGTAAGAATGTCGTGGATAACACAGCCACTGTCTCAGCATCGTCCTCTAGTGCAATCAAAAGGAACCTAATAGCCGTCACACCATTTAATAAGGGCCCTAGGACTAAACCATCTCAAACATTGGTCACTAAAGATAAGGCGGAATCAAAACCAGCTTCTAATATTCTCGTGTTGCCTTCTACAGGAGTAAGCATCACTACTAATGCTCAAAGATCTAAGCTTAAAAGAAACAAGAAGAATGATAGGATCTTGCCCCCATCTAGTAGTCAAGTGAAGAAGAAAGTAGAAGCCCATCCTAGGAATGTTATTTCTGTTTTGAATAAAAAGAATCATGTAGCTAAACCTAAAGGCTCTACGGTTGTGCAGCGTTCTAAGCCTACTGTGAATTCTAATTTGAAATGTTGGAATTGCAATAAATGTATGTTTTCTAGTCGTCATGATTCTTGCCTTATTGACCATGTGAATGAAATGCATGCCCGGAAAAATGGATTAGAATGGAAACCGACTGGGAAAGTGTTAACCCAAGTTGGTTGGTTGTGGCGCCCCACTGGTAGAACTTTCACTATAGTAGGAAATACGTGCCCTTTAACTAGGATCACTCCCACTGAAGCGAAGAAAGCGTGTCCTTTAACTAGGAGTACCAAGGCTACCAAAATACAAGCGTGTCCTTTAACTAGGAACACCGACACTACTGTAGGAACCAAGTGCCCTTTACATAGGTCTACTCCCACTGTAGTGCCCATGAATAATCCAAAACCTAAGAAAGTTGGATCAGTAAAACCTGTTAGTGCTAAACTCACATTAAAAACGCAGGAAATCTAAGGGTCACGCAAATGTTAGCAATTCTGATAAACTTATATCTGTATCTGCTAACACTCAGGAACCAATAGTTTCCAATGCATTGTCTACTGTTGTTGAAAACAGGTGGTCCAAATTGTTCTCTGGTATTTGGACTCTGGTTGCTCCAAGCATATGACCGGAGATCGCTCTCAGCTCAGAAATTTCGTCAGCAAGTTTCTTGGTACGGTTCGATTTGGAAATGATCATATTGCAAAGATAATGGGTTATGGTGAATATCATATTGGGAATGTTATTATTTCAAGAGTGTATTATGTGGAAGGTCTCGGTCACAACTTATTTTCTGTGGGACAATTTTGTGATGCAAACCTAGAAGTTTCTTTTCGAGAGCATACATGCTTCATTCGTAATTTGGAAGGGGTTGATTTATTGAAAGGTACTCGAGGGAATAATTTGTATACTTTGTCTCTATAAGACATGATGGCCGCTTCTCCCGTATGTCTTCTCTCCAAAGCATCAAAGACTAAGTCATGGTTATGGCATTGACGGTTATCTCATCTTAACTTTGACGCTACTAAACACTTGGCGAAAAACGAACTTGTTCGTGGTCTTCCTAAACTTTCATTTCACAAGGATCATTTGTGTTCCGCGTGTACAATGGGGAAAAGCACTAAGAAATCTTACAAACCCAAGACGGAAGACACCAACCAAGAGAAACTTTATCCGTTGCATATGGATCTTTGTGGGCCAATGCGTGTTGAAAGTCTTAGTGGCAAAAAGTACATCCTCGTCATTGTCGATGATTACTCTCGGTTTACATGTGTGAAATTTCTTAAAGAAAAAATGAGGCACCTAAATTCATCATCGGATTTCTCAAGATGATTCAAGTGCGTCTCAACACTACTGTCCGACGCATTCGTACAAATAATGGAACCGAATTTGTGAATCAAATTTTGCGTGATTATTATGAAGAAGTTGGCATTTCTCATGAAACATCCTTTGCTCGCACTCCACAACAAAACGGTGTCGTTAAAAGGCGAAAACGCACACTTATGGAAGCTGCTCGAACGATGTTAATTTACACAAAGGGTCCATTGTTTTTATGGGCAGAAGCAGTATCTACAGCAGTGTACACCCAGAACCGGTCACTAATTCGTAAACGCCATGGTAAAACACCTTATGAGCTTCTCCATGGAAAAGTACCAGATTTATCATATCTTCATGTATTTGGTTCTCTTTGCTATCCAAATAATGATGGTGACAATTTGGGAAAACTTCAACCAAAGGCTGATATTGGTATTTTCATTGGCTATGCACCCGCAAAGAAGGCATACCGAATCTACAACCGTAACTCTCGCAAGATCCTTGAAACTATGAATGTTGATTTTGATGAGCTGACAGCAATGGCTTCTGAGCAAAGAAGCTCTGAACCCGCACTTCATGAAATGGGACCCAGTAACATTAGTTCTGGTCTTGTCCCAAACAACCCTACTTCATCATCAATTACACCACCTTCTAGGACTGAATGGGATACGTTGTTTCAACCGTTCTTTGATGAATTCTTTACTCCTCCAAGTATTGTTGCTCCAGAACCTGAGGTAATAGCTTCGGTAACCGAAGTTGTCGCTCCAGCAACCGAAGCACAATCAGACACATCTGCACCTACAATTGGTCAAGATATACCTTCAACGAGTAATTCTCAACCAACACATGTTTTCACTACCCATGTCATGCCTATTGATGATGAAGAGGATGATGATGATCACGATTTGGAGTTCGCTCAAATGCGTGAACTTCCATTCTTTGGTGTACCTATTCCCGACCCTAATCAAGTCGGGTCGTCCACCTCAGAGGAAGCTCCTAGTACGGTTTACTCCAATCCACAGATTCGTGAACATAACAGCAAGTGGACAAAGGATCATCCTATAGATTCTATTATTGGTGACCCTAATCGTCCGGTATCCACACGAAGTCAACTACAAGAAAATGCCATGTTTTGTCATTTTGATGCTTTTCTCACTGAAGTTGAACCTAAGACATGGCAACAAGCTTTTACTCAATCCTGTTGGACAGAAGCTATGCAAGAAGAACTTGACGAATTCATACGTCTTGAAGTATGGGAACTTGTCCCATGCCCGGATCAAGTGCAATTACTCACTTTGAAATGGGTTTACAAGGTGAAACTCGATGAGTTAGGCGGAATATTGAAGAACAAAGCTCGACTAGTAGCTCGTGGATACAAGCAATTATTAGGCATCGACTTTATGGAATCCTTTGCGCCTGTTTCCCTTTTGTAAGCTATTAGACTATTCCTCGCTTATTCAGCCCACATGAATATGATCGTCTATCAGATGGATGTGAAGACGGCATTTTTGAATGGTGAAATCAAGGAAGAGGTCTATGTTCAACAGCCGGATGGTTTTGTGAATCCTAAATATCCTAATCATGTGTACAAGCTTACGAAGGCTCTCTATGGGTTGAAGCAAGCTCCTCGCGCATGGTATGATCCACTGTCACAATTCCTCATTACGCAAGGCTTCGCTAAAGGCAAGGTGGATCCCACGCTGTTCATTCAGATACGAGGTAAAGATATGATTATGGTTCAAATATATGTTGATGATATTATATTTGCAGCCTCGACCCAAACCTTATCCGACGAATTTGGGAAACTCATGTCTTCTAAGTTTAAGATGTCAATGATGGGCAAGGTATCATTATTCTTAGGTCTTCAGATATCTCAGAGTCCCAGAGGCATCTTTATCAATCAATCCAAGTATGCCCTTGAATCGCTCAAGAAATATAAGATGGAATCTTGCGACCTCGTGGACACTCCAATGGTGGAAAAAACTAAGCTTGATGCAGATCCACATGGAATTGCCGTTGATCCGACACTTTATCGTGGAATGATCGGTACTCTTCTGTATATCACAGCTAGTCGACCTGATCTTCAGTTTGCTATATGTATGTGTGCTCGGTATCAAACTCGACCTACTGAGTTACATTTGGCTACTGTGAAACGGATCTTTTGATATCTTAAAGGAACCATTAATCGGGGACTTTGGTATTCAAAGGACTCTTCGATTGCACTTATGGCATATGCAGATGCGGATCACGCGGGTTGTCAAGATACAAGGCGTAGCACGAGTGGAACTTTGCAACTACTAGGAGATCGGCTAATCAGTTGGGCATCGAAACGGCAGAAAAGCGCTGCAATTTCAAGTACGGAAGCAGAATACATAGCTATGTCCGGTTGCTGTGCTCAAATTCTTTGGATGAGATCGCAATTAACCGACTATGGTCTAGGTTTCAACAAAATTCCGATGTACTGTGACAACTGAAATGAGGCTGGAGCATTAGTGAAACCAAAGGGCATAACTCTAAACTCGTACACCTCTGGATGACCGAAGAACCGAAAGAGATGCTGGTATAATATGGGGTCTCCCCCTCCAGCGGGATCAGAAAAGGTTAGAGTGCAATTGCCTTATGTTGCAACAACGTTCAATTCTCCCGGTCGAAGCATATTGACATTCGCTACCACTTCATCAAGGAGCAAGTGGAAAATGGCATAATCCGAGCTTTACTTTGTCTGATATGAGTATCAATTGGCAGATATTTTCACGAAGGCTTTAGATCGCGCTCGAATTGAATTTTTGGCCGATAAGCTAGGAATGAGAACTTTCTCGCCTGAGACTCTAAAGGAACTGGCAGATGAAGCGAAAGAATAGTGGTGGTAAAACTATTATCCGTATCCTTGGTGATCATCTGTATATATTGTTTATATTTTATTCACAAAAGCAAAATACAAAAATATAAAACCATATAAAAACCATAAAAATTGAAAAATTCCTAAAAAATCAGAAAATATTCTTTTACTTTATTTTTCAAAGGCATGTATTTTGGCACGATAATATTTACGGCCTTAGAAATGTCGATTAATATTGACACGGCGCCATAAATAGAGTTCGTACAAAAGTTGTAAATATTTCATAAAACATGCCTAAATGGCTTGTAGTTATTTCTGACTGCAACCCGGTTTTCATATTAAAGTCAAGTATTTCTTATGAAAGCTTTGGCTCACAACGGGAATTAATTTTCTCGGGCAATGTTTACTTTAAAACCTTGTAAGGGATCAAGTTTACTTTATAACTTGGTCTAACACAAATCTATGTACGTTTCAGTGCATTTATTTGTTAAAACAAGAGAAGTCTTGTTTTTATGAAGCTATCATCTCTACAACCATAGGAATCTACAATTGGTATCTACATACTCGACGATGTGACTACTCAACCGACGACTACAGCTCTTTCAATAGAACACGGGTCAACAATTGAGGGGGAGCAATTGTCAACCATTCAGAATCTTCGATGCCGAAAGTGCCAAGCTTACTAATTGGTGTCAAGACAACAATACCAATCATACACGTGGTGTCAAGAGATGACTTCAGACGTGACGAGGCGACCAACATATGCTGACAAGAACCATTTGATCTTATCATATGATGTTCTCATATAATAGGTCCGACCTTGTCAATTCTTTTTAAATATGGTGAATATGTGATCATGTTACAAATCGGTATCATATCTCATACGTTTGATATCATGAAGATAAAACGGACTTGCATATTTCTTCCGAAAACCTTTGTTAAAACTTCATTAAATCAATTGATATTAAAAACATCGATTAGGTTAATATTTTTAATATGGGGGAGAAAATGTGATTTAATATGGGATATTATCACAAATGGTTTGACTTAATGTGTTGGCTCATCCCGACATATGCGAAATGTTTTCGAATATCGTGGCATATGTTAAGGGGGAGCAACACGGATTTTCATATCAAAATGGATTTTCATGGTGACATATTCTTACCCAAAACCCATTTATTTCACAACGATGAAGATTGTGGTGACATAAGGAGGGTAGGATAGGTTAAGTCCAATGATTCTTCTAGAACCGGAGGAATCTTCCCAAGGACATTCCATAGCTAGAAATAGTAGTCCTTAGGAAAGATGGAGAAAGATTGTGAACGTAGATGAATGCCGACCAAGTACTTAAGTTAGTACTGGAACAATCACAACAAGGTGCTAGTTATGACGTATTGGTAAGCATTGAAGGGGTTGAAGAATGAAAAAGAATTGTAAAGATAAAGGGTGTAAAGAAAGAAGCCCTCCTTACAACTTTAGGCAGAAACCGGGTCAACACATATGCTATTGAGATCATTTTTAATGATTCTCGATATTGAAGACAGATATCATGGACCCAGTGATTCAATGCACAACCCATCCCAACTAACTCAGATATCTCTCAAAAGGTATTTGTTTTAATCACACGGAGACAACACATTATCTATTGATTTATTCACTCCGAATAATTTGGTATTGAAAAGGTGGCACTCCTCTCCAGCCTCCGATCACTAAAATCTAAAATGCACGATCGAGTCTAGAGCCATTTGAGATCATCAAATATCTCATTAGGACACACTTTCATATTTCCTTGCTTCTTCACACACTTTGAAAAGTAAGAAAGATCTTAAGAGTCCTACGCAAAATCTTCATGATCTTGCCTAAACATCTGAGTAATACGAAAGTATTTACAATGAAGATGGAAATCCTTCTTGAGCGAATATCAAAAAGCTCATGGTAGGTGACTTGTGCGATTCTTTATGAATCAAACTTGTGATAACTGGAAAGCAACAGTGGTTTAATTCTTAACTGAATTTAAACACGTTCCAAGCCTCTACGCAATATCTTAGCGATCTTGCCAGAACACTCAGAGTGATACCTTAGTGTTCACAGTGATGAGTGGAAATCCTTCTAGTGTTAACCTCAAACAGCACTTGATAGGTAACTTGCAAGATTCTATACGAATCAAGCTCGTGACAACTGTAAAGCAACGATGGTGCGGTTCTTAATTGAATTTCACTTGTTCCAGGAACATGAATTGGCGGCTTCAAATCATGCGGATATTATTATCCAAATGATTCACTCTTTATGTTCGCAGTCAGCTTTGGACGGTCGAATAAAGAGAACGGGTTTACCCGCGAAATCCTGTCAGGAAGTTACTTAATTGAAACTATCTGTCACGGGTACGATATCTAATGTCGTCCAACGGTCAACAGCGATTGGAGGTAAAATGCTACCGATTTAGAATGAAATGTTCAAAGCCATTTCGTTCGTGTCTACTTATGTTGTGGCATTTGAAGACGGTGGCTTTGCGGAATCCAAGAAGAAGTCGTCCCCGCATGCTTATACTTTATGCACTTAATATCTCATCTAATTCAAGAAAGCCTAAAAGTTAAGTCTTCCGCTATATCGAACTCTGAAGCTTTCAAGAATTACAAAAGGTATAAGTATGTGGGACATGGTGTCACGAAGAGGCGAAGATCACAAGTGATGGATGCACGAGATCAAGGCAAGAGATTAATGCTCAAGATTAATACCAAAGATCACATCAACATGTTCACCAGAAAAGAAAAAGAAAAGAAAGACGAAGACTACGAGCTCAAGACAAGCATAGTATGCTAGGTTTATTTTGTTATTGTAACTCGGGTGACTCCCTTGTTTGGAGTGACCTCCCTTAGGGGGAGATTGTTGGAAATAATTTTTTACGTACTTAGGAAGATTCGGTCACTCCGACAATATATTAAGTTGTAGCTCGTAGTCTAGGTATCTTTTAATTAACTAAACAAGGAAAAGCCCGGTCCATGCTTGTATGGCCGGCCCAAATGTAAGCCCAAGCACATCTTATGGTCTTGGTATATAAACCCTCTCCATTGATGGAGAGGGTGGTGATTTCATTTGAATAACACATAGTTCTCTTTAACTTTCTCTCTCTAGAAGTGTGAAATCCACCATCTTTCTATCTCTTTCTCTCTCTAAAACATAAGCATAGATTTCCATTCCTACAGTATTTTAGGTACGGGTATCGAGAAAATGACAAAAGATCACAAGAATCAATAAAAAACAAACACAGGAAAAGAAGCCGCACAATGAACCAAACCCTAGAGTTGATTTTCCAAGAAAAGTCCTTGAAGAATTGAAGAATGTACAAGAAGGGTCCTTCATTATTTAAGAAATGACACTTTATACCCTTGTTTATTCATAATTACAAGTTTGGTCCCTAAAGTTTGTCAAATTTACAAAAAGGACCCTTAACTTTGAAGAATTGGCAAGATTGGTCCCTCTAAATTGAAGACTTGTCACTTTTAGTCCTCCATAAAGTCAAGAATACAAGTGAAGACCTTGAAGAATGAATACATGTCAAAAATGACCCTTCAAATATCATGGATTTACAAAACAAGTCCTTATAACATCTTTGGAAAGTTTTTGTGGCCAATATACAAAAACTAAAACTTATTTAACAAAGGAATCCTATTTCGGGCTGTTTAAACTACAAGTGAAACAACGCAAAGAAATGAGGGGCTAAAGCTGGACGACATACAAAGATACCTAGACCACTCCCTGCTTGGCACCTCACCCACTAAATCCTATCAACCAATCACACTCCACCCTGCTGCCACTTCACCATCCCAGTCACTTTATTTGTTTAATTAGCTTTTAAACTGATTAAACTAATCTTAATTTGGTGCTAAACACGACACTTAAACCCAAACGAAGATCAAACACTTGTTCATCATGTTCATAACCAAAATTGGGTTTTTCTTAACCACAAAGAATTAAGTGTTAATACACTCCATATTTGTGATTAAGGGATAACTAAACCTAAACCCACCCTTAAACCTCCATCACCATCACTTAACATGTTACTACAACCCTCCCCGGCCCCACTATTCATTCCTAAACAAAAACATGCAGAGAATCAACGTGACAAAGCTCATGCTTTCATCCAACGCACACAATGGACGCCCAAGATCATTTTTCACCAACTGGCATCACATGATTCTTCACGTCCAAATTCAGTCAAAGATATTCAAAATTTCAAGGGCATTTTTGGGACTTCAAGCATTAGGGTTTTAGTCTTTTTATCAGCTTTCTATAACTCTTGTAAGCCTATATAAAGTCCTTAGGTTTCTTTCATTGAACTGGTTCTTGGTTTTCCTTTGGTCAAAAGTTTGTAAATCATTGTTTCTATGAATGAAAAATGTTTGAACTTTGTGACGAATTCCAAGCACCACTTTACTTTCTTGTTGTTAGTTAATTGTTCTAATTTGTTGATTTGAGGTTTCAAAGTTTGGTTTTAAGTTTTATGCAAGTTTATTTCTAAAGTTTTCCAAAAATTTGATTTTTCCATGTTTTTGTTGAAACACTTGAATTTTTTGGATCATAAGCTGATCATATCACCCTGATAAGATAATTATCAAGATGAAGTGAGACTTGTGGTTTAGGAGCATTCAAGGGGTGGGGTATAAGATTGGAAGAAATCAGCTTGTTTTCCTTTTTTTTATATAATCTGTTTCTCTTGACTTTGTTCAATCTTAGCAGGAGTGTTTGTTGGTAGCTAGTTCTTGTTCAAGCTAGAACTTAAGCTCTAATATCAGGGAGTGTGGATGTACATTCCTTAGGTTTGTTATTTTCCTTGTTCAAACTGTCAAATAAGTGGTACTAACTGATTTGGGTATATGCTGTTGTATGATGATGTTGGTTACTTGAATCTTGCAGATTTGTTCATTGTGATGTTGATGTGATGCTAGCTTAAGGATTACTTGGTCATATAAACATTATGCTTTGATAAAATCTTGTTATAATCTTTTAACCAGTGTTTGGGAGTCCATGATAAGCGGTTTTTTGTTAAAAGATGAGTAGGTGTTTAAGGTTATTATATGTTGGTATCTGATATTAGGGTGGTTTAGTGTGAATATCTTCTTGTCTTGTGCTTTCAAATACTCTTATCTGAATCTTGGCATAACTAGTTTGTTCTAGGTTGTTTTGAACTGAAATTTGGTCACAATTTAGATTGCATATTTAACTAGGGATAACAAGTGTTAAAACAAAGTTAGAGCAACTTGTTTTGTGGATTTGAGGATTGGAAGTTCATGTTTTGGTCAAATAGTTCAACAAAAGGCTTTTGTGTTCATCATTTTACATCAGTAACTCACATAAGCTTGAAACCAGTTCTAATCTTGAAGCCTTTGCATGAAACAAGTTTATTTGAGTTCAACTAAGTTTATTTGAGTTGTTGTATGCTTTTGGTGAAGATTGGTCTGCTTATTCTTGCTTAATCTGCTTATTTCATAAGTAATTGCTTATTTCCATGTCTGTATGCTAATTGATTAAACTGTATCATTTGTCCTGTTGGATTTGTGTTTGTTTGCTTGATTGTGACTCCCTACAACTCACTGGTTGTAGGGGTGCCTTGTTTGTCCAAAAACACCAAGTAAATCTCAATAAAAACAAGAAATTCATATCAAGCAGTGGAAATTCCTTTCCCACTGCTGCTAGCCACTGCTAGTTATAATTTTCAAACAGCTTATCATTAAGCCATTTCAGCTTATTCACACGTGCAAAAACTTGGATTTTATAATCAGTCTTCCTTATTTGACCCATTTACTTGATCTGGAGCTTTGTGGCCTTTGACGTTTAGGTTTGACTAGAAAACGAATTGACATTTATTTTTCTAAAAAGCTTATTGATTAATCCAGCTTCTTTAGTGTGCTTATTCGAAAACTCTTTGTTGATTTGTCTTAATTTGGTCATTTAAAACCTTTTGCAACTTGAATCAACTCTTAAAGTGGTCTAGAACTCGAAAACGACTATTTTGTCATTTTGTGTAGAACGTCTTGGCTAATTTCAGGCTTATTTCTTGAGCTTTTTCATTGTTTCTTTTTACAAACAGCTTTATAATCTCAAAAGAAGGATTTGTATCAATTTTCAGCTTATGACATTAGCTTATGGCTTAATGGGCCTAAAAGCCCATTAAGAACAAGTTGTTTTCTATTAAGCTGTGATAAGCACTGTTTCAGCTTTTGGGCCTTTAGAGTTTTGTGTTTAAAACCCAATTTTAAGCTTTACTGGAAGTTTTGAGCTCATTTGGTGAGCATTTTTCTTATTGGGCCTAAATAAGCCCATTTAGCAATCTGTTTTCACTTTTGGCCCGTTTGGAGGCCCAATAGGGGTATTTAGGTCATTTTACTTTCATTTTATGGTTTTATTAAGTTAAAATAAATTAGTTTGCAAGTTTTTAGAATTTTTTATAAATTTTGAATTTTTAATATTATTTTAATATTTAAGTTTAATTTTAATCATTTTAAATAGTTTTAATTAGTTTTAAATTTTGCAAAATACTTTTTAGTTTAATTAAGTTATTTTAGAGGTTTACAAAATGAAAAATCTTATTTTGGGCTTTTTTTATTTCTAGGGCTTTAATTAGCATTAAAAAATTAGTTATTACCTAAATAAAAGGTTTGAAAAAGTTTTGATTTTTGGTAAACTCTAATTGCATTTTGGGGATTTATTGTGATTTTATAGGAATTTTTAGAGTAATTTTTAAATTTAGTCACGTTTTTACGTTTTACGTCTTAGCTTTCGTCGTAGTTTAATCATAGTCGTAATCGTCATCACTTTCCTTTCCCTCTTCTTGTCTCAATATTAATCGCAAAATATAATCAAGTTTAACACACACACCAAGCCTCCTTGAGAACAAACTCACAAAAGGGTCATAAGAACTTGGTTTTCCTAAACCATTTGTTTAATACTTGTCGCTTTTACCTCGTTTTCCGAAATGAGTGTGAAATTACAACTATCACAACGCAATCTTCAAGCTCAAGTCTTAACAGTAAGGACGGATAGGGGTACTGATTTTTTGAACAAGACCTTGCAATCTTACTTTCAAGAAGGCATCGAACATCAAACGTCTACTGCTCGAACTCCTAAACAAAATGGCGTTGTCGAAAGACGGAACCGTACTTTGGTTGAGGCTGCTCGAACAATGCTTTCTACTTCAAAATTACCACTATTCTTCTGGGCTGAAGCAATTGCAACTGCCTGTTATACTCAGAATGGTTCTCTCGTTATTCCTAGACATGAAAAGACACCTTACCACATCATCAATGGCAGGAAACCTACTGTTAAATTCTTTCATGTATTTGGATCTTTATGTTACATTCATAAAGACGGTTAGAATCTCTACAAGATTAAATAAAAAAGTGACGCATGTATTTTTGTGGGGTATGCTACATTGTCGAAAGGATATCGAGTTTACAACAAGAGAACAAATATTATTGTCGAAACAATTCATGTGAACTTTGACGAATTGCCACAAATGGTACTTGATCACAACAGCTCAAGTCCCGCACCTCAATGTCCAACGATGGCACCTACACACAACAGTGTACGTCCCATGCAAGAACGTCAAGAAAGTACTCCTACAGCAGACTCGACGGATACGCTACAAATGAATGAGTTGGTTGATTTATATGATCCAATGTTTGATGAATATTACTATGGAAACAATCAAGTTTTGTCAAAGCCTTCCGCTGTCAATACTGCTGATGCACCCGAACAAAGTCAACAAGACACAACTACCTCTACTTCAGCAACTGTTGCTCAAGAGACAATTCCATTAGATACTCAACAAACTCAAGAAACTGTCATACAACCAACATCACCAACCGTCAATGCTGAAGGAGAAAACAACAATCAAGCAGTCGATGCACAATTAGACGAAGAAGAATTTATCAACCCGTTCGGTACACCGGTACGCGAAGTCGGAGAGTCTTCTACTCAACATGTTGATCCGTCCAACATGCATACATTCTACCAACGATATCCATCCACTCACCATTGGATACGTGATCATTCATTGGAGCATGTTATTAGAAATTCTTCACAACCGGTTCGAACACGCAGACAACTCGAAACCGATAGCGATGTGTGTATGTATGCACTCACCGTGAGTTCAACTGTACCTAGAAACATCAAACAATCCATGACTGATCATTCGTGGATTGAATCAATGCAAGATGAAATTCATCAGTTTTAACGCCTAAATGTTTGGAAACTTGTTGACAGACCCTATGCAATTTCGCTTTTAGATTTCAATGGATCTGGAATAACAAACTGGATGAAGAGCAAACCATCATAAAAAACAAAAATCGTCTTGTGGTTATGGGATATCTTCAACAAGAAGGGATAGATTTCGATGAATCATTCTCTCCAGTTGCTCGTTTGGAAGCTGTCAGGATATTCCTTGCTTATGCTACACATAAGGGCTTCACGGTTTTTTGGATGGACGTTAAAACTGCTTTTCTCAAAGATCATTTAAAGTAACAAGTGTATGTGAATCATTCGGAAGGATTCATCGATCCTCATCATCCTGACAAAGTATACAGTCTCAAGAAGACAGTATATGGACTCAAACAAGCTCCAAGGGCGTGGTACGATGAATTATCAAACTTCTTGGTATCCAAAGGTTCCATTGATCATATTCTCTTTATTAATAAATATGGGGATGACATATTGCTTGTGCAAGATTATGTTGATGACATCATTTTTGGTTCTACGAACCCAAAACTTTCAAAACGTTTTGAAAAATTAATGCACAACAAATTTTAAATGTCAATGATGGGGGAGCTAAAATTCTTTTTAGGCCTCCAGATTCATCAATCCCCACGTGGTATCTTTATTAACCAAGCTAAGTATGCTCAAGAGATACTTAAAAAGCATGGTATGCAATCATGTGCTCGCGTTGGTACACCATTGTCGACCACATCCCTAGATGCTCACTTGTACTCAAATCCCGTAGATCAAACGCGATATCGCAGTATGATCGGGTCTCTTATGTACCTTACCGCCAGCAGGCCTGATATTTATCATGCCACATGCTATTGTGCTCGATATCAAGCCAGACCCACTCAAAAGCACCTCAAGGAGGTTAAACGGATCTTTCGGTACCTTAAGAATACCATTCACATGAGACTCTGGTATCCGAGGGAAACCGGTTTTCATCTAACAACTTTTTCAAATTCTGATCACGCAGGTTGCCTTGATAGTCGAAAAAGCTCTTCTGGTAGCGTAAAATTTCTAGGGGAAGACAAGCTTGTGAGATGGTCGTCAAAGAAGCAGGATTGCAATTTGCTCTCATCAGCTGAAGCAGAATATGTGGCTCTATCCGTGTGTTGTGCTCAAGTCCTCTGGATGAGAACTCAACTCGCGGATTATGGCTTCTACTTTGATAAAATACCTATGTATTGTGACTCAAATTCGGCCATAGCCATCTACTGCAATCCGTTTCAGCACTCCCCTACCAAGCACATCGCAGTCAGATATCACTTTATCAATGAACAAGTGGAACGTGGTATCGTGGAATTATACTTTGTTAGAACTGAGTACCAATAGCAGACGTATTTACTAAAGCCCTATCCTAAAATAGGTTTCAGTATCTCGTTGGCCGTCTTGGTATGAAGTACATGACTCTAGAAGACTTGGAGGTTTTGGCAAATGAAGCTGCTTGATATTCTCTCATAATGACTTCTAAGCGCATCATAACTTAGGACTCAGACCTCTGATACAAGGTTTTTGCCAAGTATGAAAATTTGTTCGTCTCGATTCAATTCGAATTGATTACCGGTTAAAAGTGCGACTCAGTTATTCTTGGTGGAAAAGAAATAGATTTGTCGATGTTGTAAAATAAAATTTCAAAACTTTAAAGTAAAAGGTAAGGTAAATAAAGCTAAAAGTAGTTAAAAAGTAAATGGTGAAAAATTAAGACTTTAAAAGTAAATTAATTAAATGACGAGAAATTAAAGTTTGGCGAAAACTGAATTTAACTATTTAATGAAAATGTAAACTTAAAATAATTCTAAGATAAAAACAATTTAAAATATAGTTTAAAAAAATGGCGGAAAAATAAATGTTTAAAACTAATCAGGAAACAAATAAAACGTAAGTCGGGATCCGAAATTCTGTCACAATCTGGAATCCACGATCTACACTCAATTCGGAATACTAAATGATTATCCTAGTTCGGAATAAGCGAATACTCAACCTAGTTAGGAATGTGAATACTCAACCTAGTTAGGAATGCGAATACTCAACCTAGTTAGGAATGAGAATACTCAACCTAGTTAGGAATGCGAATCCTGAACGTAGTTAGGGAAAATGAAAACTGTACCAAGTTAGGAATAACGAAAACTACACCTAGTTAGGAATAATGAAAGCTGGACCTAGTTAGGAATAATGAAAGCTACACCTAGTTAGGAATAATGAAAACTAGACCTAGTTAGGAATAATGAAAACTGGACCTAGTTAGGAATAATGAAAACTGCACCTAGTTAGGAATAATGAAAACTAGACCTAGTTAGGAATAATGAAAACTGCACCTAGTTAGGAATAATGAAAACTGCACCTAGTTAGGAATAATGAAAACTGCACCTAGTTAGGAATAATGAAAACTGGACCTAGTTAGGAAAAATGAAAACTTCACCTAGTTAGGAATAATGAAAACTATACCTATTTAGGAATAATGAAAACTGCACCTAGTAAGGAATAATGAAAACTGTACCTAGTCAGGAATAATGAAAACTGTACCTAGTTAGGAATAATGAAAACTGGACCTAGTTAGGAATAATGAAAACTGCACCTAGTTAGGAATAATGAAATCTGCACCTAGTTAGGAATAATGAAAACTGGACCTAGTTAGGAATAATGAAAACTACACCTAGTTAGGAATAATGAAAACTTGACCTAGTTAGGAAAACTAGGGTCTTAAATTATTCCAAACTAAAATAAAAATAAGCTAAATCTAAAAAATTAAGCTAAAACCAAATAAGCACTTATTTAAAAGTTTAACCAAATCAATTTTAAGAAAAAGCTAATAAGCCAAAATTTAAAAAATTTTAAAAACACTAAATAATAAAAATATTTAAAAATAACTTTTATAAAAATTAACTAATAAGTACTTAATTAAAAATAAGAAAATTAACTCAATAAGCACTAAAACACTTTAAGCTATAAAAATCAAACACTAAAAGATGAATAAGCACAATTAAACACAAATATCAATCAATCAAGAACATGATTAACAAACTACATGGTTATCTAAATCAAAACAAGATTAAAAAGATTAAGAAAGGTAGAATGAGAATGATTAATTAAAAAGCTTGAAGTTAAGATGATTAAAGATTCAAATTACAAGATTAATGAAAAAGCTTGAAAAACATTAAGAAAAGATAGAGAGACAAAGTAATATTAAACTACTCCTACTCCTAAAACTAATCTATTTACTCGTAAAATGACTAACTCCCCCTAATGACATATTATGAGGGTTTATATAGGAGGAGGAAAATGTGTTGGAGCTTTCTTCTTTCTTTCTTCTCGTCTTGACTCGATTTAAATTCTTTGTCTTTCTCGACGTCGTCTTGGGATTTGTCGATATAAATTTAACTCGTCTTATAATTTTCTTCATTTATTAGACTTGAGTTCTTCGACTTCATTAAACTTCCGTCTTTAGACTTTTTCCTCGATAAATCTTCAGAATAGCCCTTGGACTTCCGTTCTTTTTGCACTTTTGATCTTTTGACTTCGTCTTTTCTCAATTTCTTTGATAAAATCCCGTGAAAGCCCGTGTTTTCTTCCTTTTTCATCTTTCGGTCCTAAAACACAATAAAATCACAAACCACGCATAATTCCGACATTTACGATATAAAATACACGTTGGCTTGGTTATTATTATAATTAAGTGGTAAAAGGATGAGTGTTTTCACACCTATCAAATCCCCTAAACTTGACTATTGTAATGCCCTCATACAATGCATTAATTACAAAGCAAGTTTTACATTTTCCATCATAATCAATCCACCTTGGCCTTTATTAAACACAAGGCATTAAGGACACTAAAAGAGATAGAAAATTATAGAATATTCAAAGGAAGAAAACAAGTAAAGAGATAAAAGACTTACATTAGGGTTTTGGATGTCATGAATGTTTATCACCCTCAAGTTTCACGTTCTCAATACCAAGCTTAAAAACGAGATCATTGTTATTATAAGTTAGCACACTAACACAAATTCATGTGGCCTAGTTATTCACTTAAACTCCCTTATTCCTAGGTGTATCTCTTATATTTTATGATTGTCTTGAATGATCACGAGGATGCATTATTGACTTATTTTGATAGTTATTTGGCTGAAAATAAAGTAGGATGATTTAATCAATAGTTAGCTAAAGGACAAAATCTTTTAAAACTGCTTCTCGGGACCTTATAAAGTTCATATCTTGGCATAAATCGCTTCACGATTTGAGACCTTTCTCGGATCTATATTTGGCATTGACTTCATACTTCAAATCTTGAGAGACGTTCATGAAATAATGGTCTTCTCTTCATAATAGAAATTTCTTCTCTTGAAATTTTGAGAGATTCTTCATATTTGGACCATGACTTCTTTATTTTTCTCCAATCTTTATTTGAGATTTTGATATACAACGATCCGCCTCCTTTTAGGACTTGGAGCTATTTATCCTCATACCTTGTTAGGGTCTTTTCGGATAGACTTCTCCATGATCTTTTGGGGAGTATTTGCTTTTCGTCGTGTGTCTCGATCCTTCATATTGATTTTTGATAAATGATTCTTCACATCACTTGGAATCTTTAGCAACAAAATGTAGCCCTCATGCCTTGTTAGGGCCTTTTCGGACTTGCCAATATCTGCATCCCGCTTCAATAAGTTATGCTTTGGCTATGAACTCTAATTAATACCGAGCAACTTTTAAACGATCTTGGGCTAGATGCTAAGTAACTTTTCAAATCGTACAACCTTACTTATTGCAGTTAAATTTATTAACAAGCGATGGGAGAAAAAGCTCATAATTAACTCACATAAATTCATGAAAGAATAGCAAACTTATAATTGACTCTATCATCTCTCGTTCTCCACAATTTAAAATCTCAAGGACTGAGACTCGTGGATGCTTAGCGAATTAAATCAAAGTTTTGGGTTTTCAAGTCATCTATAGGATATTGTAACTTCTTAGACTTTTTCAAGTTTAGAATTCACATTTTAAAGTTCCCTTGATAAACGACTTTCTAGGATCAATTATAGGAACTTGCGAAAAGTTCTTGTTCTTAACCCGTAAGAGTTAAGACTTTCGCGTTTTAAAGTTCCCTATATAAAAGCCTAGCAAAACTTGACTTAAACACGTTAAGGATACTAGCTAGAGTAAACTTGGATAAGTAAACTCGGGTTGAGTCAAAAGATTCACAACGTTTAAAAATTAAAACCACTTTATTAAAATTTATTCTAGCAAAGAAAGAAAATAACTATAACAAAGGTAAATACTAATAGGCCAAAATAGATCAAAAATTTTGAAAAATGTTGAAAAATCAATTTTTCGGTTAAAGTGAGGACAAATGCATGGAAAAGCCCACTTAACTTCGATAGAAGTCCCCCTACACTTAATATAAACATTGTCCTCAATGTTTAAGCATGTGGGAGTGAACTCCCCTACACTTAGGACATTGTGCACGTTGTTTAAATCTTGCTAAGGAAGAGACAACTAAAGTGATTCCTGTTTTAATATTAGAAAATATAAAATAGAGAATCAAAAGAGTTTAGGATAAAACCGGGAAGACGGGTACACGGGATCACGGTTCGTCAAAAGTCATCAAGAATGGATCTTTAAAAGCTCGAATCCCTGGACATGATAAGAAAGAAAACAACAAAAACATACTAGGGTCCCCCCTACACTTATTATAAAAACAGATAAAGATAGAGAGATAATCGGGTTGCCTCCTGAGAAGCGCTTGTTTTTGTTAACCGAGTCACGAGCCTGACTCGTCCCCGAATTAAATGGTCCATGGGGAAGCCTCAAATGTAATACCGGGATCAAAGACCTTGTCCTCGTTAAGTCTTAAAGGGTAGAAAAGTCCTCTCAACATACGAAAAGTATGTGAGGTTATGATCCACGGGAGGTGGGGTGGGTAAAGGAAGCACATTGTCATCCCCCAAAGACAATGGATGTTTACCAAGCGGCAAAGCCGTAAAGTTATTACTCATAAAATAGTCAATGTCACCTCCCGGGTCAAAGCACTCATCTTCCGTAATGGTGTCTAAAGGAGTGGATGAAAGGTGCTCGGGAGGGGGACTTGGGACAATATCTTAATGCAACAAATTATCAAAAATAATATCCCCCTCCGTATCATCATCATCAATACCCAGAGGTTTTGAGAGTGTCGATTTCCTCCATAGCTGTATCATTATTCTCAACTGAGGTAATAGACGGAGGTAAAGACTCAGAAATAGGAGCAGAATTCAACGCTTCAATTTTAGCAATAAGAAGATGTACTTTCAGTAATTTGTCGCGAAGAATAATGTCTTCCACCTCATCTACAAGACCAAGTTCAGTGGTGAACTTCTCATATGTCGGAGAGAATAAATCAACATCGCCTTCATCGCCCGGAGGAGAAGGAGAAATTTCAAAAGTGAAATTCTCATAGCATGGAGAAAAATCATCATTAAGAGCGACCTCGTCCGTAGGCTCCACAAAATTCGGTGCATCATAAACCTCATCAAAGAATTCATCAAGACAAAAATCACTAATCTCACTCGATGTATCACTATCCTTAGACGCATTAGGGATATCAAGAGTAGGAGTAGTAATCTCAGAAGATGGGTTGAGATCATAGATTTCATCCTCGTCATCATCATAATAGTAGTATGGACGCACAAGAGGAGGAGTATAATCACTAAAATTAGATACTTGCTCTTGTTGCTGTCGCTTTTACTCCTCCCATGCTTCTTTTAGTTGAACCACGGCTTCTTGAAGTTGCAAAATAATGGCGTGTGTTTCGTCATTCGGATTCAAAGAAGGTTGATGATCGAGGGTGTATTGTGGGGGCTCAAAATTGTGAAAACCGGAATTATAGCACGGATGTGGCACATCATAAATCATCGGTTGAAAAGAATTATAACACGGATTTGGCTCATAATAATTCATCAGCTGACAAGAAAAGGTGTCGTTAGGGCCCCAATAATTGTTGCAATACGGGTATGGAGAAAAACCCGGTGCGTCATGTGGATAGCTATTACGATTGTCATAATTGTAACCCGTTTCTTGCTCGTCATGAGGCGGGTATCGAATCGGACACAAAACATGCCAATGAGAATCGCTTCCACAATATATGCAAGAGGTGTAGTAAGTACATTAGAAGAAAAGGATGAGTTAATCGAATTGCACGAGGGACAAAATCCAAATTGTGTATTGTCGATATCATTCCCACACCGCTCACATGTACACCATTGACATGTTTGAAAACCATACAATGGTCTTCCACACCCTGCAGCACAAGAAACATATGAATTCATTAAGAACAATAGATAAGCAAGAATAATATTTTTTGCACAAAACTTTCGAAAAATAAATGCTTTTTATGATTTTTTTTAATTGTTTTTGGGATTTTTGAAATTTTTTATTTTTTAGGATTTTTGAAATTTTTTGGGAAGGAAAAATAACGTTCAAAAGTGAACGGATCCCAAAATCCAACGCGTCTCTAAAAAAAACCGTTAATCTTCACGAAAAGAGCCGGCAGCGGCACCATTTGATACAAGGTTTTTGCCAAGTATGAAAATTTGTTCGTCCCGATTTAATTCGAATTGATTACAGGTTAAAATTGCGACTCAGCTCTTCTTGGTGGAAAAGAAATAGGTTTGTCGATGTTGTAAAATAAAATTTCAAAACTTTAAAGTAAAATGTAAGGTAAATAAAGCTAAAAGTAATTAAAAAGTAAATGGTGAAATATTAAGACTTTAAAAGTAAATTAATTAAATGACGAGAAATTAAAGTTTGACGAAAAGTAAATTTAACAATTTAATGAAAATGGAAACTTAAAATAATTCTAAGATAAAAACAATTTAAAATAAAGTTTAAAAAAATGGCGGAAAAATAAATGTTTAAAACTAAACAGGAAACAAATAAAACGTAAGTCGGGATCCAAAATCCTGTCACAATCCGGAATCCACGATCTACACTCAATTCAGAATACTAAATGATTATCCTAGTTCGGATTAAGCGAATACTCAACCTAGTTAGGAATGCGAATACTCAACCTAGTTAGGAATGCGAATACTCAACCTAGCCAGGAATGCGAATACTCAACCTAGTTAGGAATGCGAATCCTGAACGTAGTTAGGGAAAATGAAAACTGTACCTAGTTAGGAATAATGAAAACTGCACCTAGTTAGGAATAATGAAAAATGGACCTAGTTAGGAATAACGAAAACTGCACCTAGTTAGGAATAATGAAAACTGGACCTAGTTAGGAATAATGAAAACTGGACCTAGTTAGGAATAATGAAAACTGCACCTAGTTAGGAATAATGAAAACTGGACCTAGTTAGGAATAATGAAAACTGCACCTAGTTAGGAATAATGAAAACTGCACCTAGTTAGGAATAATGAAAATTGCACCTAGTCAGGAATAATGAAAACTGCACCTAGTTAGGAATAATGAAAACTGCACCTAGTTAGGAATAATGAAAACTGCACCTAGTTAGGAATAATGAAAACTTGACCTAGTTAGGAATAATGAAAACTGCACCTAGTTAGGAATAATGAAAACTGCACCTAGTTAGGAATAATGAAAACTGGACCTAGTTAGGAATAATGAAAACTGCACCTAGTTAGGAATAATTAAAACTGGACCTAGTTAGGAATAATGAAAACTGGACCTAGTTAGGGAAACTAGGGTCTTAAATTATTCCAAACTAAAATAAAAATAAGCAAAATCTAAAAAATTAAGCTAAAACCATATAAGCACTTATTTAAAAGTTTAACCAAATCAGTTTTAAGAAAAAGCTAATAAGCCAAAATTTAAAAACTTTTAAAAACACTAAATAATAAAATATTTAAAAAGAACTTTTTATAAAAATTAACTAATAAGCACTTAAATAAAAATAAGAAAATTAACTCAATAAGCACTAAAACACTTTAAGCTATAAAAATCAAACACTAAAAGATCAATAAGCACAATTAAACACAAACATCAATCAATCAAGAACATGATTAACAAACTACATGGTTATCTAAATCAAAACAAGATTAAAAGATTAAGAAAGGTAGAATGAGAATGATTAATTAAAAAGCTTGAAATTAAGATGATTAAAGATTCAAATTACAAGATTAATGAAAAAGCTTGAAAAACACTAAGAAAAGCTAGAGAGCAAAGTAATATTAAACTACTCCTACTCCTAAAACTAATATATCTACTCCTAAAATGACTAAATCCCTCTAATGACATATTAGAAGGGTTTATATAGGAGGAGGAAAATGTGTTGGAGCTTTCTTCTTTCTTTCTTCTCGTCTCGACTCGATTTAAATTCTTTGTCTTTCTCGACGTCGTCTTGGGATTTGTCGATATAAATTTAACTCGTCTTATAATTTTCTTCATTTATTAGACTTGAGTTCTTCGACTTCATTAAACTTCCGTCTTTAGACTTTTTCCTTGATAAATCTTCACAATAGGCTTTGGACTTCCGTTCTTTTTGCACTTTTGATCTTTTGACTTCGTCTTTTCTCGATTTCTTCGATAAAAGCCCGTGTTTTCTTCCTTGTTCATCTTTCGGTCCTAAAACACAATAAAAACACAAACCACGCATAATTCCGACATTCACGACATATAATACACGTTTTGGCTTGGTTATTATTATAATTAAGTGGTAAAAGGATGGGTGTTTTCACACCTATCAACCTTAAATAATGAAAGTTTATCACGGACGATAACTTATCCTTCTCAACGAGAAATTCATATTTCTCGGTCATGAGCTTCTCATAAAAACATTCAAAGTTTATTTAGTTCATGAAAAACGACTTCTATGTAAATGTCAGCTTAGAACTCGAACTTCAACTTAAGGAAAGTTTATCACGGATGATAACTTATCCTTCACAACAGGAAATTAATTTTTCTCGGTCATGAGTTAGTCACAAAACAATCAAAGTTTTGAGCTCATGAAAAGCGGACCCGAAAGGGGAGTGTAGGTTTCAGTGCGCTTTTCCTAAGAAATAGAAGAGAAGTCTTCTATCATGATTATTTTAAAATCGTTGGACATAATTTTTCAAGAATTTCTCAAAAGGTTTTTCTAAATCTTTCAAAATTGTGTGTTCATCACTCCTTTCCTCATAAAATGGTTTTTATATCTCAAAAATGTCATATGTTATTTTGATCAATTTTTGAGGGGGAGCGTTTTAACATCAAACCTTTAATGTTGTTGGTTACATCTAAGATATTATCATATTTTATGTACCCAACACACTCCAAAAACGGTTTAAAACTGTCATATGTTATATATTATATCAGAAAAGGCATCTCAACTATGTACCTCAACATATTTTTTGGTGTCGTTTTTCCAAAATTTTGTCAAATTTTTTTTTCAAGACACACATATATTGTTGAGAGGGAGTAACCCGACTACAAAAAATTCCGTATTCATGCGTGCACACATGTTTCTCTCCCAATCGGTTTTCAGAAATTGTCCTATTTTAATCAATTGGTATCTCTAATATTTTATGTTTTTATATTGGAGATAGGGGAGAAAATGTGATTAAAATGTAATAAAACACAACATGTGATCTTAAAGACTCAAGTGCAACTCTTTCCTTCACATGCTAAACTATTTCGTATATCGATGCATGTGTACAGGGGGAGCTTTTCGGAAATATAAAACTTTCAATGTGTTAAAAGTTTTGATTTTTTATCAAGCACTTTGAATGTTTTCAATGGTTTATGGTTACGATCTATACCAAAAACAACCTACTATCCACGACGGAACGTTGGAGTCAAAATGTGGTTTAGGATAGGAAACTAAGTCCTATGATCCAACCAGAACCGGAGGGATCTACCCAAGGATATTCCATAGCTAGAAATAGTTGTCTTTAGGATAGATGGAGTTGAATGAAGCTGAATGCGGACCAATTACTTAAGTTAGCACTGGAACAATCACAACAAGGTGCTAGTGATGATGTGTTGGTAAGCACTGAAGGAGTTGAATATTCTATGCAACCTAGGTAGAAACCGGTTCAATACATCTATTGAAGACAAGTCATCATGGACCCAGTGATGCAATGCACAACCCTTCCCCAGCCATTAGGGTTTCTCTCAAAAGAAACTTGTCTCATTGTCATGGAGATCAACATGTTTCTATTGACTTTCTCACTCCGAGTTAGTTAATATTGAAAATGTGCCAGTCTGCTCCAGCCTCCGATTACTAAAATGCACTTATTGAGTCTAGAGCCAAACGAGATCTATCTATCATCTCATTAGGACAAAATCGAGTCCTACGCATTATCCTTGTGATATTGCTAGAACATCTGAGTGATACGGTTCACAATGAAGATGGAAATCCTGCTTGAGCCAGCATCAAACAAGCTCATGGTAGGTAACTTGTGCGATTCTACATGAATCAAACTTGTAAGAACTAGAAAGCAACTAAGTTTGGATTCTTAATTGATTCAAACTTGATTCCAGGTTTCTTCACAAAATCCGTGTGATCTTGCTAGAACATTCAGAGTGACACTATTCAGTGTTCACAGTGACGAATAGAAATCCTTCCAGTGTCAACATCAAACAGCACTGCTGAAGGTGACTCACAAGATTCTCTATGAATCAAGCCTGTGACAAATTGGAAAGCAACAATGGTGCGATTCTTTTAGAATCAAACTTGTTCCAGGAATTCTGAATTGACGACTCTAATCAAACGAATAATCTATCCTTATGACTCACTCTTCACGTTCGCAGTCTGCTTTGAGACGGTCGAGTAAAGAGAACTGCCTAGTACTGCCGGGAAACCCTGTCAAGGAGATTCTTAATCGAATCTACCCTATCATAGGTATGGTATCTAATACCGTCCAATGGTCTTCACCGACCGGAGGTAAAACGCTACCGAGTTAGGGTGAAATGTTCAAAGCCATTTCGCCCGTGTCTATATATGTTGCTGCATATCAAGAAGGTGGTGTAGCTGTGTACTAACCGATGTCGATTCAGAAGTCACAAGAGCACAAGATGGCGATAATCAAGATACTTAAGAATGTAAGAATGTAATAGGTCATCTTGTCACAATAGCACAAGATGAACACTATCAAGGATAGACTGAAGATCTCAAGCACTCAAAGTCCAAAGACAAAGGCTCAAGATAAAGATCACAAGGCATGAAGGAACAAAACCGTTACAATCAAGATCAAGACCAAGATACAAGACCTAAGAAGGAAGATCACCTCCACAAGAATGTTTTCACTCAATCATCTTATACATTTTAAAGATGACCGATACACTGGGGGAGATTATTAGCCCTATATTTTATACATAGTCAAACAAGAATGTAATAGATCATCTTAGTCGTTAATGGTATTGTATTGTAATAAGTTAGTCAGGAAAACCGGGCTTGGACTTAAGCTAATATTGTATAAGTTAGGGGCTCTAAGCCTAAGACAAGCCAAGCCCGGCCCATGGAAACAAACCCATGGCCCATGGAAAGCCCATGTGGTTCGTAGGTATATATACCCTCTTCCATGTGTGGAAGAGGGTGTTGGTTCATTATTTTACACATAGTAAACCTTCCACCATTCTATTTTATCTCTCTACTTTCTCTCTCTAATTTTTTTTCTTTCTCTCTCTAAATCTACTATAAATCTTGTTTTATGGACTGAAGTGAGATTAACAATTATTATTGTAAAAAAATGGCGTAGAGTGAGAAAGAAAGCAAAATCTAAAATGTAAAGAAATTTTGGTTGGTTGGGTTATGGGGTTTGTTTGTTTGATCCCATTTTAGGTTAACCCAGAAATTGACTAGTATTTGTTCCTGTTGCATATCTGTAGTTGGATTAAAGAAGAGGAAACCAAACGACACATTGATTGATTTATTTAAAAAGAAGATAAAAGTAGGTGGTGGTGTAGTTGTTTCAATGGCGGCTGTAGTTGTGGTTCTGTTAGGCGAATGTAGCTGCTGATTACAAGCACAACAACCTTTGAGGAGATTTGATGATGTCGAAAAGCAGACAATGAATTTTTGTGGTCATTTGTTTTTTTGCTCAACGGTAAATTTTATTAAGCAACGAAGGAAAGTACAAATACAAAAAGCACCAAGAAACAAATTTAACTAGGAAACATACCTAATTAACTTGAGATAAGAAAAAAAACTAATGGCATTGAACAATTCCCAAGCTCATAATACATCAAACAATACATAAGACATGATCACATAGAAAAAACCAATTTGTTACAATACCATGACACACCACAACCCTTATGCTTACCAAACAACCAAGCCCACTTCTGAATCCATGAAGACTTATGAATTCAACCATAAAAGGAAGAACCAAAAGCCCACAATACATCACAATGGACTTAATCTTGGCAAGCATAAGGACAGGCCATAATAAACCTGCAAAACCTCATTAGACATGTAGTAAAAATACCACGAGAAGTGTCAGGATAGCAGTTTGCAATACTTTGCCTCCACAAAACCCTCCAAATGTAAAACCCAATGGGAAACCATATGGAGGTAAAAAGTACAACAATATGCAAACCTTCCCAAAATAAAAACAATACCAACCAATAAGAACCTAAGCCAACAAAATCTTCATCCAGGAAGCCTTCCAACCACCAGACAAACCAGCAAGGCATAACATAGACAACACAGAAGCATGGTGTTAAGTAGAAGTCAGGGCATAAAGAGAACAAGATCTGATTTCAAATCCAACATCATTACTCACAAAGGAGGAGGGGAGGTACCGGCAGCTCAAGAAATAACGAAAGGATTAACTCACATTTGCGAAACACTTTCGATTATCGATGCACATGTGAAGGGGGAGCTTTTTTGAAACAACAAAACTATCAAGGTGTTAAAATGTTTTTCAAACACTTTGATAGACTTTCAATTGTCTTTAACGTTTACAATCTTATATACCCACAACCTCTTTAATTCACGACGTTATTGGTTTCTCATAAATCACCAACCAGATAACGATCCATGTGACATTTTTTCTCCCAATAACAGCTGAACACGTGTCACGTTCAAACTTATACAAGCCCAGATTCGAGATCATGATAGAGTGCATTTCAAAACTTGGTGTAAACATGAAATCTGCTCAAAATCAAGAGACAAATATACTCCAAGCATCCAATTAACCTGAAATCAACTGAATCAACCTAAATCAATTCTTCAACGGATACATCTAATTAGCAGATTCAGGCCACATGGAAGATTGCGATTGGTTGGAACACGTCACTTTATCCTAACAAACTTCAACCCAGCTTCTATAAATACCCCAGTAGTTCCTCATTTGTAATTGTACTTAGTGTGTATAATTTTCACACACTTCTTAATTCTCTTTATTTACCAGTTAGCAAAGTAGTTAGTTACTACTCTTAAGGTGATTGACAACCACTTGAGAGTTAGTTAGATAGTTACAACAACTCTGTAACAACTTCCTTTCATAAATAACAAATTCAGTTCAATTGTCCTTCAATCTTACTACATAATCCTACTATCCTGTTACTGTTGTGTTTCTATTGATCATACTTGATCAATGGAATGTGTTTGATGCATTTTGGAATACTGTAGCTGGTTCAGACGTTTCTTGTTCATTTCCATAGCCTAAAGTAGCAGTTTGTAGCAGGGGTGTTGATTTGAAGATAATGATGATGAGATGATGGTTTATGGTGTTTGATTGTTGATGATTTTGTTGATTCTAGAAAGCTCAGCGCTTTTCTACTCCTCCAAAGGTGGCATCAAGCTAAAAGGAATCACTTTTCTCATTTAAATTCCACTTAATAGTTTTGCCATGCTCAATTCCTAAATTTAGAACTTAACTGCTCAATTGTGTTTCTGTTAGTGTTCTTGTGGTGTGATATTGATAATCTGTTAGTTGCTAGTAGATTGATTAGCTCCTTATTCAGTTTTAGCTTAACATTTGTTCTTAATCAGCCAAAAGTTACATCAGATAGTCATTTTGTGATCCTTAGTGTGATCTTGTTGGAACTTTGTTGTTTTGGTGTTCATTTGAGTCACTAATCAAGAATTGATAAATCTCACTTGTTGTCATAAGCTTTTGCTGTCAGTTGAAAACTAGTGTTTGGATCATATTGAATTTTGTGAATCAGCTGTTAAGACCTGTTGCTTTGAGTTCATTTACACTCAATAGGTGTATACAAGTTAACTTGCAAAGTTTCATAGTCAAATTCACAGTCAAACAGGTAATTGACACTTAAAAGGTTTGGGTCAGTTTGTATAAGTGAAAACTAGTTACTTTTGATCCATTGCCATTTCTTTGTTTGTGGATATTATTAGCTATCTTGTTGCCAGTTGTAGTTCAACATACAAACTTTCTAATTTAGTAAGGAAATAATATAGTTTGCCGATTTGAGTTAGATACTAGCTTAAAAATAAGCTGCATGAGCATTTTCAAGTTTCTGTGATAATATCAAACTGCTTATCTCATTTCAGCATTTCTACTTCATAAAACCTCCCATTTTCTTTCACAATTCTCTTTACAAACATGTCTTGAGTAAGTTTTGAGAAAATAAGATTTTTGAAAAATCTTGGTCAACGATAAGCACTTTTGCTTATTTCAGTTTCCAGCTTATTTCCTTGATCATTTTCAGATCTTTTTTACATTCCAACCTTTTTGTCACTTGCTTAATAATTTTCATCAAGAAAATTCATGTGTGGAAGTCTGGAATAGCTTATAGCTTATTTTGAGCTTATTGGAATAAGCTAAGTGGAGATTTACTTGATTTTAGCCAAAATCCTTTGAGACACCTAGCTAACTTTTCATTTTAAGCATTTTGCAAAAAACTAGAACAAATTTGGTGGGAAAATAAGCTCAAACGAGCTTATTGTTTACGTGTAACCCGTTTTTTATTAGAACTTTTGTTTAATTGCAATATAGTCCTCAGCTTTTCATAATAGTGGTAATTAGTTTTGTTAATTCATAGTTTTTAGGGTTTTCACTTATAAGCCCTTTGAATTTCAGTTTGTTACAATTTGTTTTGGCAGTTTTGAATATTGTTGAAAAGTTGTAATAGTTTGTTACTATTTTCACTTTTGGTCCCTTATCTTTCTGAATTTACACATTTTGTCCTTGTACTTTCATTCTCTTTACACTTTAAGCATTTTTACACTTGTGCATTAGATACTTGTACTTTGTGCTATTAGTGTGGTTGTAAAACACGCATGCTTTTACCATGAACAGTACACTTATGATCGTACGTACAAGATTAAAACTTTCCTTATATAACATGAACACGTATCACGAATATTAATTACAAGAATTACATACGTGTTATTACATGATACTATTAAATACGTGTTAATACACGATAATTATTAATTATAATAATTAAAATCACGAGCATATAATCACGAACGCTAAAACATGAACACGTAAACTACATATTATATATATATTTACATGATAAACAAGTGTTACGTATTATAAGTAATCGACAATTTTTTTTTTCTAAAACACGAACACGCGTAAGAAACCACGAGGTACGAAATTAAGACGAAAGGAGTTGGGCTTTACTTGTTGGACGGGTTAAAGGAGGAAGGGAAATGGGCCAAGGCCCATTGTTTGAGACCAAGGCCGGTTAAAAAGAAAAGGAAGGGGAACACTTGTTTAATTTTAGACACGACATAAAATGTTAGAAACCCTAAAACAGTCAAAGGAAAAAGTATGCAGCCGTCACTCCTTTTGTTCTTTTTTTGCTTGGGCCGACGTGTGTAATTATAGAATCAAGAGCAAGCAAATCATGGTTTGGATCAAGGAATCAAGGTGGTTCATGTTTTGTTATTCCTAAAACCCTAAAACACATGTAAGAAACCCTAATCTTGTTTTCTATTTTTTTCCCTTCGTTAATTGATGTAGGATCTAGGAAATCAAATTATAAACATGTTAAAAACAAGCCTAAATCTTTCGGGTAGATGAGGTTGCTGTTTGGGTTGCGGGTTACACAAAACCGAGACACTTATATGTCTCGGTGGTGGTTTGGTACCATCAGCCGCAAGGCCTGGTGGTGTTTTTTCCTAACAGTGGCGTCCAGCAAGGAAGCAGGGGGTGTTTTAGGATGGTGGCAGTGGGAACCGAGAGCCTAGAGCTCTCGGTGGTAACAGGAAGCACAGCAGGGGGACGCTGGGCCAGTCAGGGGGAACCAGTCAAGCAGCAGCGGCAAGCCTGGCTAGACCAGGGGCTGCGATGGCTTGTCAGTAGCAACCAGCAGCAAAACAAACCTGGACAGGGGGTGTTTGGCTGCTGGTTTTAGGCAGGGTATTTGGGAAACAGTTTCAGAAATTTAAAAAAGGGTGTTTGGTTATCATTATTCGAGCTAGTTTTATTAACTTAACTAGAGTAATTAAATTAATCAAGCAATATTAATTTTATGTAATCTAATTCATTTTGATTTAATCTTGTCAAGTTAGGAAATTGTAATATTTATTTCGGTCTGGTTCATGGGGTTCCAGGTCCGGTTCACGTCATATTTAAAATTATAATGCACGGGTTTGATTCATGATTTCTTTACAAGTTTAATTTAATTTGCAAGTATATAAAATTTACTAGTTAATTAAATTAATTTAACATGACCTATAATTAATTTAATTAAAACATGCACTTGGGTTTATTGTTATTACTTAATAATACATGATTTTAACCTATGTATTTTATTATTTAATTTGGACTATAGTAATTAATTAATTATTAAAACATGACATTTAATTAATTAATTTACATGACTTAGGTTATATTAATATTACTATTAACACATATTTTAACCTAAGTATTTTATACACTTAATTTAATTAAATCATGTTTATATTTAATTAAATCTTATAATATATAGTTTATTTAATTTATATGTATTAATTAATAAACTATACTATTTAATCACATGACTTAGAATATTACTCAGTAAAACTTAAGCTTATCCTTTTTAGCTTAATAATCCAGCTTATTTCTATTTATGGAAACTTTCTATTTTTAGAAACTTATTTATTTTAAGCAGCTAATCTATTTATGGAAACTTTCTATTTTTAGAAACTTATCTATTTTAAGCAGTAAATCTATTTTTGGAAACTTTCTATTTTTGAAAACTTTCTATTTTAAGAAACCTGCTATTTTTAGAAAGTTACTTATTATTACACAACAAGTATAATAATACAAGAAATACAAGTAATACTTAATCAGAATACACGATGAACACAATATAACGTTAAAATCAGTAAAACAAGACATGAATATATAAAACAAGCTAAGACATGACATGATACCAGTTACGTACTTGAGATTGTGTAAATTGAAGTTTGTTTCTCTCGATTCTTAACCAATTGAAAGTCCTAACAATATCAAGTTTATTATCGTTTTTGGTTGATAGGATTTTTAGGATATTCTATGTCTATTTAACCAATCAAGTAAAAATGCAGAAAAATATTAAGCTATTTAACCGTAAAACACTTAGCAATTACCAGTTAATATTCACAAAAGGACAAAATGTAAAAACATAAAAGTAAAGTACTTGAAATGTAATCTAATGGAAAGTTTAAAGGACTGGAATGTAAATTTCAGAAAGTAAAAGGACCTAAAATGTAAAACTCAACAAACTTATAACAAACTTAACAACTTTATAAAATTGCCTAACCAATTAACAATGTAAATTTCTAACATCTTGTAACAAATTTAACCAATTAACAAACTTGTATCAATCTATTAACAAGGAAATAACAAGAATGTAACTAAATGTAAAATATAACAAACCAACAAATTTTTAACAAATTCTAACTACTTTCTAAACTAACTGTTTTTATAACAGAAAAATTCAAATTCAAGTCTTACCAAAATGGAAAATTGAAAGAATTAATCCTGTTTCTTCAGCATATAAACAGGACCCAAGTTTATACCCACAAACATTAACTATTGGGCCACTAAAATCTTGAAAGTCTACTAATTGTAACTAATAAAACTGGGGCAGTACCACACTAATCCTAACTATGGACTGTAATTGAATTTCTAGTGAAAACATATTGCAAAAAGAATTCACTCAAACTATTATAGCAACTAGTTTATCAGTTCAATAAAAACATAACAAGATCACACTAAAAATAGCTATAGCGAAAATACACTATGAGTAAACAGAAAATTAACAAATTGCTTGACCTGCACTTCCGTAGTTTTAGTCCATTGATGTCGAAACACAGCGCTGAGCTGGTTTACACTATCACCACCTTTAACAATCGAACTAAGCTGCTAAGTTTGACCCGAAACAATCAGACTTGGAACCTGCTTCACTCTTTAATTCTTGTTAACCAACTGAAAGCTAACGCACTAATAACGACCAAAACGCAACGAAACCGAAGCTTGAATCTGCAGTTCTTCCATCGTCTAGGCAACAACCTTCGTCTTCTACAAAAGTAACTGTAACACCAACTCTACTACTTGATACTGCTAGAAGGAACGATCATCTACTTCCACAATCTCGAAACCGTCCAGAACTACTCCTACTATTTCACGTTCGAAGAAACTTCAGTCTTGCTTAACCTGGTTGAATGAACAGAATACGTCTACTGCTTAACTACACTATCTGTGGTCTTCGATCTCAAAAGTTAACAACATCAATTCTCGAATCTACTACTCTAATATCAGTAAAACACATCAAATGATAAACGAACTATACTGATATCCATCTCCTGAAACTCCATTACATCCACTTTAATCTCGAACAGGAAACTATGACAAAAACACCTTCACTCTTTCACTTAAATGCTTTGTTAAGTATCAATCATCATAACCCTAGTATCGGAGTACTCAAGAATTATAATGCTATGTTTTTCTAAATATGGACGAATTTAAAGAGATTTAGAGAACAGAATATGAAATTTATTAATGGGAAGGTAAAGTAGGTACAAAACAGTTAGAACTAACTAACTGACTAATCTAAATGTGCGTGTGAAAAGTGTGTGTGTAACATACACTAAAAATGGAGGATGAATAATTGGGAGAGAAAATGATTCTAACTAACTATGTGTTTTTTACACACTTAGACTACTTACAAAATGAAATACAAAAGAAGTATATATTGGCGAGAGACATGCATGCAGGGGTGGGAAGTGATGAAGTGTTCAAACCAATTAGGACATGCCACGTGGAATTAGTTGGTAGGGTAATAGGAATGTTAATCCGGATCAAGGTAAAATAAATCTATGATTGGTTAGTAGGTGTATTATAGGATTTGGTATGGAAATAAATGGGACGGTATTGACTGCAGCGAAGTTAATGTATCTATTGAAATTGCATATTCGGTTGTAGTGTAATGATGAGGCAATTAATCGCTATGATGATAAAGCAATGATTGTTGTGACTACTCTCATTCATTCGGACTCATTTATTACTATAATTATTAGCTCTCATTGATTGTGTCAAAATCTCGGACCCATTTAACCTTCATAACGGTTGGTGGTGATGTATGTCTTGGACTGTCTTTATTACTCCAAATATTTCTGAAGTACACTGAACCCATAAATTGCTGTGGAAACTTTGCCATAATTGCTGATTTGATAAAACTAGGACGATTACAGGTTTTTCTTTGTAAAGTTGGCAAGTATGGTCCTTTTACTTGCATTCTTAACTTTTAAGCTCCTTGATTAAGTTGACTTGAGAGTCAACCATGTTTGACTTGAATCTTGACTTTAACCAATTTACACTTTGATTCCTTCAACTTTGGAATGTTGTCAAGATAGGTCCTTTATCTTCAAAGTCTTGTCATCTTTAATCCTTTTTTGTCTTTTTCATCCAAATAAGCTTGATTTCTTCTTGTTTGCTTGAAAATGTATCCTTCTTACCTATTTAAACACAAACACAAAACATACCACATAATTCCACTTTATAGCACAAAAGTTAGATATTTTCCATGTGTTTTAGGGTGATTTGTTGATTAATTGATATGAGTTTTTGCTCATATCAAATCCCCTACACTTGAACATTGCCATGACCTCATGAAATTCTATATTTTAAAGCACAAATCTACATTCTCCTCATAATTAACCTACCTTGGCCAAAATGGAATGCTATTACACTATGCTACTCTATATGATGCATGATTTTGATTTTGTACAATGCAATGCAAAGAAAACAATTCTATTTATATCTTTTTGGATTTTATTGAAATGGCTTTGATGGAAAAACTCATAAAGAAGTCAATGACTTAAATTAGGGCTTTGGTACCATGGACACTTATCACCCTCAAGTTTCACGTTCCCTATGCCAAGCTTAAAAATGGAATCATTGTATTCACAAGTAAAAAGTGCATCAACTTATTCATGACAATTAAGTGTGGAACCAGTTATTATTTGGGCAAATTTCTTGAAGGAAAATTTGTCATTATTTGAAACGTGAAATATAAGAAATGTAAAATCCAAAAATAAGGAAGCAAGGTTTTAATCCAAAATAATCCTCTCATCCATTACTTGAAAAACCGCTCACAATTAATATAAGTCCGTTTCAAGAGTAATAAGTCATTCGCCTTATGTGTAAAATACTCATGTCATGCATTAATAAGTAGCTACACACTCGCTAAGGAAAGGAAAATAAAACTCACGCAATAATTTACATCCGCCATCTTTTTGAGACTTTGGATCTTCAATCCCGCAACCCGTCAAGGTAATATTGGATTGGAGCAACTATTAAATCCCCGCAACCCGTCCAGGTAATATTGGAATCTAATAGTTACTATAAGTAACACTTCACTGCCCCTCTTGGGAGTCTTGTATAAATTTTATTTTATTTTTCTTTTCTTTTTCTTTTTCTTTTCTTTTTCTCTTTTTTTTCCTAGCCACTCATTTTTTTTATAAGCCGCTCTTATTTTTCTTTATTCCTCACAAAGAAAGTTAAAAAGAATAAAAAGAAAAACACCCGCTAAATATTAAGCATGACATAAGTCTAGTACACATAAAACGGTCTAACTTAGAATCTTAAGACGTACTTATACCAACCATGAATGATTAGACAAAAATGTATAAGAGATTACAAACCGATTAAAACCGTTCTTGATTATTTATTAACATATATACATGCGAAGAAAATAGAGGTAAAGAAGAGAAGGGTTTAGCCACAAGTAACTATCATGAAGTTTATCTAGCCCTTTTATACTTGCTTCAACTCTATCAGTTCCCATTCTCTACAAATTTAAAATCTCAAATAATGAGAGTCATGGATGCTTAGCCTAATAGACCAATGAAGGACTACATGGTTAAGGATACTAGCTAGAGTAAGCTTAGATAAGCAAACTTGGGTTGAGTCAAAGTATCCATGGCGGGCCTAATATGTCAAAGAAGTCTAAATTTGTTAAACCATGTTCTTATTATATATTCCTTTTTATATATTTTTGATGAAAAACAAAAGAAAAATATATACAATGCAAATGTGTTATGCAAATGAAAAATGATTTGATGCAAAAAATATGAATGCATATTTTTGGTGGCCAAAGTAGATCAAAAATTTGAAAAATGTTTGAAAAATTAATTTTTCATGTTATCATGAAGGTCAATGACAAAGTCTAGGTAAGGTACTTCGATAGAAGACCCCCCTACACTTGAGATAAACATTGTCCTCAATGTTTAAGAGCATGGGAGTAAACACTCCCCTACACTTATGACAATGACTAGACTTTGTTTAACTCTTGTTAAGGAAAGATCAACTATAGTGAATTCATTTTTAAAGCACAATGTGTCTATGAAAATTCACAATAGTAACGAAGTGAACCGGATACAAGGGCCTCCTCCATAAGCTCCAAAGCACGTGATGAGTGAGCAACCCTAAAAACAACATGAAGACAAAATAAGGTCTCCCCTACACTTCTCATCAACTCTCTATCCTTATTTCTAACCTACAACACTCTAAGTCTAACAACTTCTAAGCCTAGTTATTCAAGCTTGATTTAAGGAGTCTCTAGCTCGACTCATCCCACACTCAAAGGTGTCTAAAACCTATCATGGAGAGTAAAAGTTTTGCCCTTTTTAAGAAAAATCTCCATGATGAGGTAAAACAAGTTTTCAATTATCAAAACTTCATAAATATCCCCCCGGATCAAATACATAATTACCATCCCACTTATAACACAATCCAACAACTAACTTCCCAAGAAATGGTGAAAAGAGTGAGGTGTGGTTCTCCAAAATGTTTGCCCATATGTTCTCCAAAAGGTGATAAGGTAATACTCTCAATGCTTGCACAAGTTTTCCTTTTGTTGCATCAGGCGGATAATGAGATGGTTTAGCAAGCTCTATGCCAGGATCAAAAATCCGTTCCTTGATGGGAAAACAACAAGTGTTGGTTGCCTTAGAAGATTCTCCCTTGTAGGTCACATGGTGAGAGAAAGGTTGTGGAGGCATGGGTAACAACAAGCTCTTGGAAGGAACCATCATGACTTGTTTTCCTTTATCACTTTTAAAGGTTGAGGTGGGCAAAGAAGAAGGTAAAGGATCTTCATGCAATAGAGATTCTAGAAAGAGTATGTCCCCCTCCTCATCAATATAACCAAGAGTATACTCAACAGGTATATCAACCTCTAAAAATGCATCACTCTCATCCATGATAGAATCTTCCTCACCACCATAAACATCATAGATTGGTGTGTCAAAGATTGGTGACCCCTCAAATCCCAAGGAAGTTTGATCATGAAAGAATGGAGACTCACAAATAGAGAACTCATCATCACTATAATCATCATATATTGGTGTATCACAAAGAAGAGGTTCATCATCACTAAAATCCTCATTGGGTTCTTCATCATGGTGGAAAAATGGATTGTCAAATGATGTTTCAAAAAGAGGATTGGAATGAATCACAAAATCACCAAAGTTAAGCTCGTGAGGTTCATGAATATCCAATGATGAGGTAAGGGAGGCTATGGTCTCAACTTATAGAGGATCATAATTGCCACTTGTGCAAGCTTCATGAAAATATTCACCACAAACTTCATTAAGGATATCAACTTGATTTACTTCCTTATCAAGAACATCAATATGCTTCACAGTCTCGGGTTCATTGGATTTCTTAGACAACTTCCCCATGTTAAACACAACTCTTTCATCTCCTACCCGCATTATGAGTTCACCTTTCGCCACATCGATAAGAGTACGACCCGTTCTTAAGAAAGGTCTACCAACAATAAGAGGCACTCTCAGGTCCATATCATAATCAACAACTACAAAATCCGTGGGGAATGTGAATTTATTAACTCCAACAAAAACATCTTCCGCAATTCCCACCGGATAAGCAATTGAACGGTTTGCTAATTCAAGGGTCATTTTGGTAGGTGTGAGCTCGGGAAGTGAAAGTCTTTTCCAAACTGATAATGGCACGAGGTTTATGCTAGCACCAAGGTCCGTAAGAGCCGTGCAATTTTCCACCCCGGGAAATTACAAGGAATCAAAAACCTCCCCGGATCTCCAAGCTTAGTAGGCAACTTCTTAAGCAAAACCGCGGAGCATTTTTCATTTAAGGAAGCATTAGGCAAATCCACCAATCTCTCCTTGTTAGAAAGTAAATCCTTGATCATCTTAGCAAACTTAGGCATATTGGCTAAAGCTTCCGCAAAGGAGATGTTTGTGTTAAGTTGCTTGAACATCCTTTGAGACTTGTATATCATCCTTGTTCTTAAGCTTTTCCTTTCTTAATCTTGATGGGTAAGGAAGACCTGGTTTTGGTTGTGGGTGAGTGGTTGAAGAAAGATTTTCCTTGTTGGTTTCTTCATGAGTAGGTGTGGAAGTGGGAGAAATGGGGGAACTTGAGGATGGTGAACTAGTTGTAGAAGGCGTATCACAAGAAGGAATCATAGTAGGCTTTACCAAATTAGGTTTGGGTGGTGAAGGATAATGAGTTTTCTTTCCACTTCTTGTTGTGATAGCATTGACATTTGCCATTGGGTTTGTTTGTGTGTTAGAGGGTAAAGCTCCTTGTTGTCTTTGATTAAATGCTATCAAAAGCCTCTTAGTTTGCTCCTCCATTGTAAGTTTCATTTGCTCATTCATTCTTTTTTCACTTTCACAAATTCTCATCTCAACATACTCATGAGTATCATGTAGCCCATATCCTTGATTTTGAACTTGAGGGTATCCTTGATTTGGGAAGGGTGGGGGTGGTGGATTAAATCCTTGATTTGGTGGATAAAAGTTATTTCCTTGATTTTGAAAATTTTTAGGTGCCTTGTAGTTATTACCTTGGTATTGTGGTCTTGGTCCTTGGTTTCTTTATAACAATTGAGGTGGATTGGGTTGAGTAATGGTGGATGGGTGGGGTGGGAATCCCGGTGGAGTAAGGTAATTTTGAGACTTGTAAGAAAGGTTGTTTGGATTAATATTGGGCTTGAAATGTTCTCGATGTTCTTCTTCGTAAGCATAACACTCCCCTAGATAACCTTGCACCTTATCACATTGTTGATATGAATGGGGACCTCCACAAGTCTCACATGAAAGAGTAATAGCATGCACATTATTGGTGGAATTATTGCCCAAAGAAAGTTTCATAAAGTCATTCATCATGGTTTGTTGCATCTTTTGTGTGTTTTGCATAATTGTTTGACTTTCCTTTTGAGCTTGAGTCAATTCTTGGATGCATGAAATGAGTTGAGACTCCAATGGTTTAGAACCTCCTTCGTGAATGACATGTACTCTCTCATCAAATTATGCGTTAGTTCGCACCATTGCTTTGGTCTCAATAATATCCCAAGCTTCTTGAATGGATTTAAGAAGAATATTTCCTCTCGCCGAAGCATTGAGTGAATCTTGGTGATGAGGTTTAAGGCCATTGTAGAAAGTATTGATTTGGTGAAGTTCATCGAATCCATGGTTGGGACATCTCCTTAATAACTCCTTATACTCCTCCCAAGCATCACTAAAGGTTTGACTAGGTTTTTGTTGAAAGCCTATAATTAAATTCCTCAAGGCCGTGGTCTTAGATGGGGGAAAGAACTTGTTCAAAAACTTCTTAGTGAAACCATCCTATGTGGTAATGCTCTCGGGTGGTTGTGTATCTAACCAATTCTTAGTCGTACCCTCTAGTGAAAATTGTAACAATATCAACTTAATGGCATCATGGGGAACTCCATTGTACTTAATGGTGTTGCAAAGAGCAAGAAATTTCTTAAGGTGATCATGTGGATTATCATTCTTATTCCCAAAAAATGGTGTGTTTGAAACCAAGTTAATCATGGATGTTTTTAGCTCAAATGTGTTTGCGGGAATATCAGGTATCTTGATAGCATCGGCATATCCTTGCACACTAGATTGCAAGTGCTCCAACAAAGATCGAGTGTCAACTCCGGCCATGGCTTCTTGTTGTGTGTGGATCAAAGCACGATTATCGGGATCGGCTTGATGGACAGTGGTGTTCCTACTCTTTCTCTTTTTCTTCCTTTTTGGAGGAAGGGGTTGTACACCAATCGGTATTTGTGCACGCCCGCGAGTGAGCATGCAACTCAATACGAGGAATGAGAGAGAAGCTCTCGTTTGACTTTGAAGAAGAAGGGATTATCCTCTTCTAGTTTCAATATGAAATATCCATAAGAAAGTATAAAATACGTAATTACTACTTGGGTGCAAGACCCCTAATGAAGCCTTCCTTCTTAGATTACGCACTAGTGAACGGGGGGTTAGGTGACACGAAGCACTTAAGTACCTATTGACCCTTAGATGGCATTTTATAGCACATCGCCTTTCTATTCACTTTGTAGTTTGTATTCTTCGAATTACTGCCTATTGGAAGAATTTATCTATTCTTGCTTTATTGAATTTGATCGATACGCGTGTCAAGGACCGGAACGCCCCCTAACACGGTGTATTGCCATGGCAATACTAATGGAGAATATGTGTATTGGTTGTTCTTATACGTATACGTATTTACATATAATAATATAGAGAAAATATTTTTGTATTTATTGGGTTTTTTTAAAGAAAATACTATATGTACATAAAAACCAAGGAAATCCAATAATATATATTTTTCGGTGCAATATTTTAGGAAAAGATTGCTTTTTGATTTTTTACTTTTTTTGGTCAATTTTTAGGAAAAGAAATGTTTTTGTTATTTTTTAGTTTTTATATTTTTAAATTTTTGATTTTTTATGTTTTTTATTTATGATACGTAAAAATAACGTTCACGAGGTGAACGGATCCCAAAAGCCAATGAAAACCGTCAATCGATAGTCTCTCGTAAAGTCAAAGAACCGGCAGCGGCGCCATTTGAAATTGTGTAAATTGAAGTTCGTTTCTCTCGATTCTTAACCAATTGAAAGTCCTAACAATATCACGTTTATTATCGTTTTTGGTTGATAGGATTTTTTGGATATTCTATGTCTATTTAACCAATCAAGTAAAAATGGTGAAAAATATTAAGCTATTTAACCGTAAAACACTTAGCAATTACCAATTAATATTCACAAAAGGACAAAATGTAAAAACATAAAAGTAAAGTACTTGAAATGTAATCTAATGGAAAGTTTAAAGGAATGGAATGTAAATTTCAGAAAGTAAAAGGACCTAAAATGTAAAACTCAACAAACTTATAACAAACTTAATAACTTTCTAAAACTGCCTAACCAATTAACAATGTAAATTTCTAACAACTTGTAACAAATTTAACCAATTAACAAACTTTTATCAATCTATTAACAAGGAAATAACAAGAATGTAACTAAATGTAAAATATAACAAACCAACAAATTTTTAACAAATTCTAACTACTTTCTAAACTAACTGCTTTTATAACAGAAAAATTCAAATTCAAGTCTTACCAAAATAGAAAATTGAAAGAATTAATCCTGTTTCTTCAGCATATAAACGTGACCCAAGTTTATACCCACAAACATTAACTATTGGGCCACTAAAAATCTTGAAAGTCCAATGATTGTAACTAATAAAACTAGGGCAGTACCACACTAATCCTAACTATGGACTGTAATTGAATTTCTAGTGAAAACATATTGCAAACAGAATTCACTCAAACTATTATAGCAACTAGTTTATCAGTTCAATAAAAACATAACAAGATCACACTAAAAATAGCTATAGCGAAAATACACTATGAGTATACAGAAAATTAACAAATTGCTTGACCTGCACTTCCGTAGTTTTAGTCCATTGATGTCGAAACGCAGCGCTGAGCTGGTTTACATTATCACCACCTTTAACAATCGAACTAAGCTGCTAAGTTTGACGCGAAACAGTCAGACTTGGAACCTGCTTCACTCTTTAATTCTTGTTAACCAACTGAAAGCTAACGCACTAATAACGACCAAAACGTAACGAAACTGAAGCTTGAATCTGCAGTTCTTCCATCGTCTAGGCAACAACCTTCGTCTTCTGCTAAAGTAACTGTAACGCCAACTCTGCTACTTGATATTGCTACAAGGATCGATCATCTACTTCCACAATATCGAAACCGTCCCGAACTACTCCTACTATTTCACGTTCGCAGAAACTTCAGTCTTGCTTAACCTGGCTGAATGAACAGAATACGTCTACTACTTAACTACACTATATGTGGTCTACGATCTCAAAAGTTAACAACATCAATTCTTGAATCTGCTACTCCAATATTAGTAAAACACATCAAATGATAAACGAACTATACTGATATCCATCTCCTGAAACTCCATTACATCTACTTCAATCTCGAACAGGAAACTACGACAAAAACACCTTCACTCTTTCACTTTAATGCTTTGTTAAGTATCAATCATCATAACCCCAGTATCGGAGTACACAAGAACTGTAATGCTATGTTTTTCTGAATATGGACGAATTAAAGAGATTTAGAGAACAGAATATGAAATTTATTATTGGGAAGGTAAAGTAGGTACAAAACAGTTAGAACTAACTAACTGACTAATCTAAATGCGTGTGTGAAAAGTGTGTGTGTAACACACACTAAAAATGGAGGATGAATAATTGGGAGAGAAAATGATTCTAATAACTGTGTGTTTTTTACACACTTAGACTACTTATAAAATGAAATACAAAAGGAAGTATATATAGGCGAGAGACATGCATGCAGGGGTGGGAAGTGATGAAGTGTTCAAACCAATTAGGACCTTCCACGTGGCATTAGTTGGTAGGAAAATAGGAATGTTATTCCGGATCAAGGGAAAATAAATCTGTGATTGGTTAGTGGGTGTATTATGGGATTTGGTGAAATAAATGGGAGGGTATTGACTTCAGCGAAGTTAATGTATCTATTGAAATTGCATATTCGGTTGTAGTGTAATGATGAGGCAATTAATCGCTATGATGATAAAGCAATGATTTTTGTGACTACTCTCATTCATTCGGACTCATTTATTGCTATAATTATTAGCTCTCATTGATTGTGTCAAAATCTCGGACCCATTTAACCTTCATAATGGTTGGTGGTGTTCTATGTCTTGGACTGTCTTTATTACTCCAAATATTTCTGAAGTACGCTGAACCCATAAATTGCTGTGGAAACTTTGCCATAATTGCTGATTTGATGAAACTAGGACAATTACATGCTTTTCTTTGTATAGTTGGCAAGTATGGTACTTTGACTTTCATTCTTAACTTTTAAGCTCCTTGATTAAGTTGACTTGAGAGTTGACCATGTTTGACTTGAATCTTGACTTTAACCAATTTACACTTTGAGTCCTTCAACTTTGGAATGTTGTCAAGATAAGTACTTTATCTTCAAAGTCTTATCATCTTTAATCCTTCTTTGTCTTTTTCATCCAAATAAGCTTTATTTCTTCTTGTTTGCTTGACAATGTATCCTTCTTACCTATTTAAGCACAAACACAAAACATACCACATAATTCCGCTTTATAGCACAAAAGTTAGATATTTTCCATGTGTTTTAGGGTGATTTGTTGATTATTGATATAAGTTTTTGCTAATATCAGTACTCAGTAATCAGATACTTATACATGTATATTATTTTATTATGTAGCATTAGTGATATCGAAGTAGGACTCCCTTCCGTTCGTCTTCTTCATTCACTGGACTTAAGGTACGGATTCTCCGTCCTTTCAGTATGAACATTCTTCCTTATTAGGATTCCCCGTATGAAGCCAACTGTTTTCCCCAATATATGTTTTATATGTTTTTGAATTGCTTATGTTAAATTAGAATACCTAAAGCCATATGCATGCATGACCAGTTTCACCTAGTTATGGAGGTACCATAACCATAACACTCGAGGCACCAGTGTTATGACTCCACCACGACGGAGTGATAGCTCATGGCATCCCTTTCAGCTTTTGGCCATATTATTATTATCAGGTGGGGCGTATGGGTGCATCCTAGTTTACATGTTTTCAGCAGATTATTCAGGTGAATGTGGTGTGTGCCCTGCATCCTTCACAAGGAGCTGATCCCTCCTACCCAAACAGTATATTAATTAGAGGCAGCCCCTCTAATTGCATGACGAGGTCACCCCTCCAAGTATTCATCCACGTTGATATTTCATGACCTATATTGGCTAATGGTAAACATGCTAAACAGTTTTTATAAGATAAACATAAGGCTTTTCAAACTATAAAACAAGTTTTACTAAGTTATACCAAGTTTTCCAGGACTTATACATTTCCGCTGCTATATTGTTTTACATGCTTATATTATTCATTCCATGCTTGTATATCCGTGCACTGAGCGTTATGCTCAGCCGTTACTTTCCTTTCCATGTCCCAACACGGCATGTACCCAAGGACAGACTCGAGCATTTTGGAGGACATGCATAGGATGGAAGCTTCCATAGATTTCTTCTCCTTTTGCCTTTATATACTTATGTTTGTTTAAGTCTTTCATTCATTTCATTTACTTTATTATGTTTTGGGCTTATGTTTGGGAACCGATGTTTGATTCTGGTTTACCCTATGGTCATGTACGTTTTACTACATATTACCTTGCATGCTTTGATGACATGCCATAATTACGCGTAACGGTGTACTTATCAAAGTGGGGGTGTTAGATGTATGGTATCAGAGCCAAGGCTTCGACCTATAGGCTCTAAAACTTGACCTGTGACTAGTGGGTAGTCACTAGGAACTTCCTAAGCCAACGCTTGTTCTTCCACGTATTGATGTGTTTAGCGCATTGTTGTTTTAACCATGATGTTTTCAGCACCTTGATGTTTTAACCTGATGTTTTCATCGATATTGTTTTACTAATATGGATGGAAAATTGTCATTCATATTTAGTTATGTGTCATTGTTTCATGCATGATGTTCCTCGTGAACTGTGACTATGTGGACTAAACCCCAGTAGTTCATAATTGGTCACACATAATTTTTTTTGATAAGTTTTGACAGATGATTTTCACTTATTTATGTTTCATGTATCATTGTTGTAGGAATTATAACTAAGTAATGGTTGGTATAGGACTGGCCCTATTTAGTCGTATGTGCATTTATCGAAACTTTTAACTTTGGGACCGACCCATAGGCGTCCCCTCGCCATGTCTTTTGTTTTGGGACCGACCCATAGGCGTCCCCTCGCGCATATAAAGGTTTTTATAAACTGCATCATGCATTCATGCACTTTTTTCATGCATAAAATTTTTTCTCATGATTTATTGGCATAAATTTTTTTTCATGTCCCCTCATAAGTTACTATGTTTTATGTCAAGTATGTTTTCATACTATCATGGTTAACTTCAGTTTCATGTTGATTATGTTATACACTGCTTCATGTTAGGTTGTTTCATGTATCTTCATGATGATTTCATCTTCATGTGATTACGTCTTACATCTCTTTTGTTGTTAATGCTTTCATGCAAGACACTGTTAGAATTCATTTAAATCCTGCTTTCATGATAGTCATGGTTGGTTTTCATTAATCATGCTTTCAGGAAAATCATCGTTGGAATTCGTTTAACCACACGTTAGAATTTCTCCATGTAACCAGAATGAGGTATATACTAGCATTGCCAGGTTATCATGATGGTTTTTATAACCGTTTAACCGATTATATTTCCTTTAAAATCATGACAAATGATCGACCCCATACCGATCATTTCATGTGCATTCCATGTGTACTCCATGTACCATATTCCATGTGTATTACACGTATCTTAGTCCATGTGTATTTCAATTGCAATACTTCACGAGTATTAGCTAGTCGATTCTAAATCATCTCAGGTGTATTTTCACTTGCTGATATTCTACAAATTGCTGATGCCGCTTATAGCTTGGAGATGTTACTAAGGGTTAATGCTGTGGATTTTAGAGACGCTACAAGATGCTGATGTTGTTCACAACCTGGAGATCTTACAAGACGAAGACAAAGGCGTTAGATCAATGTGATCGGACGAGAAGATGCTTAACCACCAGACGATTTCCATCAATCATTGTCCCTAATCCTTAGTTACATGTCACACGTCGTACAGTTGTCGTTTCAGTCATACGAGTGAGAACCAGTACCAACCGGCCACTCACCTGAATAGTTACATGAATCACCGTCATGAGGATGACCGTCATGGAACTAACAGACAAGACGATAGTAACCACTACTGTGACAGCAACTATCCTAGAAAACGCAACAGAAGTTCCGGCCCTGGACGTGATCAGAAATACAAAGGATCAGTAGTCCAACCGTTCAGCCAATTCTGGCATAACAACCTAATATTTGTCTCACATCTCGAGAGACATGTCAAGACACCAGTCAAGACACATGTCATGCTTATACTTCCAAGACACAAGTCAAGACACATGACTCACGTCAAATTCTGGAACATCCCTAAGAAATTCAGGGTACCCTCCAAAGGGTATATCCATTTTGTTGTGTGATACATTTGATTTTACTCAGTTAAAGTTCGTTGTTCCAGTCAAATCGAATTGATTTCCGGTTCTAAGTACGACTCTATTGTTTTTGGTGAAACACATATTTTTGGTTTTTTTTAAAATAAATGTGCAAAGACTTAAAAGTAAATGACGTTAAAGCAATTCTAACTCTATTTTAAAATAAATGGCGAGAAATTAAATCTAAGTCTAATTAAAAGAGAGGGTGCAATATTAAAAACTTTGAAAAGTAAATAACTAAATGACGGGAATTTAAAAGCGTGACGAAAATTAAAATTTGACAAAGTATTAAAACGTAAACTTAAAAATTAAACAAGACAAAACATGAAACAAATCTAATCGGAATACATTCCGATCAGAATGTTTAACCTACCTTCCAATCGGAATGTTGATCGGAATACACCTTTACCTTTCTGATCGGAATATTGGTCGGAAAGACTGATCGGGAAACACCCTTACCTTCCAATCGGAATGAATTCAAAGACGCGCCAATTGGAATGCTTATCGGAACCCCAGATCGGAATAAGGATCGTAATCCTTGTCACTAACCCCTAATCGGAATACCAATTAACACCCTAATCGGAATGTCAAAGCCCTTTTCCGACCAAGCAAAGGGGTGCTGGCCGAAATAATAAACCCTTTTCCGACCAGGGTGGTCGGAATACAGTAAAAAGAAGGTAAAATAAGCAAGATAAATAAGATATAAATCAAATAAGCACTAGACTAAAATCCTAAGCAAACACGTATAAGAAAAAGCTAATAAGCTACAGTTTAAAGACTTTTAAAAACACAAAATGAAACAAAGTTTACGAAAACAAACTTATATATAAAAATAACTTTTAATAAAAACTTTAGAAACTTAAAGACAAATAAGCTATAAAAATCAATAATCCTAAACAATCAAAAGCATAAAACACATAACCTTTAATCAAATAAGCAACACGGTAAGCATGTAAACAAAGATTAAAGCTTAGAAATAAAGGTAGATGAGAGATTAAAACAAGAAAATTAAAGAACACTTACTTGGAATTAAAAGGTATTAAAAGTGCAAGAAAAGTATTTAAAATGACATGAATTTAAAGAGAAAGTAATTAAAAGGTGGAAGACTAATTGTCACCTTAGCCAACAAGAGTAAAATGAAATGATCTTAAACTATATATAGGGGAGATTAAGGAGTGCTTAGGAAGCTTCCTTCCTCTTTCCTCTTTTCCTTAATTGCGCACTTAAATCCTTCTCTTCTTAATCTTTTGTTAGTCTTATACTTTAATGACTTTTGGCTCGGGATTTATTTAAACTCGTCTTTAATTTTCTTCATAAATAAGACTCGAGTTCTTCGGCTTTAGTAAACTTCCGTCTTTTGACTTTTTCTTCGATAAATCTTCAGAATTGGTCTTGGACTTCCGTTCTTTTTGCACTCTTGACTTCTTGACTTCGTCTTTAATCTTTTTCTTCAATAAAAGCCCGTGAATGCTCGTGTTTTCTCCACTTTTAACCTTTTCGTCCTAAATCACAACAAAAACACAAATCACACATAATTCCGACATAAAATACACGTTTTGGCCCGGTTATTATTGTAATTAAGTGGTAAAAAGGATGGGTGTTTACACACCTATCAAATCCCCTACACTTGACCATTGCAATGTCCTCATGCAATGCATTAGTTACAAAGCACGTTTACATTTTTCATCAAATTCAACCCACGTTGGCCTTTATTAAAGAGATAGAGAACTATAAACATTCAAAGGAAGAAAATAACGAAATCAAAAACATACCTTGGGTTTTGGAAATGTCATGAATAATCATCATCCTCAAGTTTTCACTTTCTACAAACCAAGCTTAAACACGAGATCACTGTTATTATAAGTTAGCAAACTAACACGAATTCATGTGGGCCAATTATTCACTTAGACTCCCTTATTCCTAGGTGTATCTCTTATATTTAATTATTGTCTTGAATGATCACGAGGATGCATTTGTTGACTTATTTCGATAGTTATTTAGGCCGAAAATAAAGTGAACGATTTAATCAATAGTTAGCAAAAGGACAAAATATTTTAAAACGGCTTCTCGGGACCTCATAAAGTTCATATCTTGGCATAACTCGCTTCGCGATTTGAGACCTTTCTCGGACCGATATTTGGCAGCGACTTCATACTTCAAACCTTGATAGATGTTCATGAAATAATGGCCTTCTCTTCATATAGGAATTTCTTCACTTGAAGTTTTGAGAGATTCATACTTGGACCACGACTTCTTCATTTTTCTCCAATCATTATTTTGGACTTTGATATACAACGATCCGCCTCCTTTTATGACTTGGATCTATTTATCCTCATACCTTGCTAGGGTCTTTTCGGATACACTTCTCCATGACTGTTGAGGAGTTTTTGCTTTTCGTCGTGTGTCTCGGTCCTTCATATTGATTTTCGATAAATGATTCTTCACATCACTTTGGATCTTTAGCAACAAAATATAGCCCTCATGTCTTGTTAGGACCTTTTTGGACTCGCCAATCTTCGCATCCCGCTTCAATAAGTTATGCCTTGGCTATGAACTCTAATCCATACCGAGCAACTTTTAAACGATCTTGGGCTAGAAGCTAAGTAACTTTTCAAATCGTACAACCTTATTTATTGCAGATAAATTTATTAACAAGCGATGGGAGAGTAGGCTTATAATTAACTCACCTAAATTCACGAAAGAATACCAAACTTATAATTGACTCTATCATCTCTCGTTCTCCACAGTTTAAAATCTCAAGTAATGAGACTCGTGGATGCTTAGCCTATTAAATCAAAGGTTTGGGTTTTCGAGTCGCCTATAGGATCTTGAAAACTCTTAGACTTTTTAAAGTTTAGAAATCGCGTTTTAAAGTTCCCTTGATAAACGACTCTCTAGGATCAATTATAGGAACTTGCGAAAAGTTCTTGTTCTTAACCCGTGAGAGTTAAGACTTTCGCGTTTTATAGCTCCCTATATAAAAGCCTAGCAAAACTTGACTTTAACATGTTAAGGATACTAGCTAGAGTAACTTAGATAAGTAAACTTGGGTTGAGTCAAAAGATTCATAACGTTTGAAAATTAAAACCACTTTATTAAAATTTATTCTAGCAAAGAAGGAAAAATAACTATACAAAGGTAAAAACTAATAGGCCAAAATAGATCAAAAATTTTGAAAAATGTCGAAAAATTGATTTTTCGGTTAAAATGACGACAAATATAAGGAAAAGGCCACTTAACTTCGATAGAAGTCCCCCCTACACTTAACATAAACATTGTCCTCAATGTTTAAGCATGTGGGAGTAAACTCCCTTGCACTTAGGACATTGTGCACTTTGTTTAAATCTCGCTAAGGAAGAGACAACTAAAGAGATTCCTATTTTAATATTGAGAAAATAGAAAATAGTGAATCGAAAAGAGTTTAGGATAGAACCGGGAAGAAGGGAACACGGAATCACGGGTCGTCAAGAATCATCAAGAGTGGATCATTGAGCTCGAATCCCTGATTAAGAGAGGAGAGGAAATAGCAAACACCAACGGGTCTCCCCTACACTTAGGATAAAGAAAGCTAAAAGATAGATGCATGGGTTGCCTCCCAAGAAGCGCTTGGTTTTTGTTAACCGAGTCGTGAGCCTGACTCGACCTTGATCATCATAGGAAGAAGCATGAAACATATCCACCAGGTTCAAAGACATAGTTTTCGTCCATCAAATAGCACAAGCTTAAGGCGAACAAGGCAAGCCAAAGAAGAGGCAAGGTTCCCTTAAGCAGCGATGGAGCACGGTGGAAGCAAGGGTGAAGTGGTGCAAGAAGATTTCCATAAGTTCCAAAAATATTTCCTTTTATTTCATCAGGTGGATACTGAGATGGCTGCAGAATATCGATACCGGGGTCGAACACCTTTTCCTTTAGGGGAAAATAGCACTCAGGCTCAGCAGAGTGTGAAGATGATCCGCGATGAAAATGCACAACCTCGTCCTCAGAAGGTGGACAAAGAGGTGTTAAATCATATGTGCTGCGGATATTGGTGTCGACCGGTTTCTTCTCCTTTGAAAGAATTTTCTTCAAATCAAAAGTAGGATCAAGACGATAATCTTCAAAATCTAAAGGAGGAGCATCACTCTCATGAGGGAAGTAAGTGTTGAGAAACGTAGAGAAGTCTTCCTCAAATGAGTAATAGTCCAAAGTAGGATTAAGAATGGATGACGGAGGATCTTCATCATGTGAAGAATCACTCGAAAGAGTATCGGCCTCATCAAAATCATCATATGTGGGCAGATCGGGATACTCATAAGTAAGGTCATCATAATCATCCAAATCTGAGCTAGAATCATCATCATAAGCATCGAAGATCGGTGGAGAATCATAAATGGGTGAAGGGTCCAAATTGGATAGAGAATCATCCACATCATCTTGAAAAAGTGGATTATCAATGCAAGAATCGAATAGGGGATTGTTGTAGACGACAAAATCATCAAGCACATTAATCATATTCGTTGATTCTCGTCCAAAGGATTTGCTTGTAAGCTTACCCATTTTAAAAACTTGTGAATCATTTCCGACTCTTAAGATTAACTCACCTTCGGCCACATCAACTAAAGCTCGTCCGGTTCTCAAGAATGGCCGACCAAGTATTAAAGGAATACGAGGGTCCATTTCATAATAAACAACGACAAAGTCGACCGGGAAAGTAAATGTGACAACTTTAATGAAAACGTCTTCGGCAATACCAACGGGGTAAGCGAGAGTGCGATTTACAAGTTCAAGAGTCATCTTTGTTGGTGTGAGGTCGGGTAATGATAGTGTTTTCCAAACACTCAAAGGCATAAGATTAATACTGGCCCCGAGATCAGCTAGGGCAGTAAATTCTTCGGTTTTGTTAAAGAGGCAAGGTAACACAAAACGACGATTTTACTCAGTTAAAGTTCGTTGTTCCAGTCAAATCGAATTGATTTCCGGTTCTAAGTACGACTCTATTGTTTTTGGTGAAACAAATATTTTTGGTTGTTTTTAAAATAAATGTGCAAAGACTTAAAAGTAAATGACGTTAAAGCAATTCTAACTCTATTTTAAAATAAATGGTGATAAAATAAATCTAAGTCTAATTAAAAGAAAGGGTGCAATATTAAAAACTTTGAAAAGTAAATAACTAAATGACGGGAATTTAAAAGCGTGACGAAACTTAAAATTTGACAAAGTATTAAAACGTAAACTTAAAAATTAAACAAGACAAAACATGAAACAAATCTAATCGGAATACATTCCGATCGGAATGTGATCGGAATGTTTAACCTACCTTCCAATCGGAATGTTGATCGGAATACACCTTTACCTTTTTGATCGGAATATTGGTCGGAAAGACTGATCGGAAAACACCCTTACCTTCCAATCGGAATGAAGTCAAAGACGCGCCAATCGGAATGCTTATCGGAACCCCAGATCGGAATAAGGATCGGAATCCTTGTCACTAACCCCTAATCAGAATACCAATTAACACCCTAATCGGAATGTCAAAGCCCTCTTTTGACCAAGCAATGGGGTGCTGGTCGGAATAATAAACCCTTTTCCGACCAGGGTGGTCGGAATACAGTAAAAAGAAGGTAAAATAAGCAAGATAAATAAGCTATAAATCAAATAAGCACTAGACTAAAATCCTAAGCAAACACGTATAAGAAAAAGCTAATAAGCTACAGTTTAAAGACTTTTAAAAACACAAAATGAAACAAAGTTTACGAAAACAAACTTATATATAAAAATAACTTTTAATAAAAACTTTAGAAACTTAAATATAAACACAAATAAGCTATAAAAATCAATAATCCAAAACAATCAAAAGCATAAAAACATAACCTTTAATCAAATAAGCAACACGGTAAGCATGTAAACAAAGATTAAAGCTTAGAAAGAAAGGTAGATGAGGGTTAAAACAAGAAAATTAAAGAACACTTACTTGGAATTAAAAGGTATTAAAAGTGCAAGACAAGTATTTAAAATGACATGAATTTAAAGAGCAAGTAATTAAAAGGTGGAAGCCTAATTGTCACCTTAGCCAACAAGAGTAAAATGAAATGATCTTAAACTATATATAGGGGAGATTAAGGAGTGCTTAGGAAGCTTCCTTCCTCTTTCCTCTTTTCCTTAATTGCACACTTAAGTCCTTCTCTTCTTACTCTTTTGTTAATCTTGGACTTTAATGACTTTTGGCTCGAGATTTCTTTAAACTCGTCTTTAATTTTCTTCATAAATATGACTCGAGTTCTTCGGCTTTAGTAAACTTCCGTCTTTTGACTTTTTCTTCGATAAATCTTCATAATTGGTCTTGGACTTCCGTTCTTTTTGCACTCTTGACTTCTTGACTTCGTCTTTAATCTTTTTCTTCAATAAAAGCCCGTGAATGCTCGTGTTTTCTCCACTTTTCACCTTTTCGTCCTAAATCACAACAAAAACACAAACCACGCATAACTCCGACATAAAAGACATAAAATACACGTTTTGGCCCGATTATTATTGTAATTAAGTGGTAAAAAGGATGGGTGTTTACACACCTATCATTGTGCCATGTATTAATCAGGCCACAAGAATTTCAGTACCATCAGCGGCGTATTAGTAAGATCTGTCACGATTTCTCGATAACATTTTTATCTCTTGCACCCATATTTCATATATTCATGACCATAAAGGACGCCATTCGTATTCTCCATGTATACGAAGGTTTTCCTTCATCCTAATGATAAGGTTCAAACTACTAACTGATAGTCGTAGAAATACGTCTTTTAGGAAAAAGAGCGTAAATAGGGCAAGTGTGCACGACGATTTAGGAAAACCGTGTGTGAATGACCCTAAGTGAGTTCGTTCTCGAGGAGGCAAGTGCGTTGTGTATTGAATTGATTAATGATGTTTGTGATTATTAACAAGAAGAAAAGAAATGGGAAAGGAAAGAAAAGACGGTTACGAAAACGAATTAAACTACGCCGAAAAAGGCGAACACGTAAAACCGTAAAACTACAAAAATTTAAAATTTTAACCTAAAAATTAATTAAAAAGATAAAACAAGCCCAAAATAATATAAATAAGAAATAAAATCCAATAAAAATATTTTAAAACCTTTTATTAGTTAAATATTCAATTTTAAATGCTAATTAAAGCCCTAAAATCAAATATAATTAATCAAAATGTCCAAAATATGATTTTATTGAACAAATAACTTACTTATATTATCTAAAGACTAAAAAGTATTTTTCCTAATTTTTAAAAACTATTTTTCTATTTTTAAATTACTAAAAACTATTTTAAAACTAAAATAATTATAAAAAATAATAAAATAATGCTAAAAATAATCTACCAATTTTAAAAATCCTAATTTACTCTGATGAACATTAGAAAAATGAAAAAGATTGAAAAATATTAAATTTTTCACTAAATGACAAAACTAATTTAATTAAAACCCTAATTAACTTAAATTAATTCTAATAATTAATAAAAAGATGATCAGTAAAATCTTTTTTAACCAAAAATCTTAAAATAATATTCTAAGTCCAGGAAAATTGATTAAACTGAAAAATATTACTTTTTGGTACTAAAAGACAAAAACAGAAACATTAAAAATTAATTAAAAATGCAATAAAACCTAAAAATTACCAAATGAACAGTAAATAAAAATTTAATTAAACAGAAAAATCCTAAATTAAATAAGAAAAATAATAAAACAAGTTTGAAGTCCTAATTCCACTTTTTAAGCACTAAAGACAACAAAGAAAGAAAACTGATAGTGACTTGTTGACTGGATTTGTCTGCTAGTGTAGCAGGGGTAACAAATGTGCTACCAGTGGGAAAGGAGTTCCCACTGCTAGTGTGTTTTGAAGGTCTGATGACCTAATAAGATCAGGAGAGCTTATTATGAGCTTATATTTTGGACAAAAGGCACCCTTATACTCTTTGGAGTATAAGGAGTCAATAATCACACAAAATCAAGCAGGTTACAAGCAAAAATCAAGCACAAATAAGCCAAAAAGTTACTGATTAAGGCAATAAGCAGGTCTGAGTGGTTTTTGCTGATTCAATATGCATACAAGTGAGTTTCAAAGGGTCAAAACATGCATACAAGTCAACCAACTAGCATAAAACCAATCAACAATCCTTAAACACCCTAGGATCTAACAACTAGCAAGATTATAAAGCTCAAATTCACACAAATGGTCAGAAAAATGAAGTTACTGGTTTTATGCTATATTTTCACCTTTTTGATCATGCAAATTGGTTCAAACTCTACTCAAACAGAAAACCAAATACACCTATGACCTAACAATATCCTAATAAGTGCATAAGACAGATTAAAACACAAGTCTACTTTAACAAACCTATGTTAAACCCTAATCCCAAACACACCTTTAATTTTCTGAAAATCAATATTTCAAAGCATTCCTATTCAAAACCTTTCTAAACTGACTTAAAACTAATCTATCATGCATGAATCATCAAAACAACCAAGAACAAGCATATTATTCCAACATATAAATAGATTTCACAAAATCCATACTCAAACATATAAAACTGAAATATTAAAAAAAATGACACCAAGTCAAGAAAGCTACCTAGAGGGACCTACATCCAGGCCCCTCAATGGCTGCTTTGCCATTTCCTTTCAGGCTGGGGCCTGAGCTGAGCCTCTTGACTGCTGGTATGCTGATATTACTTGGTACCAAAGGTGGAAAATGGAAATTTGAGGGACTTGATTACCCGCTTTTTGGTTTTGTTCCTGCACAACCACAACAAACAAGCAAGCAATTCCAAGTAGCAAAGGCTACAAGCTTTAGGCTTGTAGCTTTTGCTACAGTAAGCTGTCAAATAGAAATAAAAACAAGGTTTTGATTACAAACCTTGAACCAAAAACCTTGACAAATCTTGAAACTTTGTAAAATCTTTTGACTCAAACTTACAAAACCAATAACCAGTTTTAAAATTCCACTTTCACTTTCTTTTCAAACTGATTTTCAATGTTTACAAAGTTTAGCCAAAAATTCTAAAAAATGTATTTTCTGAAAACTCTTTCTCTCAAACAAGTTCAAACAATTGTGGAACTCAGCTAGCTTTAACACACCTACCAACTTTTACAATCACATAAAAAGGAATTACTTTGCTTTTTCAAATACCAACTTTTATTAATTTAAAAAGGAATTACAAAATGTGAAAAGCTAAAACTGGAACAACGAGATAAGGGTCACATACGACTCCTTATATACTAGTCTAAGGAATAATATAGAATACATAAAACCCTAGCAATGGAATGCCTAATATGCCCTAGGAATCTTGACTGAGAATGGTCAAATTCGTCTTCATGTGATCATGTGAAGAGTCTTGGTGATGTCCAGCTGTGGAGAGTGTATCTTGGACGTTGAATACTCCTTGGGGACCAAGTTGAACAATCCTGGTCTCTAAAATGGTCGGGTGTAGGGTTTGAGGGAAAGGGACGGGGCAGGGGAGGGTCCCACAAGACACATGGGTGTGTCTTGTGGTGATGTGGAATGTAGGTTTTGGTGAGAAAGTGTTCAATCAAGGATCTGGACAAAAAGGGGCAAAAACCCTTTGTTTTGGGTTAATTAGGGTCTGGGGAAAATTAGGGTTCGTGGGGGGGGGGGGGATTAAGGGGAGTTTAATCTATTTTGGGTAAAATGTTTTTTAAATTATGTGTTTTGGTGGGAAACAAGTGGGGTTTGACTGGTCTTTGACCAGTTTAATTTAAACTTGGGTTTTGGGTTTGGGTAATGGACTGGGTAGGGTCGGTAAAGGTTTGGGTATTTGGGTTAATGGGTGGGCAGTTGTGACGTGGCAGCTTTTGGTTGGGTGTGAGGGTTTAGTTAATTGGCAGAAAGGGCCCCCAAGGTTTCATATTTCTTCCATGTTGTAAATAATGTCCATCAACGCCCAAATTCCCTTTGACAACTTTTGGCAAGTTGTCAAAAGTGGCACAACATGTTTAAAAACTTTTTCCAAGGGCTTTCTTGTACTTTCTTGGATTCTTCAAGGACTGGTCTTGTACAATCTTCAAACATGGAGGACCATACTTGTACAATTGACAATTGGAGGGTCATTTGTGACAAGTTCTTCAAAGATGAGGGACTAAAGTTTCCAATCTTCAATTCTTCAAGGGTCTTTTTGCAAAATTCCAAACTTGGACCCGGTTCATTGTGCGGCTTCGTTTCCCGTGTTAGTTTTTGGTTGATTCTTGTGATCTTTGGTCAATTCCTCAATATCCGTACCTAAAAATACACAAGTAACAAACACGAGCATATATTTGGTATAATTAATGATATTTTATGCATTTAAAGTCCGTTTTGGACGATGAGACCATGTATAAAAGCAGTCTCATCACTCCCCCATACTAAACCATTGCCGTGCCCTCACGCAATGCTAGAATAAAGTATCAAAGCATCTCCAAAATTCAATTTTATTCACTTTATTAAAATGATAAACTAGCTATACTACTACTATTACTACTACTTGCGTTTTAAACATAATGTATGATTTTCATCACAAAATGGGACGTTTAGGTTCATAGAATAAGAACACGTGAGTGCCTCATAGAGATAAATTCGTCGTCCTCGATTTTTGACTCCAATTCCATGCCAAGCGTGCAACGAGATCATTGTCATTATAAGTTAGTAATGCTAACACTACTCATATGCCCTAATCACGTACTTATTCTCCCATTATTCCTAAGTTGTATCTCTTATATTTTATTATGTCTTATTGATCACGAGGATACATTGTTGACTTATGCGATACTAGAGATTTAGGTCTAAAAATAGAGTCCTAACGGTGTAACTAAGACCATCAAATCAATAACCCTTCCTAATAGACAACGATGTCAAAAAATTAAGTCGACAAGAAGAATCGATAAACACGGTTTTATAACGGTTTTGAACATGAGACTTATTACCAAGACTTTTATACGCCCCCTAACGGAAGGGCCTTATTATCTTTGGTTTACCTCCATCTTTTATTCAACTTCGCCATGAAGCTTTTATTATGACTTCGGTCTTGCCTTGCCTTTTATTATCCGCCTCATCGGTGGTTTTATTAGCCAAAGACGTATATCCTCACGCTAAAGCGAATTTTGGATCTTTAAAGCTTCGAAGATTAAGGCTTGATTCACTTTCAATTTTGCATAGATTTTTCGGCCTTGTGGGGCTTCAAATTGTTTGCTAGATTTAGGTGAGCACTTGAAATCTTATTATTGGGTGAAGCTTTCGATTATTGGGGTGCCAATACTTCAAAACCGTGACGCTGGTGATGCCTTAATGTCTTCCTAATTTAATTACACGGAAGCTACTAGAAAAGACTAGAAACCCAACAATCCTAACTAAACCGCTAAGTCAATATTTATTAAGCAAAAAATATTTACAAGCGAAGGGAGAATAAGCAAACAACGAGAACATATGAGTTTTTGAAAGAATACGGGTACTCTACGTTTAGCATAGTAACTTATAATTAACTCTATCATTTCTCGTCCTCATTTAAGAGACTTAGCCTAATATAAGTTAAGGAATCAAAGCTAAGTGCTCAACACGCACGGTCGAGTAAAAAATTACTCTTATTCTCGCCATCGAAAAATCTACATTCGTGTCTTTAAACACTTATAAAACCTGAGAAAATTTTTAAAATTTGGCCATTTTTAGCCTTATTTTGCAACAAAACGATAAACAAAACGATGAATTTTGGAAAGCGTGAAGGTTTGGCAAGGCAAGTATCTATTCACCCCCCATACTAAAGTTAAACATTGTCCTCAATGTTTCGAGTCTAGGGGTGCAAACACCCCCATATTAGAGACGTAGTCGAATGCCTAATCTAGCATGGAAAGGGTGTAACCATTAAATTAATAGCCGTTTATGAAGTGTGCTAATAACCTAAGGTTAGAACATAAAAGGATATATCATATGGATATTGGGAATGGTCTCCAAAGCAAACGATCGAGTGCTCCCATAAACGAACATGAGAGGCTCCAATCGTGAAGATCATGATCTAAAAACCACAATGCACAAACAACCACGGAACAAAGGTTGGAAGGGCATAATCCCCTCACATTAAACTAATTAGAAAGCAATAATATGTACATGGATAAACATGGGTCTCCCCCACGAGGCACCTTGTTTTTGATAATCGAGTCAAAAGCTCGACTCGAATCCCCATAAATGTGATCATTTAGGGATAATCATGGTGTGGTCAATTTTTGGTGGGGCTTACATGATAAACAAGGCCCAAAAACAACCGGTATTAAGGACTAAGTCCTTAATGGTGCAAAATACCAGGATCGAAGATGGCGTTCTCGTTTTCATTGGAAAAACAAATCAACGCCACTTCATGGTGTGCCAACAGAAACTCAAAGAGTTTCAAGAAAATAGGAGAGAAGAAATAGAAGGGTGGGACAATGGGTAAGTCAAAACATTGAGCTACTCGAGGTAGACTCGCACCAATCAAATGAAAAGATTTTACATTTATTGCATCGGTGGAAGACCAAGATTTCCCTATATAAGCAATTCCAGGATCAAATATCTCGTCCTCGGTGGAGAAAGGGGAGGGAACATAAGGGGATTCCCCCACACTAAGTCCACACAAAGCATCGTCAAAAGGAGAAGACGAGCTTGTAGTACTCAACACACGCGGTGATGACGGAGTTAGAATTGTAGAAAAATCTTTTAAATTCAATTCAAAATCTTTTCCTTTTTCATCTTTTAAACTCTCCTTGTGAAAACCCGATTTGATTATGTCAAAAATATTTGGTGTATCTAAAGCAATGTTAGTCACACTAAAAATTCTCACATTTTGAAATCTTTTTGGTTTAGGTGGTGGCAAGTTTTCAAATCTTTTGTCAACAAAGAAAACCTCCCCATCGGGATCAACGTATTCATCATCCGAAGAATCACTCGAGATTGGAATCGTAGGCTTAACACTCTTAACCTCCACCGGCGGAGGGGACGGAACTTCATTTTTCTCAACAACTCCTAAAACTCTATTTGAAATCTTTTTGCAAATGTTTTTGATGGGATTGACATTGTACAAAGATGTGATAGAATACACATGAGAAAGAGTGGAGTTTTGGGTTGCATTAATGACGAGTTCTTCCTCATTGAAACGAAGAGTGATTTTTCTTGCATGCAAATCGATAAGTGCTCTCGAGGTATCCAAAAAAGATCGACCTAAAATTAACGAAACTTTAGGATCGATGGGAATATCAACAACAATAAAGTCTACAGGATAGTAGAACTTTCCAACTTTCACAAAGACGTCCTCGGCAACTCCACAAGCTAGAATCGTAGAATGATCGGCCATCTCGATTGACATTCTTGAAGGAGTGAGATTGGGAAGATTGAGCGATTTAAAAATCTCAAGAGGCATCAAATTAATACTAGCACCAAGATCGGCCAAGGCGTAGCATTCTTCCATGTCTTGGATAGCACATGGGATTAAAAACTTTCCAGGATCACCGACTTTTTGAGGTATGCGGCTTAGAAAAACCGATGAACAACTAGACGATTTTTGCAATTTCTCTTTGTTATTCAACATACTTTTGAAGTTCGCGGCAAATCGAGGCATCATGACTAAGGCGTCGGCAAAACTTATATTAAAATGAAAGTCACGAAACATTTTCATAAAAAGTTCAAATTGATAATTATTTCGTTCTTGTGCCTTTTCCTTGTCTCGTCTTGAAGGGTAGGGTAAAGGTGGTGTGGGTTGGGGCATAGTAGGCAAAGGCATCGGCCTTAGAATCTCGGGTTCCATGATTGGTATTGGTTCAACCGTAGGTGTGGTTTGAGCGGTACTTCGTGGGCTTGTAATTTGCTCCTTTTCAACCACAAACTCGGGTTCTTTCTCTTTTTCCTTCTCCATAGAAGTACTTGGACGAGAAATGGGTTCGTTGAAAGTTTTACCGTAGTAATAACCTTCAACTCTCCTTTCGGGTTCACGATGGTATCACTAGGAAGACCACCCAAAGAAGAGGGCTTACACATGATAGCTTCAAACATTTTAGCCATACGGTCTTCAAACTTAGATTGCCTAGCATCCGCTTTTAACAATTCTTGCTTAATCTCATGTTGACCTTGCTCCATTTTTTGTTGATTTTGTTGGAGTCGTGTGACATTTCCTTCCATTTTATTAGCATGAGTTTTAAGTTCATTAGCAAGTTCGTTTTTAAGATCGTTTTTCAACTCGGATCTTAAGCTAACCATTTCACGTTGCATATTGTCAAACTTAGCATCATTAGCCTTTGCATAATTCAAAAATTCTCCTTGAAGATTTTTGGTGTGATCATTTTGAAAACCTTGGGCATTGTTTTGAAAATCACGGTTTTGGTTTTGGTTTGAAACTTGCCCATTTCCACTTTGGTAATTACCTTTGTTATAATTCCTTTGATTTCCTTGGTAATTTCCACCTTGGTTGTTGTTGCGATAATTATTAGCATTTTGATTTGGTGGAGCTTGATTTTGGCGGGAACCTTGACCGTTTTGGTTATAAGTTCCCGTGGCTACAAAAGCATTCGAAGTGTTACCATCCGCGGTAATGCACTCGGAAAGATCATGAGCTCCCCCACACGACAAACAACTCTTAGAAACCGCTTTGACCGAAGCGGAATTTGAAGCTTCTTGAGCTTTCCAATGGGACATAAGGGTCGAAAACCTATCGAAAAACCGATTTTCCTCATTTGCCTCATCATGTAAAGCATTGATACTACGAGACGATGATGACGAGCCCAATTTGGCAACACTTGGTGTGTTACGAGGGCTATAAACCTTAGACCTATTCTCAATTATGACCAAAGCTTCCTCAACCATTTTACACAAAAAATTACCACCCGCGGCGGCATTCAAATAATCTCTTTCATGATCGTTGAGTCCATTGTAAAACGTGTCTATTTGGTGCAAGTCAGAAAAACCGTGATGAGGACATTCATGTAACATCTCCTTAAACCTATTCCAAGCCGTAGAAAAACTTTCATTTGATTCTTGTGAAAATTTAGAAATCTCATTTTTCAAATGCGTAGTCTTAGAGGGCGGAAAAAATTGGTTCACAAACTTTGAAACGAGATCCTTCCACGTCAATATAGAATTGGGTGGCTCTTTCTCTAACCAAATTTTAGCGGGCCCCGCTAAGGAATACGGAAAAAGCATCATCTTAATCGAGTCATTCGAGACATCCTTGAATTTGCACGTGGCGGTAAGACGATTAAATTGGCAGATATGGTTGTGGGGATTGTCCTTCTCATCACCACGGAATTTGTTGTTTTGAATCATGGACAACAAACCCGTTTTGACCTCAAAATTCTCCGCAAGGATTGCGGGAATCACAATAGCTTCTCCATAACCCTCGGTGGGTGCTTGAAGTAACTCCATCATAGTTCGATTAGCCATGGTAGCTTCTTTCACTAAAATAGGTTCGTCAATAGGAGACTCCTCACTAGAAGGAGTGGTTGATTTGTTTCTTCGTTTACGTGCACGTCTTGTTTTAGAGCAAGTTTGCATAAACGTCACGTACAACGAGAAGGCGAGCAAAGAAGATTCTTTTTGGTATTTTGTGTTTTTCAATTTTTTTGTGGTTTTTGATGGTATTAACTTTTTTGGAAATTGGTGAAATGTATTAAGTAGACAAAAAGTCCACAAATCTCCTCCTTAATCAAATCTCTTGATTAAAGAAGCCTCAAGGAATGAAAACGATCACGTGAAGTGAACGCCTTCGATGACTTTAGAACGATGGTGGAACACCAAATCGTTCAAGAGGGTTTAATCAATAGAAACCAAGAAAATATATATGATATGTAATAATACTTTGGGCGGCAAAACCATCGATTCACTCTCAAAATCAAATACGCACAAGCAAGCGGAGTAAACGAGGCGGCACGAAGCACTTAAGATCCTTTTTCCTTTAGGTCGTGAAATACAACCGCCTTATACCCACCTTATAGTTTGTATTATCAAGATTAAGCTTCACGAAAGTATTTATCTATTTTTGCCTTTTTCTTTGGTTTGAGATTCGAATACAATGATTGGGTAATGACCTCCCAAGTCAAGGTTGTGATTGCTCACGTATTTGGAGTACTTGTGAATTTATTGTTCTACGTATACAATATAGTAATAATATTCACACAAAAACCGAAAAACGATAATACGTATTAGTAGAGTGCTACTAATACAAATACTATTATGGCTAATATAAAAAACAACAATGTTCAATCAAAACACAACACGCCTCCCCGGCAGCGGCGCCAAAATGATATTGGAGTTTTGTACACCTTTAGGAAAAGGATGCACAAAGTAGGGCAAGTGTGCACGACGATTTAGGAAAACCGTGTGTGAATGACCCTAAGTGAGTTCGTTCTCGAGGAGGCAAGTTCGTTGTGTATTGAATTGATTAATGATGTTTGTGATTATTAACAAGAAGAAAAGAAATGGGAAAGGAAAGAAAAGACGGTTACGAAAACGAATTAAACTACGCCGAAAAAGGCGAACACGTAAAACCGTAAAACTACAAAAAATTAAAATTTTAACCTAAAAATAATTAAAAAGCTAAAGCAAGTCCAAAATAATATAAATAAGAAATAAAATCCAATAAAAATATTTTAAAACCTTTTATTAGTTAAATATTCAATTTTAAATGCTAATTAAAGCCCTAAAATCAAATATAATTAATCAAAATGTCCAAAATATGATTTTATTGAACAAATAATTTACTTATATTATCTAAAGACTAAAAAGTATTTTTCCTAATTTTTAAAAACTATTTTTCTATTTTTAAATTACTAAAAACTATTTTAAAACTAAAATAATTATAAAAAATAATAAAATAATGCTAAAAATAATCTACCAATTTTAAAAATCCTAATTTACTCTGATGAACAGTAGAAAAATGAAAAAGATTGAAAAATATTAAATTTTTCACTAAATGACAAAACTAGTTTAATTAAAACCCTAATTAACTTAAATTAATTCTAAAAATTAATAAATAGATGAACAGTAAAATCTTTTTAACCAAAAATCTTAAAATAATATTCTAAGTCCAGGAAAATTGATTAAACTGAAAAATATTACTTTTTGGCACTAAAAGACAAAAACAGAAACATTAAAAATTAATTAAAAATGCAATAAAACCTAAAAATTACCAAATGAACAGTAAATAAAAATTTAATTAAACAGAAAAATCCTAAATTAAATAAGAAAAATAATAAAACAAGTTTGAAGTCCTAATTCCACTTTTTAAGCACTAAAGACAAAAAAGAAAGAAAACTGATAGTGACTTGTTGACTAGATTTGTCTGCTAGTGTAGCAAGGTAACAAATGTGCTACCAGTGGGAAAGGAGTTCCCACTGCTAGTGTGTTTTGAAGGTCTGATGACCTAATAAGCTCAGGAGAGCTTATTATGAGCTTATATTTTGGACAAAAGGCACCCTTATACTCTTTGGAGTATAAGGAGTCAATAATCACACAAAATCAAGGAGGTTACAAGCAAAAATCAAGCACAAATAAGCCAAAAAGTTACTGATTAAGGCAATAAGCAGGTCTGAGTGGTTTTTGTTGATTCAATGTGCACACAAGTGAGTTTCAAAGGGTCAAAACATGCATACAAGTCAACCAACTAGCATAAAACCAATCACCAATCCTTAAACACCCTAGGATCTAACAACTAGCAAGATTATAAAGCTCAAATTCACACAAATGGTCAGAAAAATGAAGTTACTGGTTTTATGCTATATTTTCACCTTTTTGATCATGCAAATTGGTTCAAACTCTACTCAAACAGAAAACCAAATACACCTATGACCTAACAATATCCTAATAAGTGCATAAGACAGATTAAAACACAAGTCTACTTTAACAAACCTATGTTAAACCCTAATCCCAAACACACCTTTAATTTTCTGAAAATCAATATTTCAAAGCATTCCTATTCAAAACCTTTCTAAACTGACTTAAAACTAATCTATCATGCATGAATCATCAAAACAACCAAGAACAAGCATATTATTCCAACATATAAATAGATTTCACAAAATCCATACTCAAACATATAAAACTGAAATATTAAAAAAAATGACACCAAGTCAAGAAAGCTACCTAGAGGGACCTACATCCAGGCCCCTCAATGGCTGCTTTGCCATTTCCTTTCAGGCTGGGGCCTGAGCTGAGCCTCTTGACTGCTGGTATGCTGATATTACTTGGTACCAAAGGTGGAAAATGGAAATTTGAGGGACTTGATTACCCCCTTTTGGTTTTGTTCTTGCACAACCACAACAAACAAGCAAGCAATTCCAAGTAGCAAAGGCTACAAGCTTTAGGCTTGTAGCTTTTGCTACAGTAAGCTGTCAAATAGAAATAAAAACAAGGTTTTGATTACAAACCTTGAACCAAAAACCTTGACAAATCTTGAAACTTTGTAAAATCTTTTGACTCAAACTTACAAAACCAATAACCAGTTTTAAAATTCCACTTTCACTTTCTTTTAAAACTGATTTTCAATGTTTACAAAGTTTAGCCAAAAATTCTAAAAAACGTATTTTCTGAAAACTCTTTCTCTCAAACAAGTTCAAACAATTGTGGAACTCAGCTAGCTTTAACACACCTACCAACTTTTACAATCACATAAAAAGGAATTACTTTGCTTTTTCAAATACCAACTTTTATTAATTTAAAAAGGAATTACAAAATGTGAAAAGCTAAAACTGGAACAACGAGATAAGGGTCACATACGACTCCTTATATACTAGTCTAAGGAATAATCTAGAATACATAAAACCCTAGCAATGGAATGCCTAATCTGCCCTTGGAATCTTGACTGAGAATGGTCAAATTCGTCTTCATGTGATCATGTGAAGAGTCTTGGTGATGTCCAGCTGTGGAGAGTGTATCTTGGACGTTGAATACTCCTTGGGGACCAAGTAGAACAATCCTGGTCGCTAAAATGGTCGGGTGTAGGGTTTGAGGGAAAGGGACGGGGCAGGGGAGGGTCCCACAAGACACATGGGTGTGTCTTGTGGTGATGTGGAATGTGGGTTTTGGTGAGAAAGTGTTCAATCAAGGATCTGGACAAAAAGGGGCAAAAACCCTTTGTTTTGGGTTAATTAGGGTCTGGGAAAATTAGGGTTCGTGGGGGGATTAAGGGGAGTTTAATCTATTTTGGGTAAAATGTTTTTTAAATAAAGTGTTTTGGTGGGAAACAAGTGGGGTTTGACTGGTCTTTGACCAGTTTAATTTAAACTTGGGTTTTGGGTTTGGGTAATGGAATGGGTAGGGTCGGTAAAGGTTTGGGTATTTGGGTTAATGGGTGGGCAGTTGTGACGTGGCAGCTTTTGGTTGGGTGTGAGGGTTTAGTTAATTGGCAGAAAGGGCCCCCAAGATTTCATATTTCTTCCATGTTGTAAATAATGTCCATCAACACCCAAATTCCCTTTGACAACTTTCGGCAAGTTGTCAAAAGTGGCACAACATGTTTAAAAACTTTTTCCAAGGGCTTTCTTGTACTTTCTTGGATTCTTCAAGGACTGGTCTTGTACAATCTTCAAACATGGAGGACCATACTTGTACAATTGACAATTGGAGGGTCATTTGTGACAAGTTCTTCAAAGATGAGGGACTAAAGTTGCCAATCTTCAATTCTTCAAGGGTCTTTTTGCAAAATTCCAAACTTGGGCCCGGTTCATTGTGCGGCTTCGTTTCCCGTGTTCGTTTTTTGTTGATTCTTGTGATCTTTTGTCAATTCCTCAATATCCGTACCTAAAAATACACAAGTAACAAACACGAGCATATATTTGGTATAATTAATGATATTTTATGCATTTAAAGTCCGTTTTGGACGATGAGACCATGTATAAAAGCAGTCTCATCACTAACACATTACCTCGAACAGATGCGAGTTTAATTTCATCCTAATTATGGACTATGAACAGCACACCATGCTACGATTCATGATCATGTACAGTAATGTTCAAGTTCGTGAATACATTCAGCTTGATTTCCATCAGGAAATCTGTACAAATTATCTATGCTTACAAGCATGTGTTTTGTTAGCCTTGACTGCAAAATTTTCTAGTTGTCAGTTATGACACGACCACTGATGTCCTTTTACGCATAACCAGTCGATTATTCCAAAATCTTCCCATACTTTCCAGAAGAACCTACAAGGAGAAGGACGGTACCATGAGATTATGTGTCGACTACCGTCGATTTAAACAAATCACCATCCATAACCGGTATTCTCCTCCACGTATTGACAACCTGTCCATATTGACTTTAAGGTGTTAATCACCTTTCCAAGATCAGACTCATGATCATGCTTCCAACAGTGACGAGTGAAAGAGCAGGACATTTCCATGACTGCTATTCGTGCACAATTCGGTCATGCTAGATTCATGATTTTGTATTAGTCTCATAAATGCTCTAGCAGCATTATGGACTTAATAAAATGAGTTTCCATGAACTCATAAACAATGCATCATTGTTTTCATCGAGGACAACCTGATTTCCTCTAAGTCTAGAGAAGAGCAGTAAGATCATATTTGCACTATGTTGCAAACTCTATGACAAGAGAAATTTCACCCTGAAATTTTCCAATCGAAATTTTGGTGGATCACAGTGACACGCTGAATCACGTGTATTCTCACAGTTAAACTTACCATGACTCAGCTTATGTGAGAACCCTACGCTACGTTAGGTGTTCCAAGAAAATCCTACGCTAAGAGAAGTCTAATTTCAGAGACTTATAGTTTCACAAACTCCTTTGTATCAAGTTCTATGAGGCAAGATACAGTTACATTCATATCTAAGCACCTGTAATACCAGCAGGTTAAGATAGAACACCAACAAACTAAGATGTTTCCCCACCAGCAGAAATTGTGAACAGAAATGGGACAAGATCTCCATGGATTTTGGTTACCAGAATAACGCAAACTCAAAAGAAGCAGGATGCTATCTGGGTTATTGCCAATAGTTTGATCAGGTCTGTAGAATCCTAACATCCGCAAGGATTGCAGAACCAACAGATTGATCGGACATGTTCTAACCAAGGCTCATCCGATCACTTGGTAATCCGTCAGCTCTCGTGTCAGACAAAGGTTCGCATTTGTGCTCCTTATTTACGTCCACGTCCTTGTTCTAATTTCACGACTTGCTTTCACGCTCACGTTCATGACACTATTCACTTTCATGATAGTATCCTGGTTTACAATTTCACGTTTATTTTTGTTCTGGGAAGTTTTGCAAGAACTGGAGAGACCAGACTCAAGTTTAGTATAACTCCCTATCCTCAGATAAACGTTTCACGTCACATTTCCACGTCTCACCTTATAGCGTTTGGCGTTACCGCCGCCGTATTCCATGTTCATCATATGTTTCACATGTCATGTTCATTCCACGTCCCTCATATCACGTTCACGATATGTTACACGTATCATTGATCACGATATGTATGCTTATACTACACTCACCATGCCTCCACGTATCACGTTTAAAATTTTTCACGTATCACGTTCAAAAATTTTCACGTACTACGTTTCAATATGTCTCGCGCATCGTTGCTAATTATCAGTTAGGTTAGATTATTTTGCATCGTAATGTTTCAGTTACCCTTGCACGTTAACTTTTATTTCGTAAATCGAATTCAGGGGATCTATCTTACGTTGATGACAATGAAATTTTACGTCAAGGTCAGAGGACCAAGATTTATCAGTGGTGTCAGGATCTTGTGGAGGAACCGTTCTGAGAGGGAAGCCACTTGGAAACGGACGAGTCCATCCGGATTTTATCCTTTCATCCTTCCATAATCCAGTAAGATTCTTTCAGTCACGTCACGTTCCATGTCCTTTTTAGCCATGTCACGTTCCATGTTCCCTTCTACCATGTCACCTTCATATTCCGTTATCTTACATACCCTTCCAGTTTAATTCGGGTGTGTTTCTCTTTCAGTTTACGTTATCTATAACTCGGGGACGAATTATTCTTTTTAGGGGGGAATAGTTGTAAAACCCGCATGCTTTTACCATGAACAGTACACTTCTGATTGTAACACCCCGCTCCGAAAAGAGTCAAAGTGCTACTAAGATGGTGTCACATCAGATACATCAAATTTTAAAAGGGCTAAAATGAAACTTTTATTAAATCCCAAAATACTCAAAGTAATATCTTAATAAATAGAAATCTCAAAAACAACGGGGTCTAAAATGCAAGGTATCAAATCATAAAATGTATTAAGGTTTCTTAAAAACTTGGGTGAATCTAGGTAAGTCCCAAACTAATCACCGATTTGGAGCGTTTGGATGTTGAGTTTTGTGTTCGCGGCACTAATGGTTTTTGGGCTAGTATGAAGGTTGAGCCTAATCTTATACTACAAATTAAAGAAGCTCAGAAAGATGATGGCGAATTATGGGCTGTGTTTGAGAAAGCTGACGATAATGAGCATACGAAGTTTCGGGTGGACGAAGAAAGTGTAATATGGTATGGGGATAGATTGTGCGTTCCAGAGGACCCTACTCTTCGTGAGGCCTTGTTGACGGAAGAACACAGTTCTCCTTTCTCCATTCATCCGGGTTCCACTAAAATGTACGGTGATCTAAAACAACATTTCTGGTGGAATGGCATGAAGCAAGATGTGGCTACGTTTGTATCTCGGTGTATGATTTGTCAGCAGGTAAAAATTGAGCATCAGCGTGCTAGCGGTCTCCTACAACCCTTGGATATTCCCGTTTGGAAATGGGATGAGATATCCATGGATTTTGTGACTGGACTCCCGAATACGCAGAAGAAGCATGATGCTATCTGGGTTATAGTGGATCGATTGACCAAATCGGCTCACTTTCTTCCCATTCGGAAGGACTATTATGTGAGTAAATTGGCAGATATCTTTCGGCAAGAGATTATTCGGTTGCATGGTACTCCAGCAGCAATTGTATCCGATAGGGATCCGCGCTTTACATCTCGATTCTTGAAAGGTTTACAGAAATCTTGGGGTACTAGACTCAAATTTAGTACAGCATTTCATCCACAGACTAATGGTCAGACCGAACGAACCATTCAGACTTTGGAGGACATGTTGAGGTCTTGTGCTTTGGAATGGACGGGAAATTGGGACGAATATCTATGTCTTGTGGAGTTTGCCTACAACAATAGTTGGCATGCTAGCATTAAGGCAGCCCCGTTTGAGCTTTTGTATGGACGTAAGTGTCGTGCTCCTATTTGTTGGAATGAGGTAGGTGAACGCATTATCGAGGGTCCGGAACTTATCGAGGTGACTAACGAAAAGGTTGCCATTGCTAAGGAAAAGCTTAAGGAAGCTAGGTCTCGACAAAAGAGTTATGCTGATCGTCATAGGAGAGAGTTATCCTTTAGTCCCGGAGATCGTGTTTTTCTGAAAGTTTCTCCGTGTCGCGGTGTTCGTCGTTTCGGTATTAAGGGGAAACTTAGTAAACGTTTTATTGGCCCTTTTGAGATTCTCGATCGTTTTGGGGAGGTTTCTTATCGTTTGGCTCTACCCCCACATCACGTGCATAATGTGTTCCATGTATCACTTTTGAGGGGATACAAGTATCACCCTCTGCATGCCGTTTCATATCCTTTAGATCAAATCCAAGAAGACTTATCTCTAGCCGAGGAGCCCGAGGCTATCTTGGATCGTCAAGAACGTGTTATGAGAAACAAGACCATTCCTTTTGTTAAGATTCTTTGGAAGAATCATCCTGAGCGCGAGGCTACTTGGGAAACCGAGGAATCGATGCGCTCTAGCTATCCTCATTTCTTCGCATAATTTGGTACGTTTCATTCCGTTTATTTCGTTTTCCTTGTTGATTATTCTATTTTAATTTCGAGGCCGAAATTTTTCTTTTAGGGAGGAGGAATTGTAGAATCCATAACACTACTTTAATTTCGGGGACGAAATTTTCTTTTTAGAAGGGAAGAGTTGTAAAACCCACATTCTTATAATATGGAAATTTAAATAAAGTATGATATTTGAACATTTTATATGAATTTGAGAGTTTTATGTAAGTTTAATAGTAGAGATTTTATTTACTTAATATAATTTAAAGCATAGTTTAATTTTTTCATAAGTATTAAATAAATAAGACTTAGATTATGAAACCTTTTTATCAAATTATCTTATAACCTATACTTTAAATAAAGAAAAAGTATAAATGGACATTCTTAAACTAATGTGAATAAATATTTTAAAACTTAGGTTATCTTTGTTTAAAAAAAGTACACACTTTGTTAAATGTACACTTTTTGTAAGACTTGTTAAAATGGGAAAAAGGTAACTTTTTGGTATGTTATAATGGCATTAAAATTGAGATGAAACTCCTTCCCCATTTTTGACTAAGACACACGAAATTTTGTAGGTTTTAGGAATGATTTTGATGATTTTTAATGTGTTTTAATGCAAAGATGTAACATATGTTTCAAGGATTGAAAAACCTAGTTAATGTTATTCCTTAATTCAAGCTTTTAACTAAAATAGAATTTTGCTATATAAAGTCACCCCATGGCAGGCCTAAAACACACAACAAACACTTTTCACCTTGCCTAAACTCTACCAAAATCTCCTCTCATCTCCATTGTTAAGAAAACCTTAAAACCTTAAGGTTGTTCTTGATCTTTCTCCTCTCTAAACCTCCATTCTTGTTACTAAACATCCATTATTATTATTTTGTGTGTATAGTGATTACTATATAATTATACACATCTCATGTAAGTCCTTATAATCCTTATGTCACCTTTATGGCTTTCTTATATTTTGATTTAATGCATAAACATGATTTCTAGGGTTTTGAAACCCTAAAAATGTGTTTTGGTGATTCAATACCTTAAAAACGTTTTTGTATGTTAGATCTTGTTTTAGACCAGCCTAAATATGTTCTAATATAGTTTTATAAAGTTTTTATAAAGATCTAGCTAACCTATGGTGGTCTAGATCATTAAACCGGCTCATAGGTAATAATAACTAAGGGCTGTCCAGATTTTGGGTGATCTTGTAAGGGCTGTAAAACGGGTTTTATAACATCTTTTTAAGAGTTTAAAAATCCTAAAACCATCTACAATGAATCTAGTTTTCATAACAGGTCTTAAAACGTTTTGAAGTGGTTTGGAACTATGCTTACCGTGTCGATCTTTGAAAACAGTCCTTAAAAATCAGAATATGAGTCATCTTGTAAGAGTCATATCTTGAGCCTGGGGATAGCTTTTTGAGTGAATCCGGGGTCTAAAACTATCTACTTCGAATGTATTTTTCAAATATGGACTTTAATCAGTGAGTATGGTTTTAGAAAATGGTTTTACAGTCGGATCTTCTAAAACAGTCCCTAAATGACGGGTTTTGGGAAAGTGTATAATTAGGGTTTTGAATCACCGAATCATGAAACCTTGTAATCTTTTGTTCTAGAACAGTATGTAAGACATATTTTTATGTATCTTTTAGCCTTGGTGACACGGGAATAGGACTTGTTTCTTTGTATACGATTCCGTGACTTGTTTGTGCTTTTAAGGTACGGATATTCGGTTCTTTATTAAAGAACACTCTTTTACTCTTTCTTACACAACTCCATTTGATAAATCCCTATGCCATTGCTATGTTCCCACATCCTTGGTTTCTGTTTTGATATGATCCTTAAATTATTTGCCTTGTTATGATTCCGTTATTGTTATGCCTTTATATGTTCCCCATTTGAATACTTATATTTTTCCTAGTTGTTATGCTTTTGAAATGAACCCTTAAGCCCGAGCCATATTTTGTATCTAGTCATGGGGGTACCATGACCATGTAATACGATGCACCGGTGACATGACACTAACTGGGGCGGTGTGATTAGATCCCCGGCGTTCCCTTTTGGTGCACATAATTATTATATTATTGTGAGTGCGGGTGCTAGTCATGAGCTAGTGCACGTGCTATTGACATTTGTTTTGCAGGGAGCGTATGGATGCATCCTAGGTATTTGTTTGATATGATATGATGTGATTTAATGTGATAGGTTTGCGTGTGCAATACACGCTATCACTTTGGTACATAGGAGTCGCAATCCTAGTACACATATATGATTATTTGGTTGATTTGGATATGTGATTTGTTATGTGTGCTCGTGGGCTATTCTTGTCTTTCATTAACCCTTTTTATTCATACACTTAATCATCCTTATGATTCATACATTGTGATACCTTCATTATTGTTATATATTTTTCCTTAAATCATATTTGTTATATCCGTTCGCTGGGCGTTTTGCTCAGCCGTTTCTTTTTCCATGCGACAGGTATTAAGCGGGAGACGGGGCATTGAGAGAGTTTGGGACTTACCTAGATTCACCCAAGTTTTTAATAAACCTTAATACATTTTATGTTTTGATACCTTGCATTTTGGACCCCGTTGTTTTTGGGATTTCTGTTTATAAAGATATTACTTTGAGTATTTTGGGATTTAATAAAAGTTTCATTTTAGCCCTTTTAAAATTTGATGTATCTGATGTGACACCATCTTAGTAGCACTTTGACTCTTTTCGGAGCGTGGTGTTACAATGATCGTACGTACAGGATTAAAACTTTCCTTATATAACATGAACACGTATCACGAATATTAATTACAAGAATTACGTACGTGTTATTACACGATAAGTATTAAATACGTGTTAATACACGATAATTATTAATTATAATAATTAAAATGAAGAGCATATAATCACGAACGCTAAAACATGAACACGTAAACTACGTATTATATATATATATATATATTTACACGATAAACAAGTGTTACATATTATAAGTAATCGACGAACTTTTTTTTTCTGAAACACGAACACGCGTAAGAAACCACGAGGTACGAAATTAAGACGAAAGGAGTTGGGCTTTACTTGTTGGACGGCTTAAAGGAGGAAGGGAAATGGGCCAAGGCCCATTGTTTGAGACCGAGTCCGGTTAAAAAGAAAAGGACGGGGAGAAATTGTTTAATTTTAGACACGACATAAAATGTTAGAAACCCTAAAACAGTCAAAGGAAAAAGTATGCAGCCGTCACTCCTTTTGTTCTTTTTTTTTCTTGGGCCAACGTGTGTAATTACAGAATCAAGAGCAAGCAAATCACGGTTTGGATCAAGGAATCAAGGTGGTTCATGTTTTGTTATTCCTAAAACCCTAAAACACATGTAAGAAACCCTAATCTCGTTTTATATTTTTTTTTTCCCTGGTGGTGTTTTTGCCTAACAGTGGCGTCCAGCAAGGAAGCATGGGGGTGTTTTAACAAGAAGCACAGCAGGGGGACGCTGGGCCAGTTAGGGGGAACCAGTCAAGCAGCAGCAGCAACCCTGGCTAGACCAGGGGCTGAGCTGGCTTGTCAGTAGCAACCAGCAGCAATACAAACCTGGACAGGGGGTGTTTGGCTGCTGGTTTTAGGTAGGGTGTTTGGGAAACAGTTTTAGAAATTTAAAAAGGGGTGTTTGGTTATCATGTTTCGAGCAATTTTTATTAATTTAACTAGAGTAATTAAATTAATCAAGCAATATTAGGTTTATATAATCTAATTCATGTTGATTTTAACATGTCAAGTTAGGAACATGTAATATTTATTTCTGTCCGGTTCATGGGGTTCCGGGTCCGGTTCACGTCATATTTAAAATTATAATGCACGGGTTCGATTCATGATTTCTTTACAAGTTTAATTTAATTTTCATGTATATAAAATTTACTAGTTAATTAAATTAATTTAACATGACCTATAATTAATTTAATTAAAACATGGACTTGGGTTTATTATTATTACTTAATAATACACAATTTTAACCTAAGTATTTTATTATTTAATTTGGACTATAGTAATTAATTAATTATTAAAACATGACATTTAATTAATTGATTTCTATGACTTAGGTTATATTAATATTAATATTAATACATGATTTAACCTAAGTATTTTATACACTTAATTTAATTAAATCATGTTTATATTTAATTAAATCTTATAATATATAGTTTATTTAATTTACATGTATTAATTATTAAAATATACCATTTAATCACATGACTTAGAATATTAATCAGTAAAACTTAAGCTTATCCTTTTTAGCTTAATAATCCAGCTTATTTCTATTTATGGAAACTTTCTATTTTTAGAAACTTATTTATTTTAAGCAGCTAATATATTTATGGAAACTTTCTATTTTTAGAAACTTATCTATTTTAAGCAGTAAATCTATTTTTGGAAACTTTCTATTTTTGGAAACTTTCTATTTTAAGAAACCTGCTATTTTTAGAAAGTAACTTATTATTACACAACAAGTATAATAATACAAGAAATACAAGTAATACTTAATAAGAATATACATAATACACGATGAACACAGTATAACGTTAAAATCAGTAAAACAAGACATGAATATATAAAACAAGCTAAGACATGACATGAAACCAGTTACGTGCTCAGTAATCAAATACTTATACACGTATATTATTTTATTATGTAGCATTAGGGATATCGAAGTAGGACTCCCTTCCGTTTGTCTTCTTTGTTCACTGGACTTAAGGTACGGATTCTCCGTCCTTTCAGTATGGACATTCTTCCTTATTACGATTCCCCGTATGCAGCCAACTTTTTTCCCTAGTATATGTTTTATATGTTTTTGAATTCCTTATGTTTAATTAGAATACCTAAAGCCATATACATGCATGACCAGTTTCACCTAGTTATGGAGGTACCATAACCATAACACTGGAGGCACTAGTGTTATGACTCCACCACGACGAAGTGATAGCTCGTGGCGTCCCTTTCAGCTTTTGGCCATATTATTATTATCAGGTGGGGCGTATGGGTGCATCCAAGTTTACATGTTTTCAGCAGATTATTTAGGTGAATGTGGTGTGTGCCTTGCATCCTTCACAAGGAGCTGATCCCTCCTACCCAAACAGTATATTAATTAGAGGCAGCCCCTCTAATTGCATGACGAGGTCACCCCTCCAAGTATTCATGCATTTTGATATTTCATGACCTATATTGGCTAATGCTAAACATGCTAAACAGTTTTTATAAGATAAACATAAGGCTTTTCAACCAATAAAACCAGTTTTACTAAGTTATACCAAGTTTCCAGGACTTATACATTTCCGCTGCTATATTGTTTTACATGCTTATATTATTCATTCCATGCTTGTATATCCGTGCACTGAGCGTTATGCTCAGCCTTTACTTTCCTTTCCATGTCCCAAAACGGCAGGTACCCAAGGACAGACTCGAGCATTTTGGAGGACATGCATAGGATGGAAGCTGCCATAGACTTCTTCTCCTTTTGCCTTCATATACTTATGTTTGTTTAAGTCTTTCATTCATTTCATTTACTTTATTATGTTTTGGGCTTATGTTTGGGAACCGATGTTTGATTCCGGTATACCTTATGGTCATGTATGTTTTACTACATATTACCTTGCATGCTTTGATGACACGCCATAATTATGCGTAACGGTCCACTTATCAAAGTGGGGTGTTACAATGGTAATTGTAATTTGTTTTACGGATACATAGCTATACTATTTTACACCTTTTTACGTGCTTCTTTGAATAGACATAGATAAATAACTTTGTTAACACCAAAAACAATTATAAACATGAGATTGGGTGGACTTTCAGTTTGTTATGATTGGCTGAAAATGTGTTAGTGCGTGGCACTGTTAGGATTTTCTTATTTAATTGATAGCGGTTGAGTGGGATGAGGTGGCAATCCTTGTCATCTTCATACTCCTTTCTTATTGGCAAGCATGTGTGAATCCAGATTAAGCCCATAATAACTTTGAAAATTAGCAACTTTGTTCCTTGTATTTAGCATAATGTTATTTTAAGCTTGGAACTTCAATGCTTTGTCTTGTAAGGCCCTTTGATTTCATGCTTGACCAAAATATGCCCCTTGACTTAGTTGACCTGATAATTGACCAAATTTGACTTTGTTCTTGATGTTCTCATAATTACACTTCTAGTCCTTTATCTTTGAAAGTTGTCAAGAAAGGTCCTTTGTCTTTGCAAGGCTTGTCACTTTTCATCCTTCTTTTGTCTTTTCTTCATCAATAAGGCTTGAATTCACTTGTTTGCTCCAAATTTGTATCTTTTTACCTACACAAGTACAAACAACAAAACATACCCATAATACTGCTTTTATGAATCAAAATTAGGTATTTTGCTTTGTGTTTTAGGGTGATTTGTGATATAATTGATATGAGATTTTACATATCAAATCCCCTACACTTGATCATTGCCATGACTTCATGCAATGCCACATTTTAAAGCACCAATTTACACTTTTCTCAGAATTAATCCACCTTTGCCAATATGGAATGCATTTACACTACACTCTATTATATGATGCATGATTTTGATTTTATACAATGCAATGCAAAGGAAAGCAATTCTATTTACATATTTTTTATTTTTCTTGAAATGGTTTTGATGGAAATAACTCATAAAGAAATCAAAGACTTGGATTAGGGCTTTGGTACCATGAACACTTATCACCCTCAAGTTTCACTTTCCCCTTACCAATCTTAAAAACAAGATCATTGTTATCCATAAGTGAAAGTGCGTCAACTCATTCATATAGATTAATTGTGTTACCATTATACCCCCACTTATTATGCCTCTAGGACCGGTTATTATTTGAGAAAATTGCTTGAAGGCTAATTCGTCATTATTTAAAGCGTAAAATATAAGAAATGTAAAATCTCAAAATAAGGAAGCACGATTTTAATCCTAAGTAACCATCTTATCCATTACTCGAAAAACCACCCACAATTGATATAAGTCCGACTCAAGAGTAATAAGTCATCCGCCTTATGTGTAAGATCCTCATGTCATGAATTAATAAGTAGCTACTCACTCGCTAAGAAAAGAAAAATAGAACTCACGCAATAATTTATATCCGCCACCTTTTGGGACTTTGGATCTTCAATCCCGCAACCCGTCAAGGTAATATTGGATTGGAGCAACTATTAAATCCCCGCAACCCTTGTGAGAGTAATATTGGAATTCAATAGCTACTATAATTAACACTTCACTTCCCCTCTTGGTAGTCTTGTATAATTATTTTTTTTCTTTTTTCTTTTTCTTTTTTTTCTGTTTTTTTTCTAGCCACTCATTTTTTTCATAAGCCGCTCTTATTTTTCTTTATTCCTCACAATGAAAGTTGAAAATAATAAAAGGAAAACCACCCGATAAGTATTAAGAATGACGTAAGTCTAGTACACATAAAACGTTCCAACTTAGAATCTTAAGACGTACTTGTACCAACTACGAATGATTAGTCAAAAATGCATAAGAGACTACAAACCATTTAAAACCGTTCTTGATTATTTATTAACATATATACATGCGTTGACAAGAAAATAAAGGTTACGAAAGTGAATATAAAAGCCATAATTAATAGATATGAGGTTTATCTAGCCCTTTACACTTATTTCAAACTCTATCATCTCTTGTTCTCCACAGTTTAAAATCTCAAATAATGAGACTAGTGGATGCTTAGCCTAATAAGCCAATGAAGGTCTACATGGTTAAGGCTACTAGCTAGAGTAAGCTTAGATAAGCAAACTCAGGTTGAGTCAAAGTATCCATGGCGGGCCTAATATGTCAAAGAAATCTAAATTTGTTAAACCATATCCTTTATTATATTTTTTCCTTTTTATATATTTTTGATGAAAAATAAAAGAAGAAATATATACAATGCAAATGTGTTATGCAAATGAAAAATGATTAATGCAAAAAAATTATGGATGCATATTTTTGTGGCCAAAGTAGATCAAAAATTTGAAAAGTGTTTGAAAAATTAATTTCCAAGTTATCATGAAGTCAATGACAAAGTTCTAGGTAAGGTCCCTTCGATAGAAGACCCCCTACACTTAAGATAAACACTGGCCTCAATGTTTAAGAGTATTGGAGTGAACTCCCCTACACTTATGACATTGATAACTTTGCTTAAGCCAAGCTAAGGAAAGGTCAACTATAGTGAATTCATTTTAAGCACAATGTTGTTATGAAAAATCACAATAGTAACGAAGTGAACCCGATAAAAGGGCCTCCTCCATAAGCTCCAATGCATGCAATGAGAGAGAGAAACCCTACAAACATCAAGAAAAAAAAATAGAGGCCTCCCCTCTACACTTCTTCTCAACTATATACCCTTATTTCTATCCTACCACACTCTAGTTCTAAAAACTCTAAGCCTAGTTATTCAAGCTTGATTTATGGAGTCTCTAGCTCGACTCTTCCCACAATGAATTCATTCATTGGGAAAATGGGGATCTCTTGGACCATTTGCATGGAAATGTCCTCCCCAAAGTAATGCTTAACACGGTGACCATTCACTTTGAAATTTAGGCCATTTGGTTGTGACAACTCAGTATTCCCATATGGAAATGCTTCAGCAATGGTGAATTGACCAGACCATCTTGACTTAAGATTGCCCGCAAAGAGTTTCAACCTTGAGTTAAAGAGGAGAACCGGCTCTCCAACTTTGAACTCACGGTTCTTGATCTTAGCATCATGCAATTGCTTAGTCTTTTCCTTGTAAAGCAACGAGTTTTCATAAGCATTGGCTCTCAATTCATCCATCTCATTGAGTTGGTTTTTCTATGTGAACCGGCTTGGTTTAAATCAAAGTTAGCCCATTTGAGAGCCCATGAAGCCTTATGCTCTAACTCGAATGGGAGGTGGCATGATTTTCCATATACAAGCCTATATGGATTACAACCAATTAGTATCTTAAAAGCCGTCCTAAAAGCCCACAAAGCATCATCAAGCTTATCTGACCAAGAAGCTCGATGATTTTCTATCGTTCTCTCTAAATTTCTCTTTAAACCACGATTTGTGACCTCGGTTTGCCCATTGGTTTGAGGCTGATACGCGGTAGAAAGTCTATGGTTAACACCATATTTCTTCATGAATCTTGTAAATTGATCATTACAAAAATGAGTCCCACGATCACTTATGATAGCCCGAGGTACACAAAATCTAGCAAATAATTGCTTCAAGAACTTCACTACAACTCTAGCATCATTAGTAGGCAAGGCTTTAGCCTCAACCCACTTTGAAACATAGTCCACGGTTACGAGTATGTACTTATTGCCCTTTGAGTATGGAAAAGGTCCAATGAAGTCTATACCCCATACGTCAAAAATCTCACACTATTGTATCAAATTTTGTGGCATCTCATCTCGTTGATTGATCTTTCCTTATCTTTGACAAACATCACAAAATTTCACCATCTCTTGGGCATCTTTGTATATTGAAGGCCAATAGTAACCCGAATCAAAGACTTTCTTGGCCGTGTAGTTGGGCCCAAAATGGCCCCCCGTAGGTCCTTTATGACAAGCTTCTAAGATCTTAAATGCTTCGGGCCCATCTACACACCGTCTTATGATTTGGTTCGCACATTGCCTAAAGAGGTAAGGGTCATCCCGAAAGTCTTATCTTGCTTCCCTAAGAAACTTTTTCTTTTGTTGGGAAGTAAGACCCTCTATAAGCACATCCCCCACCAGATAGTTTGCAATATCCGCAAACCAAGGGGTGGCATCCTCTTATGAAGAGATAGACATGAGCTCCTCTAGTGGAAAGGATTCATCAATTTCCTTATGAGTTAATTCACCTTGAAAAGGATGCTCAAGTCTACTCAAATGATCCGCCGCTAAATTCTCGGCTCCTTTCTTATCTCAGATCTCAATGGAAAACTCTTGTAGCAATAAAACCAATCTCAAAAGCCTAGGATTAACATCTTTCTTTGTCATGAGGTATTTGAGAGCGGAATGATACGTATACACTATGGTCTTAGAAAGCACAAGATAGGGTCTAAATTTCTCAAAGGCATAAACAATAGCAAGCAACTATTTTCCTTGGTGGTATAATGAAGTTGAGCACCCGTCATTGTCTTACTCGCATAGTGTATAGGTTGGAAATTCTTATTAACTCTTTGTCCTAACACGGCTCCCACGGCATAATCACTAGCATCACACATGAGTTCAAAAGGCAAATCCTAATTTGGTGATACCAAAACGGGAGCCTTTGTCAACTTTTCCTTAAGAATCTCAAAAGAGTCTAAACACTCTTGTGTGCATATGAAAGGAGCCTCTTTTTCCAAGAGGTGGGTCATGGGTCTTGCAATCTTAAAAAAATCTTGTATAAAACGTCTATAAAAACCCGCATGACCCAAAAAACTCCTAACTCCTTTCACCGTGGTAGGTGGGGGAAGTTTGGCAATAACATCAGTTTTAGCTCGATCAACTTCTAAACCCTTATTGTATATCTTATGTCCCAAAACTATCCCCTCTTTAACCATGAAATGGCACTTCTCCCAATTAAGAACAAGACGTGTTTCTTCATACCTCTTAAGCATACGTTCTAGATGGGAGAGACAAGAAGTGAATGAATCTCCAAAGACTGAGAAATCATCCATGAAAACTTCCATAGTATGCTCAATCATGTCATGAAAGATTGCCATCATACATCTTTGAAATGTCCCCGGTGCATTGCACAAGCCAAAAGGCATTCTCCTATAAGCAAATATACCATAGGGACAAGTGAATGTGGTCTTTTCTTGATCTTTTGGATCAATGGGTATTTGGAAATAACCCGAGAATCCATCTAGAAAGCAATAGTACTCATTTCCCGCCAAGTGTTCAAGCATTTGTTCCATGAAAGGTAATGGGAAACGATCTTTCCTAGTAGCATCATTGAGCTTCCTATAGTCAATATAAACTCTCCAACCCGTGACAAGTCTAGTGGGGATAAGCTCATTGTTCTCATTAGGCACAACGGTGATTCCACCCTTCTTACGAACACAATGCACCGGGCTAACCCATGGAGAGTCGGAAATGGGGTAAATCCTTCTTTGGTTTTGAATAGCGGTTGAGTGGGATGAGGTGGCAATCCTTGTCATCTTCATACTCTCTTCTTATTGGCCAACATGTGTGAATCCGGATTAAGCCCATAATAACTTTGAAAATTAGCAACTTTAGTCCTTGTATTTGGTAGAATGTTATTTTAAGCTTGGAACTTCAATGCTTTGTCTTGTAAGGCCCTTTGACTTCATGTCTGACAAAAATATGCCCCTTGACTTTGTTGACTTAATAATTGACCAAATTTGACTTTGTTCTTGACATTCTCATAATTACACTTCTAGTCCTTCATCTTTGAAAGTTGTCAAGAAAGGTCCTTTGTCTTTGCAAGGCTTAAACTTTTTATCCTTCTTTTGTCTTTTCTTCATCAATAAGGCTTGAATTCACTTGTTTGTTCCAAAATTGTATCTTTTTACCTACACAAGCACAAACAACAAAACATACCCATAATACTGCTTTTATGAATCAAAATTAGGTATTTTGCTTTGTGTTTTAGGGTGATTTGTGATATAAATGATATGAGATTTTACTCATATCAGTGTCAAAAGGTGGTTAGGTATATGTCCTATGATTCAAAAAGGGAACTTCCCTGGGATAATCGAATAGATTATTAGAAGTCCTTAGGAAAGATGGAGTAGATTGTGAACGTAGCTGAATGCCGACTAACTAATTAAGCTAGCACTGGAACAATCACAACAAGGTTTTAGTGATAACGTCTTGGTAAGCATTGAAGGGGTTGAAGAATGAAAAAGAAATGTAAGGATAAATAGTGAAAAGAAAATAGCGCTCCATACAACTTAGGCAGAAACTGGGTCAACACATCATGAAGACAAGCATCATGGATCCAGTGATGTAATGCACAACCCTTCCCTAGCTGACTCGGGCTTCTCTCAAAAGAAGTTTATTTTATTGTCACGGAGAAAAACATGACTTCTGTTGACTTTCTCACTCCGAGATAGTTGATATTGAATAGGTGGCATCTGCTCCAGCATCTGACCACTAAAAGTGCACAAATCGAGTCTAGAGCCTAGAGATCAATCAAATCTCGTTAGGACATACTGCATGACGAATAAGAGAGTCATACGCTATATCCTTGTGATATTGCTAGAACACTCAGAGTGATACTACTTAGTATTTGCAATAATGAGTGGAAATCCTTCTAGTGTTAACATCAAACAGCACTGCGGTAGGTCATGTGTAAGATTCTTTATGAATTGAACATGTGCAAAACTGAAAAGCAACAGTGGTTTGATTCTTAATTGATTCAAACTCATTTCAGCTTTCTATGAAATATCTTTATGGTCTTTCCAGAACATTCAGAGTGATACTCATTAGTATTCACATTGATGAATGGAAATCTTTCTAGCGTCAACCTTAAACATCGCTATGGTAGGTGACTTGCGAGATTCTTTATGGATCAAACTTGTGTCAACTGGAAAGAAACAATGGTAAGATTCTTTATGAATCAAACTTGTTCCAGGAACTTGAATTGACGACTTTAATCAAGTCGATATTTATCCCATTGACTCACTATTTATGTTCACAATCTTGCTTTGAGATGGTCGAGTCAAGAGAACGGCTAGTACAGCCGCGAAACCCTGTCATGGAGAATCTTAATTGAATCTACCTAATCACAGGTATGGTATTTAATATGGTATAACGGTCTTCACTGAACGAAGGTAAAACGCTACCGATTTAGGACAAATGTCAAAGCCATTTAGTCCGTGTCTATGTTTTGTCTCGAGGAGGTAGCGTTACGGTGTACTCATCAAATTCAAAGATTGAAGACCACATACTCATGCCCAAAGACATATTCAACAATCAAGAAAGCTAAAGACTACTACAACTCTGATGATCAAAATCTTCCTTGTATACTAATGTAGAGGGATGACCTCTCTTCAAAGGAGATTGTTAGCAGATTTCAAGATGGTGCATAGTGTGAGCATGTGGATGAAGACACGAGATCGCAAGATGGTAAAGACAAATCAAGGATGGTGACCGATATGAATGAATCAGTCATTTTTTAAGATCTCAATACAAAAGATTAATTATTTCTATCAATACTCGCATGTCGAAGAGGAATGACCTCTCAGTGAGTGAGATGTTAGTCTCAAAATATTATATCATCAAGAATGACTCGGTCACAAATTTGAAGATCTTAAGTTTAAAGACAAAATCGAAAGACAATGACAAAGGCTCAAAGATCATAGCTTGAAGGAACAAGACTACACGTTCAAGAATTTATGACGAGATTAGTAATCTCTTTAAATCTCCAAATGTCGAAGAGGAATGACCTCTCATTGGGGGAGATTGTTAGCCTCAAAATATTGAGTCAAACAAGAATGATCGATCATAGGTTTATTATGTATCGTTTATTAGAACGTTGTAATAGGTAGTAGAATAGTTGTAACAATACGGGCTTGATGGCTAGCTTAAAAGGCCTCTTTCAAGGTACTAAGCATTTTATTCAAGCCTGGCCCAACCTATATATCCCATGAAAGCCCGCATGTGGGTGGACTATATAAACACCCCTCCTAGCATGTTAGGAGGGTTGGTTGTTTCATTTTTCTCTAATCTATTATCACATAGTTTCCACACACTTTCTCTCTCTACTTTCTCTCTCTAGATCTCATCTCTTTTCATCTATTTTCTTTACTTATTTCTTAGATCCAACATGGTGAAGTGTTTATATATGGGTACAATAGGTTTGTCCCAAAATTACCTTTTGATTGAGAACTAGTTTCTTAGTTCTTAGGTTCAATTCTAGTGCATTAACAATATCTAGTGACAATGAAATGCAAAGTAAGAATGAAAGCATAAGTAAAGAGTAAGGAAAGAATCAATCTAAAGTACGACACCAAGATTTATAGTGGTTTAGCAACGAAGCTCTATCCTCGTTCCTACTTCACTCCTCGAGTACACCTTACTCGAGATTTCCACTATATCCACAAGCTCCCTTCTTAGCGGAGAAAACCTTACAACGTCACTTACATTATTTTCTGACACTAAGCTAAATGTCAAGACCTAATCATAGCTAGGACCAATCTACACACGTCGCCTACTTCACCATTTTCCGACACAAGGCTAGATGTCGAGTTCTAATTGAAAGCTAGAACCAATCTTCATCGGCCGTCTTCTTTTCTGACACAAGGATAGATGTCGAGTTCTAATTGAATGCTAGAACCAATCTTTGTAGCCCATCTTCTTTTCTGACACGAGGCTAGATGTCGAGTTCTAATCGAAAGTTATAGCCAATCTTCATAACTCTTCACTTTGAAGTTTAGTGAGAACTCACAAGACACATACACACATCACTTTATAGTTTAGTAAGAACTAACAAACAAGACTTATTATAACTCAATAAGACATATCCAAGTATACACATGTAACTTGGATCCACACAAGAAAAATCCAAGTATACACATATACAATGGATTTTTAAAGACTAATCCAAGTATCTACGAATACATTTTTTGGGTAAAAGGGTTTCAGAACACATTGGATTAACACAAAACTAATCCAAGTATACACAAATACATTGGATCTACACAAGACTCAAATATAAAATGATGAACATGACTAGATCTAAGAAAGGATGATCTTCATCAATGTTTCATCTTTAATCACATCACAAATGCGTGAGTGATCTTCTCTTTGGACAAGTAAAGAAGAGGATCAAGAGGATAATCATAAGAAAACATACTTAACACATTAAGTGGTCATTTACTAATGATTATGATATATAAAGAGAAAAGAGGCAGAAAGAATGTCCAAAAAGGTTCTTGGAAAATAGAGATTTGATCCACTATTTATAGGAGACAAAAGCCAACAGCTCTCTGCATGCGGTTCCTTAATTGTCACTACGGTTCCTTATTGATAGAGAACCACATGCCTATTTGAGGAACCGCGGGTAGTAGACTCTGTTCCTTTTTATCCTTTAGTGGGGAAATGTTATCTGAGGTAAGTTTTACCTTCAAAGGATATTCCTATGGCATTTGGAATATGTCATATTCAAATTTACATTTTCTATTTTAATAAACATTTTCTTAAAAAGAAAGTTTATTAAAATCTTTTGTCACTTTTGACAAAATGTTAGTTTTAAGGATAATCACTTTCTATGATCACTAAACATGATTAAGATATGTTTGTGTAAGACATAAATGATTAACACCTTGATGATAGTGTTTGTTGAATAATTCGTCTTCCGATTATCTTTGACGATAAATGTCTTTATACTTTGTCGTGATCAAAACTAAGAAAGATTAGTTAACACTACTTATGTTTTTAGGCATTGCTTGCATTAACACCTATCAAGTTTTTTAAGCATGTCATGCTCTAGGTTAGACCTCTTCTCAATCCAAGTAAAAAAATGTCATAACTATTTATATCATCGACCTGCAAATTCTGCACACACTCCTTAAAATCCTCCATACCCCTATCTCTAGAATCAAAACCTTTAGAGCATTCCTCATAACTAAGAGCGACATTAAAATCACCCAATAAGGCCCAAGCCGAATCACCCATAATACATTTAAACTCACATAAATTCTTCCATAAATGTTTCCTCCCCTTCATACAGTTCTCACCATAAATAAAGGAGATACAAAAAATGTTTTCTGGCTATGAAGGTGCAACATCTTAAAATGCATAACCTTGTCTATTTGAGAAACCAGATAAGCTTTAAGAACAAAAGGGTCCCAAGTCACTGCAATCCTACACCCTTTTTTACTATCAATGGCATTGGATACCCATGGTTAGTTACTAAAACACCATTACATACAAGATCCACAGATTTATTTCTTAATTGAGTTTCTATAATAGCTATCATACTAATATTATTATCATTAATCAAAGACTTAACTTCATTATGTCTAAAGGTAGAATTAATACCTTTGACATTCCAAGCTGCTATTTTACCTATCGTTGTAAACTTGAAAGATCTTGTACACCACCATCCTACCTAGCAGCCAAAGATACATCATTCGCATATTATACCTCGGAACCTGTTCCAATTGTTTTTTTCAAAATGATATGTTAGTTTCCTGACTACAATACTTAGATGTTTTTTTTATTTTTAATTAATAACTTACCGTCATTCCTGTATAAAAGAACTGGCGTTTCATTTTGTTTTCTTTGAATGTTTCTTCATAATTCATGATTGACACATATGTGTCAATCAATGAAGTTTCAATTTCCACTCCTGGCTACAGCGTCTTATCTTCTCCGTCGTTGAAAACTTCTAGCCTGTCTAATATATCAAAAGTTATAATCTTAAGCATAATAATCATATAGTTTTCAAACATGTTTATTGTCATTCATAATTAATAGCAACAGTTAGATGATTACCATTCATTTTTGCCATTTCCGAATATGCTTGATGACAAAAGCTTTTCATATTTTGTTATTTCAGCTCTCGTGTCTACATTCTTGTTGATGTAGTTTGATCTTAGTAATCTATATTGTTTTTCAGGTTGCTTCACGGCTTTTTTTCTTTTTCTTGGTTTTGAATTTCTTCAGTTATCATGCTCTTACCAAGATCAAAGTTCTGTTGGGAAGCTTTTGGCTCGTTTCCCTTCACTCTCTTTCCTTTTCTTTCCATTTCTTCTTGAGCTTTTCGTTTTCCTTCATGTTCGTTGTTTGATTCATCGTTTTCCATTTCCATCGTCTATGTATTGAAATTAGTATCATCATACTCTTCAGTTTGATCATCGTCATCGTTTTCTTTTTTATTTGTTGCCTCTTCATTTGTCTCTCTTGTTGCCTACTTGATCAAACTTCTTCTCTATTCTTAGTTGAATTTTGTTCCTCAGTTTGTTTTTCATCTTGTGTTTGTTGGTCTTCTTCACCAGAAACACATTCTTCATCATTGTGCTCATCAGTGTAGTGTGGGTCGTTTCTTTCTTCTCTTTGAGCTTCTCGTACCATTTCTTGGAATTCTTCATCACCTGTATCTGTTTTACTTTCATCATTTGGAGGTTTTGTACCATCATTTCCATGATTATCATCATCGTCGTCGTCATCGAAATCATTTCTTCAGATTCTGTCGATGATGAAGAGTAGTATGGTTCCCTTTGTTCCTATTTGAAGATTTGTTTCAACTTCTCTTGATTTTTTATCAGTTTGAAATCATATCCAAACTTGATTAAATTCTCATTGATCTTCTCTTCTATGTCTGCTTTTTTATCAAGATGCTTTCAATGTTGTCTTCAAGCATCTCATGAAGTTCCTGCAATGAATTTTAATATACACATTGTTAGCATGTCATAAACTTTTTCTATATTATATACTACTGATAATACATGACTTCATTTTATGAATTATAACAAAAAGATTTTTAATGTAATATCACTATTGATAATCTATTAAAGTTAATTTTTCTTTTAAGTTAATTTTATCACTATTGATAATCTATTATCACTAATTGAAGTATCACTAGAGATTAAATATTAGTATAAATTAATTTTTCTTCTACATTACAGGAACATATTAATAATCTATTAAAATAAACCATCTTTGTTTAACTTAGTTCTTTAATGTATTATCATTATTTATAATCTATTAAAATTAACTTTAATATATTATCAATTGTGAAAAAATTAACTTAAAGAAAAATTAACTTTAATAGATTATCAATAGTGATAAAATTAACTTTAATGTACTATCACTATTGATAATCTTTTTAAGTTAATTTTTCACTATTGATAATTTGTTATCACTATTTGAAGTATCGTTGGAGATTAAATATTATAACTTAGTTTTTCTTCTACATTACAGGAATATATTAATAATCTATTAAAATAAACCACCATTTTTTTAACTTACTTCTTTAATTTATTATCACTATTGATAATCTATTAAAATAAACCAACTTTTTTTAACTTACTTCTTTCTGTGCTTGTTCTTCTGCTTCATCCATATCGTCAAGTATTTCTACTTCTCCCATCGATTCGTTTTGAAGTTCTTCTGTTTCTTTTCTTTTTAGTAGACGTAAGTTCCAGCTTTTGAATGTTGGCACTCGTCTGATCACATAGAAATTCTCTAGTTTTGTATAGTACAAGTATGCTAGTTGTTTCATAAAACATAGAACATATTAATAGTGTGAAACATAGAATTTAAAAAAATAGAAGTTTTTACTTACTATCAAGAAAATCACTTGTTTGTCGTAAACAACACCCTTCTTTCTTACTGTTATCCCATCCAAGCTTTGATGTACATACACCGTTAAGTACATGTGTGCACCATTCTATTTCTGTCACGTCATCTCCTTCAAAGACATTATTCAACACTATGAATCTGATAGTTAAACTGTTGTCACATCCTGCGAATGTTTTTGAGATCAATGCTAAGATGTTCATCCTGAACATGTAGTCTGCGTTTTTTTACTCAATTATCACATCGGATTATGTTTTCAACGTTAGCTTGTTAACATTGTTAAATTGCCTTTTCCATTTCTTTATTAATGGGTCATTGTATTCTCGTTGTCCTTCTCTTTCCAACTTTCTGTTTCCCATTGGAATTCCTAGAGTTTGGTTCACCGAGTTTGGAGTCAAAACTATGTCTCCCGTTGGACACTCTAACGTTATTGTGCTTGTGTTCAGTTTTCCCACCATAAAAATGCCAGTTTTATTGGGATTTCATATATTGGAAACTCAAGTAGGTATCAAATCCCATGTCCCTTATAAACTTTTTTTCTCTACGCTATCAATCCCCGCATTGCTTCAAATAAAGTTCTGACTGTCACACGTGTTGTCAATGTAGCATGATCTTTTTGTGTTTTTTTGTTATTTTTCTTATCCTTCTTGTTTTCTTCATCGTCACTTTCGTCAATTTCATCACCTCCTCTCCATCTTGATGTTGATGGCCTGTCTTTATTTCTTTTCTTACTTTCCTCGTGTTTTTGAATCATCTTTTCAATATCGATTCCTTTTCTCCAACCACTCTTTATTTTTCCCATCTTCGTTTCATCCAAATATTTTCTTACAGTTAGGTCTTGCTTTCTATTTTCTTCTTGCACCTCTTGGCTTATCTGTGATTACATACAATTAAAAATAAAAAACATAATCTTAACATATATATCATTACTTTCTAAATAAAAAATTTTACACATATTCTATTGTTAAGCCTATATCACTATTGATAAGCCTCTTAACATTGGTGATAAGCCACAAATTATCGTCATTTTTAAATACATTTTTACATCTTCTAATGTTTTATCAACAGTTATAAACCACTTATCACTACTATTGTAAGCTTCTTATCACTGTTGATAAGCCTCTTAACCTATGTAAAACCTATGGTTTTCATGTTTTGGTTATGAAGTCATTGTACACGTCATCCATGAGTTATTTATATATTGCCACCTTTGCACGAAAACTCTGTACTATCATATGCATCATTCATGAGCATTCATACATTTGATCACGAGAACTATTTATATACAGTAACATGACTGTGAGTATTCAACCACTTGGCCAAATTAAACTATGAACTTATATCATGATTGTGATTATTCTATCATGGGATCACAGGAACATTTAGTATGACTACATCTTTATGAGCATACAAAACATACAGTTGATTACTTTGACGACTATAAGGTCACCTGAAACACATGAGCATATGCATGCATCATTTTAGGTTTATAAAAATCTAAAACCATGATCACAATTAATAACGTTTACCAAGTACTTATAATTATTACAAAAATATATGTTTATATATTTTCTATACACTATAAAGGATACTACGAGTCAACAAAAGCTACTTTCCATATTTCAACTCTATACATGTCAACATTATTACATTTTATTAAGTGTCTTACGTTTTGATTTAATAAAACTGTAAGTTAATAAATTACTACTTATACTTTCACCAAAAACCCTAGAACTTAACCAAATCGCTTTAGATTCGAACCTACACCCACATTATACTACCTAGATCACTAGTAACTCTACCAATTCACTAGGATCAATCATAAAACCATCTTAGACATAAACACTAGCCGAATACCACTATACACTATATTTGAGCTAACTTGAAACCTATAAACACTACACTTGACATCAACTTGAACATGTACAACATCACCTCATTAAACCAATACAATTCTAGACATAAGTCTTATCCCCTTGACCCATACACCCGATGGCTAGAACTAGAACAAAGGGGCAAGTGTACTTAGGTTGCATTTAAGGATGATGTACCATGAATCTTTCCCAAGATTGTTTAGTACCATTCTAGGATTCTAAGATCACCTAAACCTTTCTCTTGGCGTGTAACATAACCGAACCACATAATCCTTCATCACCTCACTAGATTATAAGCTAAACAAACACTTCCACCTCACTTACACTCTTCCAACTCTCGGATAACAAACACACATACACGAAACAGTCATTCATATCACATTTACTACACCATATCTTTGTCAAGGAGTATTTAGTGCAAGCATTTACTACTACAACCCGTTTATTGGTTAACAAGGCAAACAAAGTCACCCTAGGCGCGGCCAAGATACTAGACGTATAGATCTTAAGGAGTTTCTAGCTAGTTCTCGTTCATAGTCACCACCTTCATTTACAAGTAAGTTATTCCACCCTTATTTCCATATTCATTCATTTACACATCATAAACATATAAAAATATGTACCTATACTCGTAAAACTATGAAAAACGTGACTAAGGATAGCATGCATACATAAAAACCTTGTTAAACTCGAACCCTAGATGAAGATAACCCACGGCTTGATATTGTTTTCTTAAGTTAGCATGCCTTAAACTATAGATCTATAAACCCTAGTGTAAATCTTGTTAAATCTAGGTATAAACCTAAAGAAACTAGATAGATGATCTTGCCTTAAGCCCTAAACAAGCTAACTACCTTAAACTTGATAAGTTAGATATTTACACTTTTCCAATAAGCTACAAAGCCCGAATTAATAAGCCCATAACACACGGATTATTTATAATCCGTGTGTATAAGCCTAAACTACTAGGCCCATTTAGCCTAATGTAATTAATTTTGATTAGTTAAGTATTTAGTAAAGTTTATGAAACTTAAATAAGCCCAAGTATAAGCCCACTAAGTTTGAAACCAAACTGAATCACTAATGGGCTTAACGAGCCCATTAAGCCTCAAAATACTATTACTAGACTTTTCGTGCGAAAATTAGAGTTATGTGAAAGTATAAGATCATTTTGTAAAATATTAAAACCATACAGATTCATTGCGAGACTTTAGAAAGTCTAGGGACTTTTTATTTTTCCGAAAGTTGAAGGGCATATTTAATCATATTCGAAACTTAATTAAACCCTAGGGACCATTTTTGCCATACACCAAAACTCAAATGAGCCCTAGGGGTTGTTTTGGAATTTAATATAACGAACAAGGTATTTCTTGCTATATAACAAATGTGTTATAAGCCCTAGGGGTTGTTTTAGAAACTATTATTTTTCCAAGGACTATAGTACAACTTAATTTAAATAATAATAATATTGTTTTGAAATAAAGTAAGTTAAGTTTATTTTAATTATTTAATTAAATAAACTAAAATGATATATTAGGAAACATATGAAAATTGAAGGACTAAAGTTTTTACATCTAAAACTCTAAGGACTTTTGAGAAACATTATATTTTTTACAACTCTTAATTAAATAAAAATCATTTATTTAATTAATTACGTCGTTGACATTCAAACAAGTTAAATATATTTTTAGAAACGAAAAATATACCTATATCGATAACTTATTATAAGTTTAATGTTTAACAATAGTAACACTTATTAAATTGTGATCATGCATTCTCATCAACTATATTTATCTGTACATTTTATTTGTGCATTTACTGAGACCATATAAATTACTTAGGTAATTCCACTACTTTGTGATCATACTGTGCCAGTCTATTCAGTGGCCTTACCACTACTGCATCACCAATAAGGTGAGTTCATGGCGCCATATTTTTACATCATTTATAACTGGGGAAGAAAACATACTAATTATAGTATATGCAAATATTTCACGGGTCCGCAACTTATTTACTGCCTATTGTTTGCACCATTCCCGTGGACTATAATAGTTAATGGTGTAGCGCCAAATGTTATAAATAGATCTATTTGGGGATTGACAATCCAAGTCTGCGTGAGTAGCTCTCACCTAGCCTAGGCCAAGGCCACCAGACTTATATACATTGTCGGACTAAAGGGGTACTTCTCAGAGACGATCCACATAGGCCTTTGATCACTTATCTAGCTTCTATTACAGAGCAATAGAAACTACTATAGTATTGAGCTTGGAGCTCTACTACATTCGTGGTGTTTTACATATCAGTACTATTAATTATAAATTAAACCTGTGAATTCACAAACCTCGTGTTGACCCCCATATTTTACTTTATATGTTTTCTTAGGAAAATAAGCAGGTTCATGTGGACTTGGATTTCAGCATCATAGGAAGCATCATGTTACCATTGGGCTGGGATATTACTTAAAAAATGTTAAATGTGATTTCAAGACAATTTACTTAATTTGCACAACTAATTTCATATAATATATTTTAATGACAAATATGATCATTGCTCTATATATTGTGTGCTATCGATCCACCAAAGTAACCCCCCAATTACTATGCTGCTGCATTTGACCACTTTGGGGTTGTTACAGAAATAGTATCAAAGAGCATAGTTATAGAGAACCATATTAAAATCTAAAATTTTTAAAAATAATAAAACTTTATAACTGGACTATAACTGAATTTAAAAATAAATTTTAAGAAAAATGGATTTTTAGGGAACCCTTATGATTAGGCATACATCATATAGAGCATACATAATGTGTGAACTAACTGTGTACTGATATATATCTTTTGGCTATATGATCACATAAGTGTCTACGTAATTTTTAACCTACGCTGTTAAAAGTCATATATAACATCGCATATACATTTTTTTGAAAACTTTTTGAATTGTGTAAGCTAATACTTACTCAACTTTGAAATGCTATTATTTTCAAATTATCATGACATCACCGACACGTATACCTACTGTTGACGCTCCCATGACCACTACTACGCCAGCATCACCGACCTCGGTACTCCACAAACTACCATCAGACACTGAGTCTGGAGATCACGAGATTACTGGAGCCATCGTTATATCTGATTCTACCACCCCCACACCACCAGTCGTACCTGCTTCCCCAACCGGGGAAGGAGATCAGACTGGACCCACCTTACCACCGCTTCCACCACTCTCTACTCTACACTGCTATCCCACCAGAGCCCTACCACCTCACAAGAGGAGGTGTGACTCTACTGAGTGGGATCAGGAGCGGGACGTGCAGCACCCGACCCTCTTCAGGCACAGATTGCTGCCTTAGCTACGAGGCAGGCTCACGATTTAGCTGCTATCCATTCCCTACTACGAGCGGGCCATTACGGACGCTCAGTAATCAAGGAGAGACTAGACTCTCTCTACTGGGTAGTAGCGGCGGAGTCGCACGCTACTCAGGGGACTTGGGCGACTGTCCAGGATACCCTACAGTAGTTGCTCGAGGACAACGCTCATCTTCGACAACGTTTTTCTGCCCTCGAGAGCCAGCAGTACCACACACAGCTCTCATGACCCAGGAGGAGACTTTTCACATCTTCTTGGACATGGCAGAGATCCGACATCAGGGGACTACTGTAGAGACTGACTACCTCCGGAGTATGGATACAACACGATAGTTGCAGTTGCTAGAGGCTCTTCGTCACACCAGAGACACCTGTGCTGCCATGATTACTTTATAGGATGCTACTCAGGCACCTGTAGCCCCACCTGTAGCAGCCTTTTCTAGTGATTCAGCTAGTCCTGTTTAGATTAGATATCTTGCATATCATGACAAGTATTGGGTTGCATCCCAGCTCTCATGATCTAGGACTGGTGTACTATATCTTTTATTCTTTTAGTTGTATTTTCATCTTTTAGTACCTAACCCTTGTAGGTAGGTTATCTTTTGTTGTACCAAAAACATCTGTACCACTATTTCAGACGGGCATGATATATCCATGTCTTAGATTGGTTGTACCTGTATGATATTGTTGTTTACCAAAAATAACTTGTACTGATGTTACCTTATTACTCTCTTGTGCTTATATTATATTGTGAACTTTTGACATGTTATCCAATTTGTTACAAACTTCATACATATACATTTCATGTAACTAATATAAATGCAATATTGCTCAACTAATAAATCTCTCTCGTATATTATAAAAATATGGCTGCAAGAAACACCCGATCAAACCCTTCAGGAGTTAATGCCACACCCACCATCTCGGAAGCCCAAATCAGGGTACTTATCGGGCAAGGCATAGCTGACGCCTTGGCTGCTAGGGAAGCTCACCCCAGCAGGAACCAAGACGACAGTAAGAAATCCAACGCAAGGAGGAACGATAGGATTGCTAGAGGTTGCACATACCCCGACTTCTTGAAATGTAAGCCTACTTACATTAAGGGCAAAGAAGGGGTTGTTGAACTAATGCAATGGTTTGAGAGGACTGAGACAGTATTTCATATCAGTGACTACATAGAGGAGAACAAGGTGAAGTTTGCCACCTATACCCTACTAGAAAGTGCTCTCACTTGGTGGAATTCTTTGGTTGCTACCCTTGGGCATGACTATGCCTACGGGATGACTTGGACTGTGTTGAAAGAAAGGTTAACCGAGAAGTATTATCCTCATGGTGAAATTAAGAAGCTAGAGATCGAACTGTGGAATCTCAAATGCACGAACCATGACATTACGGCTTACAATCAGAAATTCCAAGAGCTAACCTTGATGTGCACCAGAATGCTTCCCGATGTGAAGGATAAGATCGAGAAGTATGTTAGTGGGCTTCTGGAATCCATTCACGACAGCGTGCTCGCATCTCGACCCACTACAGTCGAGGGTGTCATTGAGTTTTCCACTGAGCTAATGGACAAACGAGTTCGTAACCATGCGGAAAGGCAAACTGAGAACAAGAGAAAAGCCGATGAGAACTTCCGTAGCCATCATCAGACTCAACCACCCAAGAGGCAGAATGTAGGTCAGGTTTACATTGCTACTACCTCAGAGCCACCGCGGTATATAGGTACTAAGCCCAAGTTTGCCAAGTGCAATTTTCATTATTACCGTGACTCATCTTGCCAAATACCCGGATCTAGAAATACCTTCGTTTCAGCTGACAGAAGCAACACTGGCACCAACTTCAGACACAACAACAGGAGTGGACAGAACTTCCTTGGGACAACAAGGAAACCGCCATCCCATTGGTGGGAACAATATGAGACGGAAAGAAGTTCGTCGCTCTCGTTGTGTGGAACCGGGACACATCAAACCCGAATGCCCAAAACGAGCAAACAATAATGGGAACGGTGGAGGAGCACCGGCCAGAGTTTATGTCGTAGGAGATGCCAGAACCAACCCCGACTCCAATGTGGTTACCGGTAGGTTTCTTTTGAACAATTGATATGCATCTATTTTTTTGATAACGGAGCCAATATGAGATTTATATCTACTGAGTTTAGTAGTTTACTAGACATCACTCCTACCAAGTTAGACAACTATTACAGAGTCGAATTAGCCGACGGTAAAGTCATCGAAACCGATACTATCTTAAGAGGTTGTACCTTGAACCTTCTAAAACATCCCTTCGATATTCGTTTAATCCCAGTAAACCCTGGTAGTTTTGACGTTATCATAGGTATGGACTAGTTAGCAAAATATCACGCAACCATCGTGTGTGATGAAAAGCTAGTCCGTATACCCTGGGGAAGAAAAGACTTAATTGTCCAAGGAGAAGGAAACACAGACAGGACTGACACCAGATTGAGTGTTATCTCATGTACGAAAGTCCAGAAATATCTACTGAGAGGATGACATATCTTCTTAGCACATATCTCTAAAACGATCGAAGAACACAAGACAGAGAAGAAACAAATCAAGGGCGTACTAATTGTCCGAGATTATTCCGAAGTTTTCCGAGACAACTTACCTGGTTTACCACCAACTCGTCAAATAGAATTCCAGATTCACTTGATACCAGGAGCTGCACCTGTAGCTAAATCATCTCACCGGTTGGCACCAACCGAGATGAAAGAACTCGTAGAGCAACTCCAAGAACTGTCAGACAAAGGTTATATTAGACCTAGTTCCTCACCTTGGGGAGCTCCAGTGCAATTTTTCAAAAAGAAAGACGGTTCTTTCCGGATGTGCATACATTACAGGGAACTTAATAAGTTAACTATGAAAAATCGTTAACCACTTACTCGGACTGATGACCTATTTGATCAACTCCAAGGATCAAGTGTGTATTCCAAGATCGATTTAAGATCGGGATACCATCAGTTGAAGGTCAGAGGAGAAGACATTCCAAAAACAGCTTTCCGAACTCGCTACGGTCATTACGAATTTTAGGTTATGCCCTTTGGACTAACCAACACACCAGCAATATTCATGGACCTCATGAATCGAGTGTGTAGACCGTATTTGTATAAATTTGTGATTGTATTCATCGACGACATACTCGTTTACTCCAAGAATGAACAAGACCATGGAGAACATCTAGCCCAAGTGCTGAAACTACTTAAAGAAAGAAAAGTTGTACGCAAAATTCTCCGAATGTGATTTTTAGATTCCTAAGGTTCATTTCCTTGGCCACGTGGTCGATAGCGACGATATTCAAGTAGATCTCGCAAAAGTTGAATCCGTAAAGGATTGGGCACCGTCTACATCACCAAAAAAGATTCGCCAATTTCTAGGTCTCGCCAGATACTACCAGAGATTCATAGAAGGATTCTCCAAGATAGCCAAATCTATGACGAAGCTCACTCAGAAGGGCGAGCAATTTGGGTGTAGAGAGAAAGAAGAACTAGCATTCAAAACCATCAAACAGAATGTGTGCAGCGCACCTATTTTAGCCTTGCCAGAGGGCAACAAGGATTTCCTTGTCTACTGTGATGCCTCACACAAAGGCTTAGGTGTTGTACTGATGCAGAGGAAGAAAGTAATTACTTACGCTTCAAGGCAACTGAAGAAGCACGAGCAGAATTACTCTACTCATAATCTAGAGATTAGATCTGTAGTTTTTGCCTTAAAAATATGGAGGCATTATCTATACGAAACAAAATGTACTGTGCATACCGACCACAAAAGTTTGCAACACATTCTAGATCAAAAGGAGCTGAATATGAGACAACGCCGTTAGATTGAACTGCTTAGCGACAACGATTGTGACATCAAATACCACCCTGGTAAAGCCAATGTAGTTGTAGACGTACTAAGCCGCAAGGGAACTCATCCTCCCATGCGAGTTCGAGCCTTGGTTATGACTTCGCTTGGATTTACCCAAGCAGATATTGGAGGCTCAAGTACAAGCAAGGAAACCCGAAAAATTAAGAAGGAATACATCGGAGGAATGCTTAGAAAAGATCTAAGCAAGTAGAAGCTAGAACCGAGAGCAGATGGAATGTTGTGTTTACATGGAAGGAGTTGGTTACCATGTTACGGAGACTTAAGAAGCGTGATCATGCACGAGTCTCACAAGTCCAAATACTCCATACATCCAGGATCTGAGAAAATGTATCAGGATGTGAGGAAGTTATATTGGTGGCCAAACATGAAGGCAGACATTGCAACTTACGTGAGGAAATGCTTAACGTGTGCCAGAGTAAAGACTGAGCACTAGAGACCGTCCGGACTATTGGTCCAACCTGAAATCCCAAAATGGATATGGGACAACATCACCATGGATTTCATCACCAAACTTCCCACCTCATCTCATGGGTACGATACTATTTGGGTAATTGTCGACCGACTCACCAAGTGTGTTCATTTTCTACCCATAAGAGAGAATGACTCTCTGAACCACCTAGCAAGATTGTACCTAAAGGAAGTTTTGACATGACACAGAATACCCGTCTCCATTATTTCTTGTCGAGATGGGTGATGAGACTGCTTTTATACATAGTCTCATCGTCCAATACGGGCTTAAAATGGTTAAAATTGTTGGGAATAAAATGTAGCCAGTATACTTGGACGCTGACAAGAAGAAAACAAGCGTTGATAAGAAGAAAAAAACGTTGACAGATCAAGCGTTGACAGGAAGATGTCTAGCTTTGATAGGATGAAGTCAAGCACTGATAGAAGACTTAGTCTACACGTAGTAAAGATATGATCAACAATGTATTTTCTATGTTTATCTTTACCTAGAATAGCTGATACGTAGACTCTTGTACAAGGATTCTTATGTCTATAAAAGAAGACCTTTAGGTTTTGTTTCATATAAGTTTTCATTCGTTTTAAACACTTTCATTGTAAGCAAGTTTGTTCTAATCAATCAAAGTGAAAGTTTGGTTTACATTGTTTGTGTGTTCTTGTTTGAGTATTAATTCCGCATAATACTTAAATTGTTTTATACACAAAATGTGACAATCTAACATTTTCAAGTAGTGAATTATTTTCTCGTATAATATTTTGAAACTTATTTTTGTGTTGGTTGATGAACTCACAATTTACGGATTTAAATTTGGGCTTAAGTGCATAATTTAGCGTCCTTTACGAACTCCGTTTTTAATGAGACAATTTTTATTGGATTCGTTCTGTGCCGTTGATTCATAATTTATAAAAACGTTTTTCGTGAAACGACCCGAGGGCACGCAAATAGAGGAAACTAGAATCGAGGAATACCCGTAAATTAGTGAGGTGGGACAAAATACATTATCCCACCCCACTATAGCATGGGACGACCACACATGACACCACATCAAAGATGTGGCATCATGTTAACTTGTAACTTACAAGTGTTAGCTTAAGCTTACAACTTAAGCTAGTTTCTAGCTAAAACCATCAACCTTCTCACAAACTACCATTCACACATGCAAAATAAACTAGAAACTCTCTCAAAACCATCACCATTGTCGTCCCACTTTAAGCACAAACACCCTTTTTTGATCATTTCTAGCCACAAAATACTTGTTATCTAGCTATATCATGGAGTTACCTTGAAGCCTTGATCACTTGGTGGCCATTTTAACAACAAAGGAGGTGATTTGCTTGTGTCCTAGGGCTGATTTCTCAACTTATATTCTTGGTGTTTGATGATCTTGGAGTTACATTTGGTGTTCATCAAGTTCTTGTCTTCCAAAAACAAGATATACTCTTGGTTGGTAAAGAAGATCATCCTCTCCATTTTCTCTTGTTATTTTTGTAAAGATCAAATGTATTTTCTTTCTTGTTGTATATGTATATGATGAACATATGATGATAAAAATATTGTGTGGGGATCAAGTGTTGATAAATATGCTTAAAAAGATTAATAACCATAAGAAACAAGGCTAAAATCATGATTAATTTGTTGGCTGTATAAAACCAGTATGTAACTAAAACTTGAACTGATAAACTTGCATGGTAGAATCCATTTACAGTAAGTACAGGATGTCATACACATGTGAGGTTTGGCCATGCAATGGAATCATTATAATGAGTGAGACATGATCAAAACAAGATGAGTGTGCTAATCTGAATAAGCTGTTTTGTAGGGACTGTTAAGGATAGATAAACTTAAAATGAGCAGTAGCTATAACTAAGTTAACTGTAGAACATAATATGAAGTTCATGCCAACCAAAAATGAGCTTCTAATTCATTGTAAAACTCTAGATATGATAAAAATGGTGAAGATGAAAATAAAAATCAGATTTTGAAGAATTAATGTTTATTACTATTATATAAGCACTCAAATTATATAGTATAAAATGTGAAATTAAAACCCACTAACTTATGAATTTTATTTATATAAATATGTATAAGGTTAAAAAAATTGATAAATTATAAAAATGGTAGTGTAATAATATTTATAAGTTATAAAAACTATAAACTTGATTTTTACGACTTTTTCGGCTATTACCGTAAAATTAACGTTTTTCGCCAATTAAAACTTAGACGATCAAACACGTCTAATGTAAAGTTTTTAAAAGTCATATACTGATATATAAGTATCTAATACAAGTAAAAACCGATAAAACCCGAACTATAGGACATACGGACATTAACGAGCTAAGTAAGCATATTGGACTAATAATTGGACTAAATAAGTTAAACACTTATAAAAAGAACTTATTGGGCTTAACCCATTTGGGCCCAACATGTAAAGTTTAAATACTGATAATATAAGTATAAAATGGATTAAAACAAGTTAAAGAACTTATAATAAGCTTACTGGGCTCAAAATAGGTAAATAGGTAAAACTAGTAAACTAGTAAAAAGTTACCAATACGTAAACACTAAAATGAGTAAACAAGGATGTATAAACCCACTTGATCATCATCATATGTACAAAATCATCATATGTATACTGTTATTTTGATAAAAGTCATTGGACAAAAGTCTAAGACCGATTATTATTTATATAGGTTTCCGTGACCGAAGCACGCCCGTAGCCAATAATCTGCCTTTCATTATCAACGTGAGTTCATAACCTCGCACTCTTTTAAATGTTTTATAAAATGATTTGTCAACCCGCGAGGGAGATAACATGCTAGATTTAGATAAAAAAAAATAGAACACAAGTATTCCCGATGGTATGCTTAATGATATGGACCCGAATGATGCTATGACCCTATAAACGAGACAAAAAGGATTATTAGTAGTTAGGTTATGTCACTTAAAGTCCCATTAGCATGAACTGTGAACTACCGAGATTTGGTAGACGCTTATGCATTTGATAGTACTATTTGGGGACGATCACCCCAGTTCGCGCCTTGACGGTTGATCCCCGTCGTACCACATTGATTGTTAAGCGAATTTATGTATGAGAAGAATACATAGCGTGATTTTTGTGACGACACGCTAACTTAGATGGGCAAATTTTTGTCGGGTTCACGGCCTGTTGTTTTCATAGTAAGGTAACAATGTCATGCGGCTAATAATAATCCATAATGTAATCCAATAACGACGCTAATAACGATGAAAATATTACCTATTATGGTAATATTGAGGCTACGGTCTCATGGACGGTTTAAGATGTATGCTTGATTTATATATTGCCTGACTAGCAATACGAGGACTTACTTCCGATATTATACTTGTGTTCTGATTTTAACGATTGTTTTATATAACGGTTTTTATTAAACTCTATGGATTCACTCGGCATTCGCTGATATGATTTTTGCATGTTTTTATCTCTGGTGCTTGAAGGTAATCCGGATGGAGATCGACTCTGATGGCCCACAAATTATTAAAAATGTTCATTCGATCTATGTTTTGTAAACTTAATGACCTGTATAATTTGGGACCTGTTGTACACTTTAAAACTTTTTATCGAATGAATGTATGTTGAACCTTGTACAACCATTTTTATGTGTTGTCTATGATTGGAGTTATTGTGCTATCCCGTAACACTCTAAAAGACCCTTCCGCTGTACCGATATGAAAATTGAGAGTGTTACAGTTTGGTACCAGAGCTCTCGTTATAGAGAACAAAAGATTTTAAAAACCAAGGTTTTGAACAAAACTTTTCAAAATCTTTTAACAATGAACATTTGAGAAAATATTTGAAAAATCTTTTGACTATAACGGTGCCAGAGATCTCCGACGTTACCAACAAGCCCTATTGAGAAGATATATATTTTGATATATATAATTTAATTTATATATATGTATATATCGTGGTTTCAGTATGTAATTGTTTAAATAGTATGTTATCCTAATACGAGATATATATAAATGCAGATTGTCATGGCTGATCCTAATATTCCTGTAGAAAACCATGCTATTCCCGAACCTAATGTAGATGATGATCCTTATTTAGACTTAGTAGATTATGAGATGAGGAGGAACCATTTGAGGATCCCGAGCCCGAGATAGGACTAGGAGATCAGATTGCCCCTCAGGTTGATATGATAGAAAATGAGATTAATAATGTTGATATTGAGAATGATGATGAGATTGGGTTAGATAATTTAGATGATGAGATTGACGACGAGGATGTCGAGGAGGATGTAGGTATAGACGATGAGGTTTATGACGATGAGGAAGCTGAGCTTATTTATCCTTATGATGTTCCAGAGGGCGAGCCTTTACCCCCACCAGTTTATTCATCTGATTCTGAGGTTGAGCTACCTAGGTATGAAATGTCTGAATCGTCTGAATCTGATTCTAAATCAGAGGAGGATGAGGATGACAATGCACCTGACGGCACTGATGGTATTGCTACTCGTAGACGTGTGATAGGAGAGTCGTCTAGTACTCGAGAGGCTACTCATATTGATGGTCTTGCACCATGGGCCTTGAGACGTGATCTAGATGCTTCTCGTCTTAAGAGTAGTATGACGGAGATTGGATTAGGTGTTGTTCAGACTCAAGTTGCTTATTTGGAGTCGAAGACTAAGGTTGGTGAGAAAGATTGGGAATTGCTTAGTTTAGATTTGACTGATGTAGAACGTGGTTTGAATAGGATTTTAGGAGGTTATCGGTGTTAGAAAGTGGTGAGTTTGCTGAAATGAAGAAAAAGGTGAATTCTATGGAGATTCAGTTAAGTGTAGCTCGTGCGATGCGTGAGAAAGCTAAAAAGGAGTTGAATATATTCGTGGGTTGGAATAGTAGATTTTATGCTGACATGGTTGAAAGAGGAGTGATCCGTAAGCGCCCAGCTGAAGATGTGTCTAGTGATCGTCCGACAAAGATACAGAAGACGATGGATGATGGACCATCTGGCGGTTCTCAGTAGACCAGTCTGTGTTTAGTAGTGACCTTTGTATCTTTTGTAGTTTTGTAGCTTTGATTGAACCGACTTGTTAGTAGTAGACTTGGCACGAATTTTGAGTATATATAGTGCTAGAACTTTGATATGGGATGTAACTAAGACAATGCTTTTGTTTCAAATCGAATGAAATATGTATCTTGTCTTGAATTACATATTGTGCCTTATTTGTATCTTGGTTATGAATTCAATCCATATTATATGAATCCCTTGTTGGGTGAATGCTTAATATTTTGAAATTGTGAAATTATAGAACTATGCCGCCCAAGAAGGATGTGACTGAGGATGATGTACGTAGGATTATTACGGAACAAGTTACCGCATCTATGACTGAATTAATGGCAAATGCTAGAAATGAAGCTGGCGGTAGTGGAGCTGGCGATAGTGGAGCTGGCGGTAGTGGAGCTGGCGGTAGTAGAGCTGGCGGCAGTGGAGCTGGCGATAGTGGAATTGGCGGTACTAATGTGAATGTGAATGCTAATAATGTGAATGCTAATGCTGGAGGAAATGTAGGAGGACTTGGAACTAATGCACCTGAAGTTGGTGGCTGTACTTATGTGACGTTCATGAAGTGTGAACCTCTACCTTTTAATGGAACTGAAGGTGCTATAGGATTAAGCCAGTGGATTGAAAAGATTGAGTCGGTGTTTCGGATTAGTAAGTGTAAGGAGGAAGATAAGGTGACTTTTTCTATTGCTACTCTTAAAGGTCGTGCGTTGACTTGGTGGAACGGGAGAATTGCTTTCATGGGTATTGATGCTGCTAATGCTACTCCTTGGGCTGAAATTAAGAAGTGGATGACTTTGGAGTTTTGTCCCCGTAGTGTGATCATTAGGTTAGAACAAGAGTTGATTCATTTGCGAATGAAAGGTGTGGACATTGATAATTACACAAACCGATTCCATGAGTTGGCCTTGCTATGTCCTCGATTAGTGGAACCCGAAGAGATTCGAATTGAACAATATATTAAAGGGTTGACCAGGAATATCCGGGGGGGACGTGACATCATCTAAATCACTGATCATTGATGATGTTGTTCGAATGGCTTACCAACTCATTGGACAGATAATTCAGGATAGGGAAGATGAAGCCCGTGTTGGTGAGAAAAAGAAAGGGAGACGGTGAGCGTGTAGATAGAGGTGATAATAGGAAGAATTTCCATCACCGTCATAACCAGAGAAAGGGGAATGCAAATGCTCTTACCAACAACACACCGCGCAACGATGATAGATGTCCTAAGTGTGGCAACAAGAGGCATGCTGGCGACTGCTAGAAGTGCCGAAATTGCGGAAAGCTTGGACATAAGGTTGAAAGGTGTAAGAAGGGAACCATTTGCTTCAACTGTAATGAAGAAGGTCATAGGAAATCGGAATGCCCCAATTTGAAAGCGATTGTACCTGGAAGAAACCCCCAGGGTGGTATCTATCAACTTGGAACAATTGAGGTGAAGAAAGAGGATCCGAATGTCGTTAGCGGTACGTTTTTACTCAACAATCATTATGTTGTTGCTTTATTTGATTCGGGTGCTGATAGGAGCTTTGTATCCACTAAATTTAGTGCCCTTATTGACATTGAACCTGTTGAGATAAATACCAGTTACGAGGTGGAATTGGCTAATGGTAAATTAGTGAAAACTAATAAGCTATTAGAAGGATGCTCTCTAAATCTCTTGAACTATTCCTTTCCGATTGATTTGATGTTGATAGAATTAGGTAGTTTTGATATTATCATTGGTATGGATTGGTTGTCGTTGAATAATGCTACTATTTTATGCGGAGAGAAGAAAGTTAAGATTCCTCTTAGGAATAGGACGTTAGTAATTGATGGTAATCGAGGTGAATCCCGTTTGAAAATCGTTTCATGTATTAAAGTCCAAAAGTACATCAGGGACGGTTGTGAGTTATTCTTAGCTCAAGTAACCGGGAATGAGTCTAGGGAGAAACGATTGGAAGATGTACCTATTATTTGTGAATTTCCTGAGATATTTCCTAAAGATTTACCCGACTTCCACCGATAAGGCAAGTAGAGTTTCGAATCGATTTAATTCCTGGTGCTGCACCGGTGGCACGTGCGCCTTACCGATTAGCCCCTTCTGAATTAAAGGAGTTATCTGAGCAACTTAAGGAGTTGTCTGATAAAGGTTTTATTCGACCGAGCTCGTCGCCTTGGGGAGCTCCAGTCTTGTTCGTTAAGAAGAAGGATGGATCTTTCCATATGTGCATTGATTATAGGAAACTGAATAAGTTGACAATTAAAAATCGATATCCTTTACCTAGGATTGATGATTTGTTTGATCAACTACAAGGATCTAGTGTGTATTCTAAGATAGATTTGCGGTCAGGATATCACCAACTTCGCGTCCGTGAAGAAGATATTCATATAACTGCATTTAGAACTCGTTATGGACACTATGAATTTCAAGTAATGCCATTTGGGTTAACTAACGCACCTGCGGTTTTCATGGATTTAATGAATCGAGTGTGCAAGCCCTACTTGGATAAATTTGTGATTGTGTTTATTGACGATATTCTAATCTATTCTAAGAATGAAGATGAACATATAGAACATTTAAGGATTGTTTTGAATTTGTTGAAGGATGAAAGGTTGTATGCTAAGTTTTCGAAATGTGATTTCTGGTTAGATTCTGTACAATTTCTTGGTCACGTGATTAACAAAGATGGAATTCATGTTGATCCTGCAAAGGTTGAAGCCATTAAGAATTGGTCTGCACCGACAACGCCAACGGAAGTGCGACAGTTCTTAGGATTGGCTGGCTATTATAGGCGATTCATTAAATAATTTTCTTTGATAGCTAAACCCTTGACTAAGCTTACCCAGAAGAATAAACCTTTCGTTTGGGGAAGTGATGAAGATGGAGCATTTCAAACATTGAAGCAAAAATTATGTAGTGCGCCAATCTTATCATTACCCGACGGGAGTGAAGATTTTGTAGTGTATTGTGATGCATCTCTAAGAGGCTATGGAGCTGTTTTGATGCAGCGAGAGAAAGTGATAGCTTATGCTTCTAGGCAATTAAGGAAGAATGAGGAAAATTATACTACTCATGATCTTGAGTTAGGAGCTGTAGTCTTTGCTCTTAGGTTATGGAGACATTATCTGTATGGCACCAAGTGTATGGTGTTCACCGATCACAAAAGCCTACAGTATATTCTCGACCAGCAGGAATTGAACATGAGGCAACGAAGATGGATAGAGTTGTTAAGTGATTATGATTGTAATATAAAATATCACCCAGAAAAAGCCATTGTTGTTGCCGATGCGTTAAGTAGGAAAGATAGAGAGCCTATCAGGGTGTGTTCTCTAGTCTTGACCGTGCACAATAATTTGCCTGAGCAAATTAGAAATGCGCAAATAGAAGCCTGTAAGAAGGAAAATTTTGTTAATGAAGGGTTCCGAGGAGAAGGAGATCCTTTAGAGGTTAGAGCTGATGGAGTTAAATGCTTAAGAGGTCGTATGTGGATACCTAAGTTTAGAGGCTTAAGAGATTTGATTATGTTAGAATCCCATAAATCTAAGTATTCCATTCATCCGGGATCTGATAAGATGTACCATGATTTGAAGAAGTTGTACTGGTGGCCGAATATGAAAGCTGATATTGCTATGTATGTTCTTCAATGCTTGACTTGTGCTAGAGTTAAAGCTGAACATCAAAAGCCATCAGGACTACTTCAACAACCAAAGATTCCTGAATGGAAGTGGGAGCGAATTACGATGGACTTTATCACCAAGCTTCCTAGAACATCATCTGGAAACAACTCGATTTGGGTTATTGTCGACAGACTGACCAAATCAGCACACTTCATTCCGGTAAAAGAGCAGTTCTCATTGGAGAAGCTGACTCGTATATACCTTGAGAATGTTGTATGCAAGCCTGGAGTGCCTGTATCGATCATTTCAGATCGAGATCCTAGATTCGCATCGAATTTTTGGAAATCTCTCCAAAGATCTTTGGGAACGAATCTCGACATGAGCACTGCTTATCACCCCCAGACTGATGGGCAGAGTGAAAGAACGATACAAACACTAGAAGATATGTTGAGAGCTTGTGTGTTAGATTTTGGTAAGAATTGGGATAAACATTTGCCGTTAGCAGAGTTTTCGTATAACAATAGTTACCATTCTAGTATTAAGGCTGCACCGTTTGAAGCCTTGTATGGTAGGAAGTGTAGATCTCCTGTATGTTGGAGTGAAGTTAGGGATACCCAGCTCACGGGACCGGAATTGATCCGGTAGACTACAGAGATGATAGTTCAGATTAAGAATAGGTTGTTGACTGCCCGTAGTAGACAGAAAAGTTACGCGGATGTGCGGCGGAAGCCAATGGAGTTTAAAGTGGGTGACCAAGTAATGTTGAAAGTATCATCATGGAAAGGCGTTATAAGATTTGGAAAGAGAGGAAGATTGAATCCCCGTTATATTAGACCCTTTAAGATTTTATCTAGAGTAGGTCCGGTGGCTTACAAACTAGATTTACCCCCAGAACTTCATGATGTTCACAACACATTCCATGTATCTAATCTGAAGAAATGTCTAGCAGTGAGTGATGAGAAAATTTCGTTAAATAAGGTTCGAATAGATGGGAAGTTGCATTTTATCGAAGAACCCGTAGAGGTTATGGATCGCGAGGTAAAGCAACTGAAACAAAGTCGGATACCTATTGTCAAGATCCGATGGAATTCAAAGCATGGACCGGAGTATTCTTGGGAACGAGAGGATGAAATGTGGAAGAAATATCCGCACCTCTTCGATTTCAATAAGAAACGGACATCCAAATGAAATGGATCACGAGGACGTTGATCCCTTTTAGGAGGAAAAGCTGTGACAATCTAACATTTTCAGGTAGTGAATTATTTTCTCGTATAATATTTTGAAACTTATTTTTGTGTTGGTTGATGAACTCACAATTTACGGATTTAAATTTGGGCTTAAGTGCATAATTTAGCGTCCTTTACGATTAAACCGGAAACCTTAGGATTACGTATTTACGTTTTTGAACTCCGTTTTTAATGAGACAATTTTTATTGGATTCGTTTTGTGCCGTTGATTCATAATTTATAAAAACGTTTTTCGTGAAACGACCCGAGGGCACGCAAATCGAGGAAACTAGAATCGAAGAATACCCGTAAAATAGTGAGGTGGGACAAAATACATTATCCCACCCCACTATAGCATGGGACGACCACACATGACACCACATCAAAGATGTGGCATCATGTTAACTTGTAACTTACAAGTGTAAGCTTAAGCTTACAACTTAAGCTAGTTTCTAGCTAAAACCATCAACCTTCTCACAAACTACCATTCACACATGCAAAATCAACTAGAAACTCTCTCAAAACTATCACCATTGTCGTCCCACTTTAAGCACAAACACCCCTTTTTGATCTTTTCTAGCCACAAAATACTTGTTATCTAGCTATATCATGGAGTTACCTTGAAGCCTTGATCACTTGGTGGCCATTTTAACAACAAAGGAGGTGATTTGCTTGTGTCCTAGGTCTGATTTCTCAACTTATATTCTTGGTGTTTGATGATCTTGGAGTTACATTTGGTGTTCATCAAGTTCTTGTCTTCCAAAAACAAGATATACTCTTGGTTGGTAAAGAAGATCATCCTCTCCATTTTCTCTTGTTATTTTTGTAAAGATAAAATGTATTTTCTTTCTTGTTGTATATGTATATGATGAATATATGATGATAAAAATGTTGTGTGGGGATCAAGTGTTGATAACTATGCTTAAAAAGATTAATAACCATAAGAAACAAGACTAAAATCATGATTAATTAGTTGGCTGTATAAAAACAGTATGTAACTAAAACTTGAACTGATAAACTTGCATGGTAGAATCCATTTACAGTAAGTACAAGATGTCATACACATGTGAGAGTTTTCCATGCAATAGAATCATTATAATGAGTGAGATATGATCAAAACAAGATGAGTGTGCTAATCTGAATAAGCTGTTTTGTAGTGACTGTTAAGTATAGATAAACTTAAAATGAGCAGTATCTAAACTAAGTTAATTGTAGCACATAATATGAAGTTCATGCCACCAAAAAATGAGCTTCTAATTCATTGTAGAACTCTAGATATGATAAAAATGGTGAAGATGAAAATAAAAATCAGATTTTGAAGAATTAATGTTTATTACTATTATATAAGCACTCAAATTATATAGTATAAAATGTGAAATTAAAACCCACTAACTTATAAATTTTATTTATATAAATGTGTATAAGGTTAAATAAATGGATAAATTATAAAAATGGTAGTGGAATAATATTTTTAAGTTATAAAAACTATAAACTTGATTTTTACGACTTTTTCGGCTATTACCGTAAAATTAATGTTTTTCGCCAATTAAAACTTAGACGATTAAACCCATCTAATGTAAAGTTTTTAAAAGTCATATACTGATATATAAGTATCTAATACAAGTAAAAACCGATAAAACCCGAACTATAGGACATACGGACATTAACGAGCGAAGTAAGCATATTGGACTAATAATTGGACTAAATAAGTTAAACACTTATAAAAAGAACTTATTGGGCTTAACCCATTTGGGCCCAACATGTAAAGTTTTAATACTGATAATATAAGTATAAAATGGATTAAAACAAGTTAAAGAACTTATAATAAGCTTATTGGACTCAAAATAGGTAAATAGGTAAAACTAGTAAACTAGTAAAAAGTTACCAATACGTAAACACTAAAATGAGTAAACAAGGATGTATAGACCCACTTGATCATCATCATATGTACAAAATCATCATATGTATATTGTTATTTTGATAAAAGTCATTGGACAAAAGTCTAAGATCGATTATTATTTATATAGGTTTCCGTGACCGAAGCACGCCCGTAGCCGATAATCCGCCTTTCATTATCAACGTGAGTTCATAGCCTCGCACTCTTTTAAATGTTTTATAAAATTATTTGTAAACCCGCGAGGGAGATAACATGCTAGATTTTGATAAAAATAGAACACAAGTAGTCCCGATGGTATGCTTAATGATATGGACCCGAATGATGGTATGACCCTATAAACGAGACAAAAAGGATTATTAGTAGTTAGGTTATGTCACTTAAAGTCCCATTAGCATGAATTGTGAACTACCGGGATTTGGTAGACGCTTATGCATTTGATAGTACTATTTGGGGACGATCACCCCAGTTCGTGCCTTGACGGTTGATCCCCGTCGTACCACATTGATTGGTAAGCGAATTTATGTATGAGAAGATTACATAGCGTGATTTTTGTGACGACACACTAACATAGATGGGCAAATTGTTGTCGGGTTCGCGGCTCGTTGTTTTCATAGTAAGGTAACAATGTCATGCGGCTAATAATAATCCATAATGTAATCCAATAACGACGCTAATAACGATGAATATATTACCTATTATGGTTATATTGAGGCTACGGTCTCATGGACGGTTTAAGATGTATGCTTGATTTATATATTGCCTGACTAGCAATACGAGGACTTACTTCTGATATTATACTTGTGTTCTGATTTTAACGATTGTTTTATATAACGGTTTTTATTAAACTCTATGAATTCACTCGGCATTCGCTGATATGATTTTTGCATGTTTTTATCTCAGGTGCTTGAAGGTAATCCGGATGGAGTTCTGCTCTGATGGCCCACAAATTATTAAAAATGTTCATTCGATCTGTGTTTTGTAAACTTAACGACCTGTATAATTTGGGACCTGTTGTACACTTTAAAACTTTTTATCGAATGAATGTATGTTGAACCTTGTACAACCATTTTTATGTGTTGTCTATGATTGGAGTTATTGTGCTATCCCGTAACACTCTAAAAGACCCTTCCGTTGTACCGATACGAAAATTGAGAGCGTTACAGAAAAAAGTTTCTCTACGTGTTTAACTTGATTTAATCTCGTTTACACAAGCTAAATCGATCTAAGTTTGGGATCAACAAGTGGTATCAGAGCTTGTTGAGAAACTTTTATCTAAAGAACACAAGAACCCTAAACTGCCAAAAACCCTAATTTTCACAAAACCCTAAAAACATCATGTCTACCCCAGAAGCAAACTCCTCCTCCTCATCAACCCACAACATCAAGATTCCCATGCTAGACCCAGACAATTTTGAGCTGTGGAAGTTTAACTTTGAGCAATATCTAACAATCCATGACTACACCCTATGGGAAATTATTGAATATGGAAACACATTCAATAAGGCCCAAAATATTGCAGATGCTATCCAAAAAAGAACAACTGTTCAAGGTTCTATTGAAGAGGATCGAAGAGAAAAACCTGAAGATGGTAGAGCTGTCTCAACTGAGGATATAGCAAAGAGAAGGGTTGACATGAAAACCCTAAGCATTCTGAAACTCTCTTTGGGGCAAGAAAATCAGCACAAATACAAAAGCTATGAGTCTGCAAAAGATCTTTAGGCATCTCTTGAAGTTGCTTATGGTGGTAATGTTGATACTGTGCAAGAGAAAAAGAAGCAACTCTTGCATGAGTATGTTGTTTTTAAAGCTCAACCCAATGAGAAGCTAAGTAGTGTGAGAAGCATACTTCTGGACATCACAAGCAAGCTATCCTTCATGGGAACAGTGCTTGGTGATGTTGACATTATCTCCACTTTTCTTAAAAGCCTTGGTGACGCATGGAAAATTGAAGCAAGGTCTATAATTGCTAATAACACTCACAAAAGTTCTACCTTTGATGATGTTTACAATAAACTAAGATTAATAGAGAATGAAACTCTTTTGGATCATGGAAGCAAGTCTACCAATGGAAACATGGCCTTCTTCTCACATAGTGAAGGTCAATTTGATCAAAAGGAGTCATACATGCACCCAGTTACTGGATCAACCTGTGTCAACGCTGGATCATATCCTGTCAACGCCTCACATTCAGACGCTAACACATACAAAATTGACTCACCAAGAGTTAAGCGTGCTGGTATTGATCTAGATACTGTGTGTGCATACATTGCTTCATTGCCCAATGGTTCAGTGATTACTTATGAGGACCTTTAGCAAATTAGTGATGAGCATTTGGAGGAGATGGACATAAAGTGGAATACGGCTCTTGAAAGTATAAGAGCAAACAGATGGAATAGAAGATTCAAGAAGAAGATGACTTTTAATGCTAAGGACACTGCTGGATTTGATAAATCAAAGGTTGAGTGTTACAATTGTCATCGTATGGGACACTTTATGAGAGAATGCAGATCTCCAAGAAGATCTGATGCTGGAAAACCCTAAAGCCAAATCATTAAGGCTCAGGATCCCAAAGCCATGGTTGCAATGCAAGAAATTGATGGTGTTGGATGGGATTGGAGCTATTTGGCTAAGGATGAGGAAGAGAATAAAGCTTTGGTTGCTGAAATGGAAGAAGAAGAGCATGTTCACTATGCTCTCATGGCACACTCCTCATCTTCATTAGACAATGAGGTATATGATGATGCTTTTGGTAGTAAGGGTTGTCGTCTAAACATTGAAATACTTAACAAAGAAGTTTTAAAATTGTCAACAGATGTGGGTAATGAAAGATGCAAGTTGTCTAACTATCAACTTGCTCTTACTCAAACTGAAAAGACTATAGCTGAGTATAAGAAAATGAAGCTTGGCCTAAAAGATAAAATCAATATCTTAAAACATGATTTAAATGCTAGTACTAATATTAGAAACATCATGGAGAGGGTCAATGCTGAATTACAGGCTAAGTTAGATGAGGCTATCAAGAATAAGGATAATGTAGATCTTAAAATTCAGAGATTTGATAAAGCCTCACAAACCTTAGGAGAATGTATTAGTAAACAAAGGGATTCTAGGGATATGACTCGGATTGGGATGAAAGAGTATGCTGGTGTTCCACCACCTTCTGGGGACTTCTATGGTGTCTAAAGAAAGGACTTATCTTAGACTGGTTTACCAGAACTCCAAGAAGAGGAATTTATTCCTCCACCAAGAGTTCTTACCCCAGTAGAAGAATATAGGCATAAGTTGACTGATTTGGACCAATGGAAGAAAGCCAACCCTACCTTGTTTGTCAAGGGTGGCATGCTTAGTGATAGCCCAAATGAGTCTACACCTATCAAAGTAACAAACCCAATCATTGGCAAGACTGTTGACCTTGGCTCAAACGTTGTTAGAAAACCTAGTATTAAATATGCAAAAATGTATAGAAAAACTAGGTCACCAAAAAGCCAAATTAGTGATGGTGGAACAGGTTTCTTTTCTTCTAGACCTAGAATTATGTCTAGAAAAGCCTGTTATACTTGTGGTAGTTTTTCACATTTATCCTATAAGTGTGTCAACGCTTCCAAGGTCAACGCTGACAAAAAGTCAAACACTATCAAACCTAAAACTTTTGTTCAGCAAAGTCCACAAGTTGTTAGACCAGCCCCATTCTTTACTAAAGGGTCTAATACTTATGGACAAAGACCTTTTCAGAAGACCAATACATGGTCTAATAGACAATGGGTTCCTGTAGCAAACCCTAGGTTCAACGCTGATAAGGGTAATTTCAGCGTTGACAAGACCAAATCAAACGCTGACAGAAACGTTACCAGTCCAAAAAATGGTAAATATTTGCAACCAAAGGGAAAGGGGTCTAAAGCTTCTTCTATCTTGACATGGAGACCTAAGCAAGATCAAAACCCTAATTCAGATGGGATTTCTATGACCTGTAAAAGATTTAATTATATTTCAAAGGTCATCACAAAACCAACTGGGGTTATGATAGGTGTGTAAACACCCATCCTTTTTACCACTTAATTACAATAATTACCGAGCCAAAACGTGTATTTTATGTCTTTTATGTCGGAATTATGCGTGGTTTGTGTTTTTGTTATGATTTAGGACGAAAATGTGAAAAGTGGAGAAAACACGGGCATTCACGGGCTTTTATTGAAGAAAAAGATGAAAGACGAAGTCAAGAAGTCAAGAGTGCATAAAGAACGGAAGTCCAAGACCAATTCTGAAGATTTATCGAAGAAAAAGTCAAAAGACGGAAGTTTACTTAAAGCCGAAGAACTCAAGTCTTATTTATTGAAGAATTAAAAGACAAGTTCAAAGAAATCCCAAGCCAAAAGTCATTAAAGTCCAAGATTAACAAAAGATTAAAGGATTAAGGACTTGATCATGCAATTAAGAAGAAATGAAGGAGGGGAGGAAGCTTCCTAAGCACTCCTTAATCCTCCCCTATAAATAGTCATTAGGATTAATCATTTCATTTTGTTGGATAGTTTGACACACTATTTCTTCCATTTTATTTACCTTGCACCTTTAAATTCATGTCCATTTAATTACTTGTCATTTTAATACCTTGTCTTGCCCCTTAATGACATTTAATTTCAAGTAAGTTCTCTTTTAATTCTTGTCAATCTTTACTTTATCTTGTTAATCTCTTATCTACCTTTCTTTATTTGATCTTAATCTTCATGCTTTATTGTTTATGTTCATGTTCTTGATTTTTATTGATTTATTTAAGTAGGTTTTGATTAATTTGTTCATTATTGTTAGTTTGATTGTTTAGAATTGTTTGTTTATGATTAGTAGATGTTATTTGTTTAGTTTGATTTAATCTTTTGGTTGATTTGATCAAGTTTTATCTAGACCCGTATTATCCTTGTTCTTCCTTGTTCTTCGCCTGTTCTGTTACTGTATTCCAGGGATATTCAGAATCAACAGTGCATTCCGGATCAAGGATCTGTGGAAAAAGTTGTTCATTCGGAATATCAATTGTTCGGAACCAAAGTCGTTCATCCAGAATATTGGACATTCCGGATCAAGGAGATTCATTCGGAATATTTATTATTCCGGATCAATACCTTCATTCGGAATATATATTATTCCGGATCAATACTTTCATTCGGAATATTTGACATTCCAGATCAACAGAATATTCCGGATCAAGGGAATATTCCGGATCAACCTCTCATTCTGAATCAAATTATATTCCGGATCAAGCAAGTTTATCCGGAATAATTTATTATTCCGGATCAAGGGGTTTATTCGGAATATTAAGACATTCCGGATCAATGGTTTTATTCGGAATAATTTTCAGGATCAAGAATTATTCCGGATCAACAGCAACATTCCGAATCAAGAATTTATTCTGGATAAGTGACATATTTCGGATAAAGGATTTATTCCGGATCAAGGTATTTGGTGAATATTCCGAGTAAAGAAAAACATTCCGAACGAAGGTGACATTCCGGATGAGTGTTTATTCCGAACGAAGGATTATTCCGGATGAGCTGTTTTCAGGTTATTTTTCATTTCAGTTTTTAAGTTTCTGTTTTTAATTTTCAAACTTTACTTTTCCTGCCTTTTTACTTAGTCGCACTTTAAGTTTATTTGCCTTAGATTTATTTTTGCCTTGCCTTAGTTTTAAGTTTTAGTTGCGTTTTAAGTTTGCCTTAAGTAGATTTAAGTTTGCGTTATTTATTTTTAGTGCCTTTTACTTTTCGTCACGCTTTTAAATACTCGCCATTTATTTAAATTAGACTTAGATTTACTTTAAAGTCATTTACTTTTAAGTCTTTGCACACTTTTAATTACTACAACGACACAACTATTTGTTTCACCAAAGAACGACTGAGTCGTATAGATAAACCAGATCAATTCGATTAGACCACTAGAACGATAATTTTCTTACTAGGCAAAACCTAGTTATCAAATGGCGCCGCTGCCGGCTCTTTTCGTAAAGATTAACGGTTTTCTGTGAGAGACGCGTTGCTTTTTGGGATCCGTTCACTCGTGAGCGTTATTTTCTTGCTTAAAAAATTCAAAAAAAACCATAAAAATTAAAAATTGTTAAAAAACCATAAAAATTCAATATTTCAAAAATCCAAAAAGATTTTATTTTTATTGTGTATATATATTGTCTTTGCGTTTGGTATTGTTTTCTTTTGCCTTTGTAGGTGTATGCGTACTAGATCTTCTAATTCTCAAGAGCCCGAGACTCGAGAATATTTAAGTATGGCAGGTGTTAACAACAACAATAATCCACCGCACCTTAATAATAACAACAATGTTCATCCACAGCCCGATCTTCGGACAATGGAGGAGCTTTGTCAACCTACCATGTTTGGACGAGGAGGAACGATTGCGCCGATGCAAATCATGGCTCCGGAGTTTTCGTTGAAGCACCACATGATTCAGCAAGTGCAAACAAATCCTTTTAGAGGAATGCCTGATGATGATGCCAACAAAATCCTCGACAAGTTCATTACTATCACCCAAAGCATGAAGTTGTCTGTTGCCACAATGGTTGTTCTTCGCCTAAAACTCTTCCCACGTACTTTATCACACCACGCCGAGAAATGGTTTGATCGTCTCCCGAAGAATTCAATTCACACTTGGGATGACATGACTCAACGCTTTTTGTCGCGCTACTTTCCACCATCCATGGTCATGAGCCTTCGCAATCAAATTAGCGGTTTCATACAAGAACCCGATGAATCTCTTTTTGATGCTTGGGAAAGATATAATGTCTTGATTGATCGTTGTCCAAACCACAACATGCTCCCTGTGACCTTAATAGATACTTTCTACAACGGTTTGACTTTTCGAGATCGTGATACGATTAATGCAGCCGCCGGTGGCACATTTATGAAAAGGAGACCCGAGGAGTGTAGAGAGCTAATTGAAAACATGACTACTCATCATAAAAACTGGGATTCCTCCGCTTCTTCAAGGAACAACCCGAGAGTCAATGTTTCTTCCACTTCAGCGAGCCCTGATATGACCGAATTCACCCGCATGATGACTGAAATGAACAAAAGCATCTTGCTTCAAGCTTCAAACCAACAACAACAACAAGTTAAAGTGGTTGCACCTTCTTGTGAGACATGCGGCGGTCCACACTCACACACTGATTGTCCTTCGACTCAAAGAAATCCGGAAAACGTGTATGCAGCTAATGGTAATTATTCACCGGAAAATTACCAAGCTCGACCTCAAGGGGATAAAAATTTGCTGAGTTACCGGTCCAACAATTACCTTTCACCCGGTTTTTCTCCTCAAAACCAAAACCCCAACAACTACAATAGAAGCAACCAAATCCCACCAAAAGCTTCTAATCCTTATCACCCACCCGCTCAACAAGCCCCACCCATTAACCCCGATGTTGAAGCCATCATGAGAACCCAAGGTGAGCAAATCAAGAATCTGCAGAGCCAAATCATCAATCTGAAAGGAGATATCACCAAGCAAGGAAATGACATTAGATCCGAGCTTCGAGATAATATTCAATCCTCCTTCAACACTCAAACGAATGATATTAAGAATATGCTGGCTAGTTTCTTGCCCACTACTCAACCCTCTACCTCGAGTTCTCTACCTTCAAACACCGTCACCAATCCGCGAGCGAATGTGAGTGCTATTACTACGCGTAGTGGAGTTACCATCGTAGGACCACCTATCCCGCCCCCATCATCTACACCTCCTCCACCACCATTTATCCCTACTCCTCCTACACCTAGTCTTAGTGCACCATTACCGTCTCCGCCTCGTCATGACGATGTATCTAGGAAGGACCCTTCAACACCTCAACCTTTACCTACTACACCTGCACCTTCACCACCCAAACCCAATATCCCTTACCCTTCACGGCTAGGCAAGACCACAATTCTCACCAAGGAAGACGGTCAGATGTCAAATTATTTGAAGATGATCTCTCAAATGAATTTCAACATTAGCCTTGTTGAAGCACTTGTCTACATGCCGAAATTTGTGAAAGCATTCAAGGAATTGCTTAACAAGAAGGAGAAGTTGATTGAGCTCGCCAACACACGCTTAAATGAAAACTGCTCTACAGTTATTCTTAAAGAACTTCCGGAAAATCTTGGAGATCCCGGTCGTTTTGTGTTGCCTTGCATCTTTAACAAAACCGAAGAATTTACTGCCCTAGCTGATCTTGGGGCCAGTATTAATCTTATGCCTTTGAGTGTTTAGAAAACACTATCATTACCCGACCTTAATCCAATAAGGATGACTCTTGAACTAGCAAACCGCACTCTCGCTTACCCCGTTGGTATTGCCGAAGATGTGTTCATTAAAGTTGGTACATTTACTTTCCCGGTCGACTTTGTCGTTGTTGATTATGAAATAGACCCTCGTATTCCATTAATACTTGGTCGGCCATTCTTGAGAACCAGACGAGCTCTAGTTGATGTTCCTGAAGGTGAGTTAATCTTAAGATTCGGGATGATGCACAAGTGTTCAAAATGGGGAAGCTTACAAGAAAATCCTATGGACGAGAATCTTCGAATATGATTAATGTGCTCGATGATTTTGTCATCTATAACAATCCTCTATTCGAGTCTTGCATTGATAATCCACTTTTTCATGATGATGTGGATGATTCTCTCTCCAATTTGGAACCTTCACCCATTTATGATTCTCCACCGATCTTTGATGCTTATGATGATGATTCTAGCTCAGATACGGATGATTTTGATGATTGTACTTCCGAGTATCCCGACCTGTCCACATATGATGATTTTGATGAGGCCGATACTCTTTCAAGTGATTCTTCACATGATGAAGATCCTCCGCCATCACTCGATCCTACTTTGGACGATTACTCATTTGAGGAAGACTTTTCAACTTTTCTTAATACTTACTTCCCTCATGAGAGTGATGCTCCTCCTTTGGACTTTGAAGATTATCGTCTTGATCCTACTCTGGATTTGAAGAAAATTCTTTCAAAGGAGAAGAAACCGGCCGACACTAACATCCGCAGCACATATGATTTAACACCTCTTTGTCCACCTTCTGAGGACGAGGTTGTGCATTTTCATCGCGGATCTTCTTCACATTGTGCTGAGACTGAGTGCTATTTTCGCCTAAAGGAAAAGGTGTTCGACCCCGGTATCGATATTCTTAAGCCATCTCAGTATCCGTCTGATGAAATAAAAGGAAAGATTTTTGGACCTACTGAAGATATGCTTGCACCACACCATACTTGCTTCCACCGTGCTCCATCTTCGCTTAAGGGAACGTTGCCTCTTCTTCTTTGGCTTGCCTTGTTCGCCTTAAGCTTGTGCTATTTGATGGACGAAAACTATGTCTTTGATCTCGGTGGATATGTTTCATGCTTCTTCCTATGGTAATCAAGGTTGAGTCAGGCTCAAGACCCGGTTAACAAAAATCAAGCGCTTCTTGGGAGGCAACCCATGTATATATCCTTTAGCTTTCTTTATCTTAAGTGTAGGGGAGACCCGTTGGTGTTTTCTATTTCCTCTCCTCTCTTAATCAGGGATTCGAGCTTCAAAGACACACTCTTGATGATTCTTGACGACCCGTGATTCCGTGTTCCCTTCTTCCCGGTTCTATCCTAAACTCTTTTCGATTCACTATTTTATATCTCTCAATATTAAAATAGGAATCTCTGTAGTTGTCTCTTCCTTATCAAGATTTAAACAAAGTGCAAAATGTCCTAAGTGTAGGGGAGTTTACTCCCACATCCTTAAACATTGAGGACAATGTTTATATTAAGTGTAGGGGGGACTTCTATCGAAGTTAAGTGGCTCTTTTCCTTGTATTTGTCCTCATTTTAACCGGAAAATCTATTTTTCGACATTTTTCAAAATTTTTGATCTATTTTGGCCCATTAGTTTTTCCCTTTGTATAGTTATTTTCTTGCCTTATTTGAATAAATCTTTAATAAAGTGGTTTTAATTTTCAAACGTTGTGAATCTTTTGACTCAACCCGAGTTTACTTATCTAAGTTACTCTAGCTAGTATCCTTAACGTGTTTAACTCAAGTTTTGCTAGGCTTTTATATAGGGAGCTATAAAACGCGAAAGTCTTAACTCTCACGGGTTAAGAACAAGAACTTTTCGCAAGTTCCTATAATTGATCCTAGAGAGTCGTTTATCAAGGGAACTTTAAAATGCGATTTCTAAACTTGAAAAAGTCTAAGAATTTGCAAGATCCTATAGGCGACTCGAAAACCCAAAACTTTGATTTAATAGGCTAAGCATCCACGAGTCACATTCCTTGAGATTTTAAACTGTGGAGAACGAGAGATGATAGAGTCAATTATAAGTTTGGTATTCTTTCGGGAATTTATGTGAGTTAATTATAAGCCTATTTTCCCATCGCATGCTAATAAATTTATCTGCAATCAATAAGGTTGTACGATTTGAAAAGTTACTTAGCTTCTAGCCCAAGATCGTTTAAAAGTTGCTCGGTATGGATTAGAGTTCATAGCCAAGGCATAACTTATTGAAGTGGGATGCGATGATTGGCGAGTCCAAAAAGGTCCTAACAAGACATGAGGGCTACATTTTGTTGCTAAAGATCCCAAGTGATGTGAAGAATCATTTATCGAAAATTAATATGAAGGATCGAGACACACGACGAAAAGCAAAAACTCCCCAAAAGTCATGGAGATGTCTATCCGAAAAGGCCCTAACAAGGTATGAGGATAAATAAAGCCAAGTCCAAAAAGGAGGCGGATCGTTGTATATCAAAGTCCAAAATAAAGATTGGAGAAAAATGAAGAAGTCGTGGTCCGAGTAAGAATCTCTCAAAACTTCAAGTAAAGAAATGTTATGAAGAGAAGGCCATTATTTCATGAACGTCTCTCAAGATTTGAAGTATGAAGTTGCTGCCAAATATCGGTCCGAGAAAGGTCTCAAATTGCAAAGCGAGTTATGCCAAGATATGAACTTTTTGAGGTCCCGAGAAGCAGTTTTAAAAGATTTTGTCCTTTAGCTAACTATTGATTAAATCGTTCACTTTATTTTCAGCCTAATAGACTATCGAAATAAGTCAAAAATGCATCCTCGTGATCATTCAAGACAACAATAAAATATAAGAGATACACCTAGGAATAAGGGAGTCTAAGTGAATAATTGGCCCACATGAGTTCGTTTTAATTTGCTAACTTATAATAACAATGATCTAGTTTTTAAGCTTGGTTTGGAGAAAGTGAAAACTTGAGGATGATGATCATTCATGACATTTCCAAAACCCAAGGTATGTTTTTGATTTCTTTACTTTGAATGTTTATAGTTTTCTATCTCTTTAATAAAGGCCAACATGGATTGATTATGATGAAAAATGTAATCTTGCTTTGTAACTAATGCATTGCATGAGTACATTGCAATGGTCAAGTGTAGGGGATTTGATAGGTGTGTAAACACCCATCCTTTTTACCACTTACTTACAATAATTGTCGAGCCAAAACGTGTATTTTATGTCTTTTATGTCGGAATTATGCATGGTTTGTGTTTTTGTTGTGATTTAGGACGAAAAGGTGAAAAGTGGAGAAAACACGGGCATTCACGGGCTTTTATTGAAGAAAAAGATGAAAGACGAAGTCAAGAAGTCAAGAGTGCATAAAGAACGGAAGTCCAAGACCAATTCTGAAGATTTATCGAAGAAAAAGTCAAAAGACGGAAGTTTACTTAAAGCCGAAGAACTCAATCTTATTTATTGAAGAATTAAAATACAAGTTCAAAGAAATCCTGAGCCAAAAGTCATTAAAGTCCAAGATTAACAAAAGATTAAAGGCTTAAGGACTTGATTATGCAATTAAGAAGAAATGAAGGAGGGGAGGAAGCTTCCTAAGCACTCCTTAATCCTCCCCTATAAATAGTCATTAGGATTATTTACCTTGCACCTTTAAACTCATGTCCATTTAATTACTTGTCATTTTAATACCTTGTCTTGCACCTTAATTACATTTAATTTCAAGTAAGTTCTCTTTTAATTCTTGTCAATCTTTACTTTTTCTTGTTAATCTCTTATCTACCTTTCTTTATTTGATCTTAATCTTCATGCTTTATTGTTTATGTTCATGTTCTTGATTTTTATTGATTTATTTAAGTGGGTTTTGATTAATTTGTTCATTATTGTTAGTTTGATTGTTTAGAATTGTTTGTTTATGATTAGTATATGTTATTTGTTTAGTTTGATTTAATCTTTTGGTTGATTTGATCAAGTTTTATCTAGATCCTTATTATCCTTGTTCTTCCTTGTTCTTCGCCTGTTCTTTTACTGTATTCCAGGGATATTCAGAATCAAGAGTGCATTCCGGATCAAGGATCTGTGGAAAAAGTTGTTCATTCGGAATATCAATTGTTCCGAACCAAAGTCGTTCATCCGGAATATTGGACATTCCTAGGAGATTCATTCGGAATATTTATTATTCCGGATCAATACCTTCATTCGGAATATATATTATTCCGGATCAATACTTTCATTCGGAATATTTGACATTCCGGATCAACAGAATATTCCGGATCAAGGGAATATTCTGGATCAACCTCTCATTTCGAATCAAATTATATTCCGGATCAAGCAAGTTCATCCGGAATAATTTATTATTCCAGATCAAGGGGTTTATTCGGAACATTAAGACATTCCGGATCAAGGGTTTTATTCGGAATAATATTCCGGATCAAGAATTATTCCGGATCAACAGTAACATTTCGAATCAAGACCAGCATTCCGAATCAAGAATTTATTCCGGATAAGTGACATATTCCGGATAAAGGATTTATTCCGGATCAAGGTATTTGGTGAATATTCCGAGTGAAGAAAAACATTCTGAATGAAGGTGACATTCCGGATGAGTGTTTATTCCGAACGAAGGATTATTCCGGATGAGCTGTTTTCAGGTTATTTTTCATTTCAGTTTTTAAGTTTCTGTTTTTAATTTTCAAGCTTTACTTTTCCCGCCTTTTTACTTAGTCGCACTTTAAGTTTATTTTCCTTGGATTTATTTTTGCCTTGCCCTAGTTTTAAGTTTTAGTTGCGTTTTAAGGTTGCCTTAGTTAGACTTAAGTTTGCGTTATTTATTTTTAGTGCCTTTTACTTTTCGTCACGCTTTTAAATACTCGCCATTTATTTAAATTAGACTTAGATTTACTTTAAAGTCTTTTACTATTAAAAGTTTTGCACTTTTATTTTAGAAACAACAAAAAATATTTGTTTCACCAAAAACAATTGAGTCGTACTTTGAACCGGAAATCAATTCGTTAAGATACCGAGAACACGAACTTTAATTTTCTTTCTAGGCGAAACCCTAGTTATCAGGTTAATTGGGTGTTTAATCCAAAAAGGGATGAACAAGGGGTTGTTATGAGGACTAAGTCTGTTCTTGTTGAACGACCAAATGAATCCATGTCTGCTCAGGCTTGGGTTCCTAAAGAAAACTAATTTGTTTTCTTTATGTATAGGGCATTCAAAAGCAGGTTTATGATTATGGCTATTGGGATAGTGGATGCTCTAGGCACACGACTGGGAAGGAAGATTATCTCACAAAATTCACTCCCATTAAGGATGGAGACAAAGTTTACTTTGGAGGCGGATATGGAACTATCACAGGCAAATGAACTCTTCTCACCAACAATTTTCGTTTTGAAAACGTGTTTCTGGTAAAAGAACTTGACTATAATCTGTTTAGTGTATCACAAGTGTGTGATAATAAAAATAAGGTTCTTTTCACTGATACTGAATGCTTGGTGTTGAGCAAGGATTTTAAAATACCAGATGAGAAATTCATTGATTATAGAACACCTAGGCATAAGGACATTTATAATGTGAATCTTAATGGAATTAGGATGAATAATAACTTGTCATGTCTTTATGCTAAGGCTTCAGTTGATGAGAGTAATCTTTGGCACAAGAGATTAGGGCACATTAATTTTAAAAATATAAATAGACTTGTGAGACATGGCTTGGTTGATGGTTTGCCTGAAAAGGCTTTCCAGAATGACCACTCTTGTGTTGCATGCCTTAAAGGCAAACAGCACAAGGTCTCATTTAAGTCTAAACAGGTGCACTCTAGTTCTAAACCACTTCACTTGCTACATATGTACCTGTTTGGTCCAACTAATATAGAAAGCTTGAATGGTAAATCTTACTGTTTTTGTCATCACTGATGATTTTTCTAGGTTTACTTGAACTTTCTTTTTAGCTTTGAAAAGTGACACTGATGATACTTTAATTAACTTTATTAACCTAATTGAAAAGAAGTCTGGTAATGAAGTTAAGATGCTTAGAAGTGATAATGGTGGTGAGTTTAGAAATAAGTTGTTGGATGATTTTTGTTCCAAGAAAGGGATTACTAGACAGTTTAGTGTAGCCAGAACCCCACAACAAAGTGGGGTTGCTGAGAGAAAGAATAGAACCCTCATAGAAGCAGCCAGGACTATGTTGGCTGACGCTCACTTTCCTATTTCCTTTTAGGCTGAGGCTGTGAATACAGCTTGTTATGTTCAGAATAGAGCATTAGTCAACAAGATTCATAACAAAACACCTTATGAGTTACTTTGGGGAAGGAAACCTAATATTGGTTTTCTTAAACCTTTTGTTTGTCATGTAGTTGTGTTGGATACTAGTGATGCCTTAGGTAAATTTAGTGCTAAAGGTGATGAAGGCTACTTCATGGGTTATTCAGTGCAGGTAAAGGATATAGGGTTTACATTAAGAAGGAAAAACGTATACTTGAAAAAGTACATGTTAGGTTTTTAGAAAGTAAACCTAGTGATCCTGAAAGTGGTCCAAATTGGTTTTTTGACTTGGAACCTCTATCTAGGACTTTGAGTTATATGCCTTTTACTAATCCAAACATTGTGAAGGTAATTTCAAATGTTGTGGAAGCACCAGTTGTTGATGTTTCAGGTGCACAGGTTAATGAAGAGGTTGGATCACAAGCAGACAAATCATCACCCATACTTGAGTATGTCACTATTCCCATATGGACAAATACATTTGCTGCTGCTGCTGCTGGAAAGGAAAATGGTGGTCCCTAAGTATCACCAGTTGACAACATGCATGATCTTTCAAGCGCTAACAAAGGAAAATATGGCGCTGACAAGACAACTTCAGACATTGATGGCTCAAGCGTTGACAGCCATGATCCAGGGGCTGACAGCTCTCTTGACCATATTTTATTAGGACCATTGGAACAGTTAATTGTAGTAGGTAGACTAGGAGGTATGTAGTTCTTCCTGGTCCTAGTAGTAGTAGGAGCAAGTCGTGCTCTTGGTCCTAGTTAAAGTCAAACTTTATTATTTATTTATTATTCTGTTAGGATATGCATGAGATATGTTAGGAAAGGATATGCATATCAGTTTTACACGTTTTGTTTAATGATGTATTAGGGTTTCCTTGTAGTATAAAAGGAACCTTAGGCAGAAGGGTTAGAGACACCTTCATCAAACGTAATTCTAGTCATAATCAATATTAGAAATCCTTAGAAAGGATCAAGTCTTTATAGTTATTCTGTTCTTCTTTATAGTATTTGTATTCCGCACTTATATTGTGTATAGAGTCTCTCTGTGGATAGACTTGTGATTACAGAAGTCGTTCACCGTTCCTAACAGGCTGCAAGATCCACATCTAGTGGACCCAACAAGTGGTATCAGAGCCTGGGAGAGTCTTTGTACAAGAAGAATCAATTTTTTATTACTAACATTTTTATTTTATCATGTCTGCCTCAAGTTCTACTCAAACAAGAGAAGATAGAACTCCTAAAACTGTGCAACCTCAGCAGATCGTTGCTACGGTTTCCAACAGAAATGGGAAATTCCCTCTTCTGAAAGAGGACGAGTATGATAGTTTGGCAATGAAGATGGAATGGTGGATCACTAACACTGATCAAGACCTTTGGAAGATTATTCTGAATAGGAACAGCAGGAAGCTGACTGGAAGAGACAAGAATGGTAATATTACTCTTCTTGACCCTAAAACTCATGAAGAAATCATAGCCATTCAGAAGGAGGTCAAAGCAAAAACTATTTTGCTTCAATCTCTTCCTAATGATCACATGGGTGACTTCTACCATTTGGATGATGCTAGAGAGATCTGGAATGGAATAAAAGCAAGGTTTGGTGGGAATGAGGAGTCAAAGAAAATGCGAAGATCCATGCTGAGAGATGAATTCACAGAATTCAAAATCTCAAAAACTGAAGGTATACATCAAGGGTATGACAGGTTCCAAAAGATATTGAGCCAATTGAATCAACTTCGGTCGAAACCTGACGATGGTGATATTAATGCAAGATTTCTTAGAGCCTTACCCTACTCATGGAATCAGGTGGTAATCTCTCTCAAAGCAAAAGGTGGGCTTGACTATCTCAATTTTGATGATTTATTTCATAAGCTCAAAACTTTTGAACCTCATGTGAGGGGATATTCAAGTGATTCTTTTCCCACTCCTGCTAATTCTGCCTTTGTGAGTTCTATGGGATCCAGTCCCATGTCTTATGCTAGTAGTCCAAGCAATACCGTGTCTTCTCAACATATTTTTCAGCATACTTCTGCTCCTGAACCAACAGCCAAATCTGGTGGTAGAAGTCGTTCTTCATTCTTTTGTGGCTGATGTTGATGCTCAACAACAACTTGCTTTTGATGACTTCAAACAGGTTGATAAACTTGACCTGGATGAAATGGATCTTAAATGGCAGATGGCCATGCTCACTCTTAGGGTTCACAAGTTTGAAAAGAAAGCAAGTCGAAAATTCAATGATAACCCAAGGGAGCCAGCAAGGTTCGACAGAAGCAAGGTTTGATGCTATAACTGCCAGCAGCAAGGTCACTTTGCAAGGGTATGCCCTAGCAAGAATGACCAGGAGAAGAGCAGATACTCAACTTTTAAGGTTCAGGAGGTAAAAGATGACAAGAAGGCATTGGTATCTGTTGACTCTATGGTCAACTGGAATGATCATCAGACTATCACATTGGAATCAGCTAAGTCCTCTACTGACGTGTTTGCAATGATTGCTGGGAATCTATCTGATGCAGAGGAAGCAGATGAGTTTGCTCTTATGGGCATCTCACCTCAGGTACAACATTGTCCTCTTGGTTGACATGATAAATATTCAGAATTGGTGTCTCAATATAATGACTTAAATGATCAGAATGATAAGTATTTTTTAGAAGTTCAAGCCTATAAGGCTTCTTTAAACACATTGGAACAACAAAAGAGGTGGCTTCAAGATACTCAACGTGAGTATGAGGATAAAATTAGGATATTGAGCATCGATTTAGAAAACACAACAAATATGCTTAAATATACAGAAAAGGTAAAAGATGACAGTATCAAAGAAAAACAGGAGATGAAAGAAAGATTAGATGCTACAATGTTGAGATTTGAAAAATGGCAAAAGGCACCTAAAAATCTTTCAAAATTAATCAATAGTAGCATGTCTGGTCGGACTAAAAGAGGGTTAGGATTTGATAAATATATTGATTCAGAAGGCGTGGCAGAAAGAAAGAACAGGACTCTAATAGAAGCAGCAAGAACAATGCTTGCCGATTCCAAGCTTCCAACCATGTTCTGGACAGAGGCTGTTAATACTGCAAGTTATGTTTTGAATAGAGTTTCTATTACAAATCCTCACAAGAAGACTCCTTATGAGCTCCTAACAGCCAAAGTTCCAAATATTGCTCATTTGAAGCCATTTGGGTGTCCTGTCACCATTCTAAATACTAGTGACTATTTGGGGAAGTTTGATGGCAAGGAAGATGAAGGATACATTATGGGATATTCAGCTCACTCTCGGGCTTATCGTGTCTACAATCTCCAAGCCAAGCGAGTGATTGAAACTATAAATCTCAGGTATTTTGAAGAGAAGTCAAACATCCAAGGCAAGGGTCCTGAATGGTATTTTGATCTTGATTATCTTAGTGATTCATTAGGATATTTTAGTTTCAAAACTAACCATGATGCAGGTCCACAAGTGTTTGTAACTTCTAGTACAGGTGCTCACCCTAGTCTTTCCGACTCAGATGACGAGGATGATATTTTTGTGGTTCCATCCTACTCCACGACAGTCTCTCCTACTCCTCCTAGTGATGCAACTCCATTGGATGTATTGGATTCGCAAGTAGATCTTGACACCCTACTCAAACAACAACAAGAAGCTACTACAGCAGCTGCTCAAGGTGGCTTTGAGTTTCCCTTGAATACGCCTACTGACAAAGCTGCTCCTAGTACCCCAGCTACTACTCCTAGTGCAAGTTTAACACCTATTGGTAGTCCGGCTAGTGAGTCTGCTTCCCATACTCGATTCTCAAGTCCTTCTGATTTGGGGAACCATCAAAAGAAGTCTTCTACCATGCTGGATGATATTTATAAACAACGAATAGATGGCATTTTCAACGCTGCTTCATATGATGATGACTTTGTTGGGGATCTCAATAACTTGGCACCAGAAGTGGAGGTAGCTTCCAATCCAGTGTTGCAATCACACAAATATCACCCTACTACTCAAATCATTGGAGATCCTGGTTCTACTGTCAAGACACGCATAATGCATAAGAAGGCCTCGTCTGATCATCATGCTCTTGTGAGCTATATTGAAGATCAAAAGCGTAATAATCATACGGACTTTCAACACTGTTTGTTTGCTTGTTTTTTTTCACAGGTGGAACCTAGATCAGTCACTCATGCTCTTGAGGATCAAAGTTGGGTGGAGGCTATGCAGGAGAAATGCAGCAATTCTTGTTTCAAAATGTTTGGATTCTAGTTGACTTACCAGATGGAAAGACAGCAATCAATACCAAATGGATTCTCAAGAACAAGAAAGATGCACGGGGAATTGTAGTAAGGAATAAAGCTAGGCTTGTCGCATAGGTCCACACTCAAATTGAGGGCATTGACTACACTGAAGTTTTTGCTCCGGTTGCTAGGATTGAGGCTATTCGTCTGTTTTTGGCTTTTGCTTCTTATGTGGGCTTTACGGTTTTTCAGATGGATGTCAAGAGTGCATACTCTATGGCAAGATTGATGAGGAAGTTTATGTCACTCAACCTAAGGGCTTTGTAGATCCACTTCATCCCAAGAAAGTTTACAAGGTGGTTAAGGCTCTTTATGGACTACATCAGGCTCCTAGAGCTTGGTATGAGCGTCTCTCAACTTTTTTGTTAAAGAATGGCTATAGAAGAGGTAAAATTGATAAAACACTATTTCTTAAGAGGAACACCAAGGACATTATCCTTGTTCAGGTTTATGTGGGCGATATTATCTTTGGTTCTACTAGGAAGGAATGGTGTGATGAGTTTGAACAACTGATGAAAGGCGAATTTCAGATGAGTGCTATGGGAGAGCTTTCCTTCTTCCGTGGTCTTTAAGTCAAGCAACAGTCGGATGGGATCTTCATAAGTCAAGATAAATATGTTCATGAGATCCTTCAGAAGTTTGACATGGATCCTCTTAGGCCAGCAGCAACACCTTATGAAGTTGCTAAAGTCAAACTCAAGACTGGGCCAGATCCTCCGGTAAATGTTCACATGTACAGGTCTATGATTGGCTCACTCGTGTATTTGACTGCATCACGTCCGGATATCATGTTTGCAGTAAGTGCTTGTTCTAGACATCAGGTGGCTCAAACGATTTCTAACTTGAATGCCGTCAAGAAGATTTTCAAGTACATCAAGGCTCAACCCAAGCTTGGCTTGTGGTATCCTAAAGAATCACCTTTTGTTCTTGAAGCATGTAGTGATAGTGACTATGCAGGTGCTAATAATGAAAGAAAATCTACTACTGGTGGTTGTCAATTTTTGGGTCGAAGACTTATTTCATGGCAATGCAAGAAACAGACGATCGTAGCTACTTCTTCAACAGAAGCTGAATACATTGCTGCTGCTAGCTGTTGTGGACAAGTTTTGTGGATCCAAAATCAGATGTTGGATTATGGGTTCAATTTTATGAACACCAAAATTTTCATTGACAATCAAAGCACTATCTGCATTGTGAAGAATCCTGTTTTTCATCAACATACAAAACATATTGAAATTCGGCATCATTTTATACGGGATGCCAAGGAGAAGAAGTTGATACAGGTTCTTAAGGTTCATACGAATGATAATGTTGCTGATCTGTTGACTAAAGCCTTTGATGGTCCTTGGTTCAACCACTTGGTGGTTCACATTGGGATGGTCAATCCTTGAGATCTAGGATTGAGGGGAGGCTCAGCCTAAGGGGAGGGTTCTAGTGGTGTGTGTCACTCCTGGTGGAGGTTTTTGCTCACTTATAATGGTTATATTCATTCATGACTGGCTTCTAGTCCTTATTGGTTAGCTTCTAGTCATCATTAGTTGGCTTCTAGTGGATAAAAATCCTTCTTTGTCAAGTGATGGTTGACTTCTGGTCTTGGTTTGGGACACTGTTCACTTTGTTGACTTCTGTTGACCACATTCTGCTTCTAGTATTGACCATTGTGCGCTTTGACTTTTAGTCAACGCATGCAAATTCTGGTATATATCCTTTTATTTAACTTTGGTAAGTTGGAATTTGCAAATAATGTTAAAAGGGGCAAGTGGTTACTTTGCAATAACTGCCTAATTTGAAAGGGCAACCCCCATTATTAGGGGTCAATGAACAGTTACTCACACCATTATTTATGGTCAATTAACCCCCCTTGACTCATTCATCTCACTCATAACACACACACATTCGCTCCTAGTCTCTCAAACCCTAACAAATCATCTTCCATTCCTACTAATCAACATCCATGGCTGCCCTGGTATACCAACCTGCTCATAATAAGGTCGCTTATCTAGGAGATGGTCCACACCGTGATGATTTCACTGACATTCTGGACTTTATTGAGGCTTCTAACCTCAGGTATGCTTTTACTGTGTGTCCCATTGTTTATGATAGTGTCATTCGTCAGTTTTGGGCTTCTGCTCGTCTTGTGGCTGTGGTTGGTCGTCCACGTGAACTCCATGCTACCATAGATGGACGTTCATACGTGGTTTCTGAAGCTTCTATTCGTAGTTCCCTTAATCTTCAAGATGAAGGTGGTGTTGTTTCCATCCCCAATGCGGAGGTGTTGGAGGGGATGGCTGCTATTAGGTATAATCATGGGGGGAAGTTTAACTTCCAAAAGAATCGGTTTTCCCCCCAATGGAAGCTTCTAGTGCACTTTCTGATTCATTGTTTAAGCCCCAAGTCCGGGAGTTTTGGATGATTTTCCTACTCTTTTGGCTACTGGTCTAATCTGCTTAGCACAGGGTAGGGTATTTAATTTCTCTCGTTATTTGTTTGATGGGATGGTTAGCAATATGTCTAGTGCTGGTTCTAGGAAGAAATTTCTGATGTATCCTAGGTTTCTACAACAGATACTTGTTTGTCTACCTCATGATAGGGCGGAACATGAGCCTTCTAAGCTTACTGCTAAAGTATACTATAACATGGCCCATGGGTTTAGCGGGGAGTGGAGGCCCCTTACTGATGCCATGTTGGGCCTTGCTCAGGGTCCTCCTGATGTTGTTCCTCCGGTTGAACAAGCCGAGGAGGAACCTCAATTAGGTGATGACCCAATGGAGGAGGAGCATCTTGCTGGTGGTGTTTCTAATGTGGTTGTGGAAGAGCTGGTTGAGGAAGTGGTGGTTGAAAGGCCATCCACTTCCAAGGCTGCTCCTTCTTCAATACCACATTCGTCTCCATTTGTGGATACTCCCCCTCCTAGTCCTGCTCCACACTCTTCTGATAAGCCTTCTGGTGCTGGTGCTCATAATGATGACCCCTTTATTGCTTTTGGTTCAAATGAAGCCTTCCCAGACCCAAGTCCTCTTGGTGGGAAAGCGGAGGAGCCTATTACACTTACCTCTTTACTTGATCTCATGCACAGGTATCATGAACATATTCTTTCCTTGGAAGCATGTTTGAATCAACACCGTACGCTTACTCGGGAATTTGTTCTTCCCATGGCTGACCGGATTAAAGCCTTGGAGAGACAGCAGAGGTGAAGGAAGAAGCATGTGGTTCACTCTGATTCTGATGAGGAGGTTGAGGATCGTGTTGAGGATGGTTTGACTTTGTTGGCGAAGGCTGCCTACGCTGATAAGTTGTATGATGATCTGCCGATTCCTCCTACTTCCTCCAACATTCCTTCTCCTGCTGTTGACCCCACACGAAAGGAAGATGTTACTGGTCCTACTGCTGGTTCCACTGCTGGTCCATCTCATGATCCAAAGGGGAAGGCCCCCATGACTGATGCTCCCTCACCTCCTCGCAAGCGTACACGCAGACAACTTGAGGAGGATAGGTTGGGTGAGGAGGCTGATCAAAGGATGCAAGCAGAAATTGATCGAGCTGCTCAGGCTGAGGAGGAAGCGCTTCAACAGCAAAGACGTGAACAGGTGCAGCATGATGCTATGCATTGGAATGATAGCGATTGGATGCGGGTGTTGACTATTCTTACCACGGATTATTCCCAGTTCACTAATATTTTGGGTTCTGATGTGAATGAACATAACTGTATTCCTCGAGCAATGGTGTTAATGCGCAAGCAACAGTTGGCGCTTGCTGCAAAACTTCGTGAGAAGCGTAAGAAGAGGCCTTTGTCGAAAGCTGAGGAGCGAAAGCAGATGCAGCGGTATGTGAAGTATCAGTCGGCTGCCTATTTCACTACTAGTTGGACGTGGGAACGGGTTCGGGCATTGTCTTTTGATGAGCTTAAGGCGCTCTATGAACGAATTATCAAGCATCAGAGCACCCCAATTCCAGAGCGATTCATCTATCGTCCTTCTCCACGTGTGGTGCCTACTTCTCAACCTGCTGTTGCTACTGGTTCTACATCTGATACTACTCCTGGTTCTGCTGCTATTCCATCGGTTGCTCCTCCTGTTTCTTCTCTAGATCCTACTACCACCACCACCTATGCTACCACTACCACCACCACTACTACACCTGCTATGGCATCACCATCACCACCCGTGCCTGGTCCTTAACCTATTCCTTCTTCTTGTGCAGCTCCTGTTGATCCTTTGGGTGGGAAAACTATTGATTCTACTTCTACTGATCCCACTCCTGCTGCTCAGGTAAAGGTAAAGGTTGAACCCTCACCTAGTGATCCCACTCCTCGCCGTTCCATTCGCAAGAAATTGGCTAGACGTGCTAGACGTGGCAAGGCTGTTCCCAATGAGAAGCGTGCTCCCGAAAATCTTATTGATGCAGCTTCCGATAGTGACTCCGATTTGCCATTGGGTAATGGATATATTACAGGTTGGACGGTTACGCCTTCCACGACTCTACCTGGTACTGTCTCTCATAGGATTACTCTTAGCGATGGTTATGTTCGGTTTGCTTCGGGTCTGCAAGGTATTTTGTCCTGGGTGGATCGTAAGGATCTTATAGCTTTATATGGGTTTGTGGATGTTGGCATGCCTGTTCATCCTAATGATGTGCCCTCCAGGCCTGGTCTGCGAGTATGGGCTGATTTGAAGATGATGCTTGATGCCACTCCCCATGCTCCTGTTTCTGGTGTTTGGAAGGATCAGCCACAATGGGTTATTCAGCGATGGAAATTATATGCTGGTTGTGGTTTGCATGTGTTAGAGTTGGAGTCTGGTATTATGGTGTTCATGCTCACAGACTTGGATTATCCGTTGACGATTGCTTCGATGGAGGCCATGCTTGCTTGTCACTTGTAGATTTCTAATGCCCCTTCCGGGAATGAGTCTTCTATGGAAACTACACTGGTGGAAGGGATCCAAGCTCGTTTGCAAGCTGATAAGGTGGCTGCTTCTGGTCTGTGATATGGTTGGTTTGTATGTTTTTATGTTTTGTGTTTTTGATCATTTGTTAATACTGCAATTCTTTTCACCAATATGTATAGTGATTGGTGATTTTCATTCTTTATAGTTAAAAAAAAACATAAAAAAATATATATATATACTTTTTATATAATATCTGCTTATACTTTAAACAAATCATGGATTTTACACTTGTACATAAAATACCATCTATTGATTCAAACTCTGGGTTCCTATTGCTGATTCATACTTGTGCTGGTTACTGGTTTCATCTGGTGTTGGACTTGGTCCTCACAACAAATGGTCCTCAACTCACCATGTCTAACCGACAAGAAAGAGTTGATTCACCTTGAGGGTACGGCTCCTAGTGTGATTTTCAAATCCGTTGATGGTTGCTAGGTTACCTAAAACTGGATGGTTTTCACTTGCCATGGTCCTAGACTGAAAAGTGGCTAATCCAAGGGGGTACGGCTCTTGGTAAATATTTTATCAAATCCGTTGATAGCTGTAATAGCTTGCTTAAAGCAATAGGGTTTTCAACTCACCGATGCTTCATTGCTGAGAGTTGGCGAGTCTAGAAGGGTACGGCTTCTGGTAAAGACATATCAAATCCGTTGAAGGCTGTGATGGTTTGCCTAAAATCATCAGGGTACCCCTACTCACCATTGATTCACGTTCTAAGAGTTGGGTTAGGTTCTGGTCTCCCAGGGTGATGCTTATTCCACCAAAAAGACTGGCTAGCCCAAGAGTGAGCAGCTACTTGGTAAAGGCTCATCAAATCTGCTCATGTTGCTGTAAAGATTCAACATGATGCTGATTTGTTTCAAGCTTTGGAGAAGCTTCTAGTGTTCCATGTTGCGGCAGTTCTTGTGTTTCTTATCTTGTTGATGCTGCTGTTTCTTTTGTTGTTTCAATCCTCAAGCTTTATTGCACGTTTTACCAGGAAACTTGAACTCAACAGGTCAAATTCAAGTTTAGGGGAGGCTTGTTAGGACCATTGGAATAGTTAATTGTAGTAGGTAGACTAGAAGGTATGTAGTTCCTCCTGGTCCTAGTAGTAGTAGGAGCAAGTCGTGCTCCTGGTCCTAGTTAAAGTCAAACTTTATTATTTATTTATTATTCTGATAGGATATGCATGAGATATGTTAGGAAAGGATATGCATATCAGTTTTACACATTTTTTTTAATGATGTATTAGGGTTTCCTTGTAGTATAAAAGGAACCTTAGACAGAAGGGTTAGAGACACCTTCATCAAACGTAATTCTAGTCATTATCAATATTAGAAATCCTTAGAAAGGATCAAGTCTTTATAGTTATTCTGTTCTTCTTTATAGTATTTGTATTCCACACTTATATTGTGTATAGAGTCTCTCTGTGAATAGACTTGTGATTACAGAAGTCGTTCACCGTTCCTAACAGGCTGCAAGATCCACATCTAGTGGACCCAACATATTTTCTCTTCCAATTTTGAACAAGGTGAACCTTCAAACAGAAATGGAGAGGTTTATTCAGATATTGAGGGAAGAGAGTCTAAAGAAGATATTGGTAACATGGAAGATGAGATTGAAGACAACACACTTTTTGAGGGAGGAATGCTTACATCTACAAGCAAAAATCACCCCTCTTCTCTAATTATTGGTGATGTGATGTCTCCTGTTCAAACTAGAAGATCTCATCAGAATCTTGGAGGATTTATTGCCAATATTCACAAGAAGGTTGATACCCCTCTTGTTCAAGCATGTTTGTTTGCCTGTTTTCTGTCACAACAGGAACCCAAGAAGATTTTTTATGCTCTCAAAGAACTAAGTTGGGTGGAAGCAATGCAGGATGAGCTTCACCAATTTGCTATCCAGGATGTTTGGGAGTTGGTTGATTGTCCCAGACATGTCAGACCTATTGGGACAAGATGGGTTCTTAGAAACAAGAAGGATGAAAGAGGCATTGTGGTCAGGAACAAGGCATGTTTAGTGGCTCAAGGATATAGACAAGAGGAAGGGATAGACTATGAGGAGGTCTTTGCACCAGTTGCAAGGATTGAGGCTATAAGGATATTTCTAGCCTATGCTTCCTGCATGGGCTTTACTATCTATCAAATGGATGTGAAGAGTGCTTTTCTTTATGGCACAATTATAGAGGAGGTTTATGTAATGCATCCTCCTGGTTTTGAAGATTCAGAGCATCCAGACAAGGTATGTAGAGTCAAGAAAAAATCTATGTATGGACTTCATCAAGCCCCAAGAGCATGGTATGGCACATTGTCCACCTATCTGTTGGGAATTAATTTGATGAGACAAAACAAGTATAATGAAACAAGAAGGACTTATATGCAAATATCAAGCTTTACAAGAATATGGAGCCCTTTCATACAACAAGGAGGACTTATTAGCAAAAGATGGAGGGACTTCTAATGTAATTAAAGTTTTCTTGTAAGAAAAGTCTTGTATTCTAGTATATATAGAATACAATGACCGTAGGTTTTATTCATTCCATCATTCACAATGTAGTCTTAAAGTTGAGTCGTGTGTTCTAGACGTGTGTAACCTTGTAAACACGTCTAGGTTTGTTACTTGTAATCGTTTGGAATAAAGTAATCGTTGGAAGTAAACACCTTGTTTATGCGTCTTGTTCAATTCCGCTATGTTTATCATATGAATGAGATGCATATCCTAGTAAGCTTAATCGATCCGTGAATAATGGTTTCCACAATTGGTATCAGAGCGGGTGGCTCTCAATGCTAGGATCAATAAGGTGTTCGAGTCGAAGAACGAAGCTTAAAAATTCGTCCATGATTTTATGGTCGGATCTCACTGCGCAGCCGTTTTTAAACAGCGGTATCTCCTTCGTTAACCGTTGGATCGTCGTGAAATTTGGCATGAGTGTTCTCAGTATATGTGTCCACGATCTCACCGGAGGGATCTTCGATATGAGCTTTCAAGAAAGATTTATAGTCCGTCGAACTTGGCTGCTGGTGAAGGTATAAAAGTTTTCTATTTTTGTTTTTATTCAATAAGATTTAGGGTTTCATCGCCTAAACCCTAGATCGATCTTAAAACAGAAAAGAAGTTCAAGCGTGTTATGTTTATGATCATTGCTGTTAAACGCATGATGGTTTTCAGTTCTTATTAGTATTATTAGGGTTTTGTAAACCCTAAATCTGCTCATAATGAACTCAGAAGAATCTGAGTTGCTACTTGAAGGAAGGGTTGGTGATCGACAGTTCAAAGCAGCAAACAGAAAGGTTTATGTTAATCATCATGTACCGTTCTTGATACTTTTATTAGGGACGCAAGGAGTGGTCTCAAGGCTGTATAAAAGAAAGAGTACAAAGGCAGCATGTGAATGTGTTGTACTACTGATCAGATGTGGTATGATCATGGAGGGTTGCATTAAGATGATTTTGAGACTATAAAAGAACAAGGACGTGACGGTTGTAATTGATCGTGACATGTCGATATGTGATAGCAGAAAGTGATGTTATAGAGCAAGCAACCAATTGACGTGGGGAGTTGTTTCTTATTCTTTTATTCACATCATGGCATATCGAGACAAAAAGGGTAATGAATTATTGCTGGTATGAAGTAAAAGTTTAAGGGACACATGTTATATTCACGTGATGAATTAACTAGCAAATTCATGAGACATGTGACTATTGAAAAGAATAGATAGTTATGTTATTTGGATTCACGTGAGGCTAAGTTAAAGAAGAAAAAGACGTGACTACCATACAATGGGAATTATTTTTGACTTATTTTTAGCCAAGATATATTCTTATTTTTGTGGGTACAAATAATACTGCTGCTGGTTTGGAAAGAAATTTTTCTATGGAAGCAGTTATTTACGAAGATTATGGGAACAAAAACTTGGAAGACACGTTTAGGTTTGCTGTGATTCGTGGTTGGATACGAGCTGTTATGGTGATCATGATTGGTGCAGTAGCAAACATGATTGTTGCTCGATCTATAAAAGGATGGTACTTGTTCATATATACTGAGTGTAATTGCAAAAGATCATGTACATGGTTTCCTTGGTGGGGTCAAAGCAAAAAGAAACAAAGGGATTCATGTGTTCATTATATGCAAAAGTGAATTTCACATAATTGTGTTCACAAGAGCCAATATGGAATGGCTTATTTGTGGTCCCAGATGACAAAGGACAGAGAATTGTTTTAGAAAAGCTAAGTTTGTTCACAGTGAGGTATATTTTTAGTAGCCACATTCATTATTATTCATACCCATTGTTATATTATTTAGCCGCTGTCGAGAGTTATGTAGCCACAGATGGTGTCAGTGGCTAAGTCGAGCCGCTGACAGGAATAAAACACACGTTGACAGAGAAGACGCTGACACGTTATATTTGGACGCTGACAGCGTGTCGTCCGATATATGGTTTTCAAACGCTGACACGTATTGTCTGATATAGGACAGTACATACAGATGACATATTGGATGACAAAGAATCTCGGACAGAACTATCTGTTTAAAATTTTATGGCTCGTTTTTGAAGATTGTTTTTGGTGCAATGCCGTTTTATTTGATTATGTGACAAGGCTAACCTTGCGGTTACGTACCGACTTGGATTAGAAGCAGAACGCCGACAGAGGCAGCAGTTGCATAAAAGAAGAGGATGATATTGTACTTAGATGATTTTCATTTCAAATTGGAGGTTTCGATGAAGACGATTGATTATTGCTTCTTTGGTGTTGGAGTTGTTTTTCGCAGGTTTGTATTTTATCATATCTCAAAAGATTCTTGCCTCTCTTTTGAGATAACTTGCTTGTTCGTTTAAATGTTTGGTGACGAAGACTTGTCATATCTAGCAACTAGATACCTTGCTATCACTTGAAGGAGTTACATTATCGTGCTCAGTGTCTCACAAAAGGATGAGGATTTTGACAAGAGATCGAAGTCTGCTTATAGTTTCCTGAATTATATAAGTTCGACGTCACATGGATAATGCAAGATATAAGGTACAAGCTTGGGAGATTCCACTTCCTCAACAAATAGTTTATATTCGTTTTTCTTCATTCGTAATCTACAATTAGAGTCTACATGGTTCGTGATTCATTTACATGCACCACTCAAGGGGAAGCGTTTATTAGTTGCTTATCTTTAGAAGATCCCTATTGGATGAGACAAAAAGGGGAAAAAGATTCAAAGATCAAGGTATACAACTTATTTTTATGTGGTGATATGTTTTACAAGAAATCTTACTTTAAGGGGAAGCTTGTTTCATTCGTGAAAGATCAAGATTTGAAGATTGGTTTTGTCATCATCAAATAGGGGAAGATTGTTGGGAATTAATTTGATGAGACAAAACAAGTATAATGAAACAAGAAGGACTTATATGCAAATATCAAGCTTTACAAGAATATGGAGCCCTTTCATACAACAAGGAGGACTTATTAGCAAAAGATGGAGGGACTTCTAATGTAATTAAAGTTTTCTTGTAAGAAAAGTCTTGTATTCTAGTATATATAGAATACAATGACCGTAGGTTTTATTCATTCCATCATTCACAATGTAGTCTTAAAGTTGAGTCGTGTGTTCTAGACGTGTGTAACCTTGTAAACACGTCTAGGTTTGTTACTTGTAATCGTTTGGAATAAAGTAATCATTGGAAGTAAACACCTTGTTTATGCGTCTTGTTCAATTCCGCTATGTTTATCATATGAATGAGATGCATATCCTAGTAAGCTTAATCGATCCGTGAATAATGGTTTCCACACTATCTGGTGGAAAATGGATTCAAAAGGGGCACCATAGACCAGACCTTATTTACAAAGAAGATTGGTAAGGATTTCTTACTTCTCCAGGTTTATGTGGATGATATCATCCTTGGCTCTTCAAGTCCAAAGATGAGTGAAGACTTTTCCAAGCTCATGACAGATAAATTCAAGATGAGTGTAATGGGAGAGATGAACTTCTTTCTAGGGTTACAAGTTCAACAGAAAGAAGATCGTATCTTCATCTCTCAATATAAATATGTAGCAGAAATCTTGAAGAAGTTTGGATTTTCTCCACATGAGAAAAGGGCTAACACTCCTATGGATAGAGAACATCCCTAGAGAAAAGTTGGAGATGGGAAAGATGTAGATGTCAGGCACTATAGATCAATGATTTGTTCATTGATGTATCTTACAGCTTCAAGACCTGACATTATGTTTGCTGTGTATGCGTGTGCACGCCATCAAGTAACTCCCAAAGAGTGTCATCTTCATGCTGTCAAGAGAATCTTTAGATACCTTAGATGTTATCCAGACCCGGGACTATGGTATCCAAAAGATTCACCATTAGAGCTTATTGCATATTCAGATAGTGATTATGGTGGTGAAAAATTTGATAGAATATCCACAACTGGTGGATGTCAGTTTCTTGGGAGTAGGTTGATATCTTGGGAATGCAAGAAACAAACAGTGGTGGCCAATTCTACAACTGAAGCAGAGTATGTTGCAGCAGCTGCTTGTTGTGGACAAGTCTTATTGATTCAGAACCAGCTATTAGATTATGGGTATAATTTCATGCATACCAAGATTTTTGTAGACAATAACAGAACTTTATGCATTATTAAAAATCTTGTACATCACTCTAAAACAAAACACATAGAAATTAGACTCTTTTTATTAGAGATTGTTTTGAAAAAGGTTTAATACAACCAGATAGGGTTGACACAGAAGAAAATGTGTCTGATTTATTAACTAAACCTTTTGATACTAGAAGGTTTCAATACTTGGTAACAAGTTTTGGAATGATCAATCTCACTTAATATGTGTTTTGGGGTCTTAGTGTAAAAGTATGTACAGGATATGCATTGTTATTGATCTTTTTGAGAAGTTATATTTTCCACTTTATTTTGTCTAACGCTGACAAAGGTTATCTTAACGTTGATAAGTGTTATCGTGACGTTGTCAACAACATGTTAGTTTTGTGGTTTTTGATCTAAGTGTGCAGGCGTTGTTAGCATTGTACCATTGGATACAGAGTTGCTTATGGATCCTTGGAGAATCATTGAAGCATGTTTCAATTTATGGATGATGGTTGGAATATTTGTATTCCTATCTTGACATAAATTTTTCTTTACATGCATATTATTTGGCAACTTATGTATCACAGTTTAAGGGGAGGTTTTAGGAACCTTTAGGACTTTTGGGTATTCTTATAATACTCTTATCACAATTCTAGATTGTGTCCACAGGTGAGTATGAGTTAGTTTTCTATCTCATGAGGCACTGTAGCATGCAAAGTTGATATACTATGCATGCTGTCAAGACCTTTTTGGCCTAGAATTAGATGTGGTCTGATGGGAGACTTGGGTATGATTTATATTGGGTTTACCTGGGAGTTACAAGGGATTTTATAAGATAACTTAATTGTTAAGAATTTTGGTTAGCAAGGGACACTAGAGGACTGTTATGTCTATCTTGCATAAGCAAGTGTGCATAATTGGACAGTGCTTGCCGTCCTATAATAATTTTCAGTTTACAAGTTATCTTCACTAGGATAAATTACTTTGTTAAGGTCCTTTTTCATTTTTATTACTTTTATTTTTGGACGCTGACAAATATATCTCTAAGCGTTGTTGTGACCAAATTAGACGTTGACATGGCTTTTGCAAACGTTCACAAGAATATAGCCGTTGGGCGTTGATGGGTTATTTTTACCGTTGACACTCATTGGGTCCTACTCAGTTGTTGTTTTTGATGAAAATTGAGGCCGTAATTTTGGGAGTAGATAACTTTTAATTAATGCACAAGATAACTTATTTTCTTTTCAATATTTTCATCATTATATTTTGAAAATACTTGCCTTATTTTTGACCAATCACATGTGCCTATCACTCCTATATATTTGACTCCTATTTTTAAACCAGGGTACTCTCATATTCTTGTCTAACAACTTTTCTCCTATAATTCATCTTTTACAATCTTTCACAAACAGCTTTCTACATCTATGGCGCCTAAGTTTAAATTGGTATTGGGATTCAAAAGACAGCACAATATGATTGCTTATTTGGAGGCTGATGATGCTCTGTTTCCACAATACACTCAGATGGTGGCGTATTTGAATACATCTCCACTTAGGTATGCACTTTCTCATGCTCCTCTCATCCTTGTCACTCATATTAAACAGTTTTGGAACACTGTTAGTTCCTCAACGCTTAATAATGTGACCACACTAACAACTATTGTTCATGGGCGTACTTGGGTGGTTACTGAAGCCTTGGTTCGCCAGGCTTTGCATCTTAATGATGTAGATGGTATAACCACTCTCCCTATTAATGAGATAGAACAAGGACTTCAGGCTTTGGGGTATCCTTTCCTTGAAGAGGGTAGTTTAAATAAATATCATAAACAAGAATTCCCCCTAGCCTGGAAGTACTTAATACATGTCATCCTTCAATGTTTGAGTCCCAAATTTACTACACATAATGAAATTAACAGATCAATTGCTAGTGCAATTGTGTGCATTACAAATGGGCAAAAGTATAATTTTTCTAAACTGATTTTTGATGGTATGTGTAAAAACAAGGGGAATAAGATGACTTTGGCTTATCCCAGATTTTTAAAAATGATTTTTGATGACCAAGGGTATTGCACAAGGGATCATGATGATTTATATGAGATCCCTATGCAAAAGAAAGCTATTTTTAGTAAGATGAGCTCACCCCCTCACAGAGACTTACCCCTCACCCAAGCTATGCTTGTTGTTATTGCAGCAGCACAACCTCAACCAGACCCACAACCACAACTTGACCGAATACCAGACCCTTTACCTTCACCTCAACACATGGAAATTGACCAGGAATCCTTCAACGCTGACACATTAAATGTTGGTGTTGACACTAGTAATCCAAACGTTGACATCTTTCCTTCACAGACCCAAACATCCCTTAACTTTCAAACTACCACCCAATCCACATCATCTTCTACACCCCCTGAATATAGGTTGATAAAACGCCCAAAGACTACTAGAGTGTTCTCCTCTAGTGGTCCTAGCCATGTTGCAGAGAGAACCACCACCACAAGTGTGGTTGGTGCTATGGATGAGGCTGGGACTATTGGTACTCGCTTAGATGCAGGCCAAGCCAGTCCTAACATCTTTAAGACCTCATCCATGCCCCATGACTCTACTTTGGGAGGTCAAATTCCCATTCTAGATGAGGGCAGACTGGAACCATATACAATTTTGGAATTGAAGGTTGTCTGCCTTGCAAAAGCAAAATGCAGACCTGGTACAAACAGTCAGTACACAAGGCCTTGAACTCAAGCAATTGAGGGAGATGATTGTTCTTTTGGAGGATGCTAACAATAGGCGTGGTATGGAGGAATCTTCCAAAGGGGAGGATGAGCAGATCAATGTGAGTGACAAAGGCTCACATGATGGAGAATCTTTAGGTGTGGCTGAAGCCCTTACTGAATTGAAGAAGCAACCAGGTTTTGATACATCTTTGGTTACTCCTATAAACTTGAACTTGTCCTTTACAGCAATGATGGAGCAGTTCACAAGAGGCGCTGAGACAAGTAAGGTGAGCGTTGACAAGCAAACTTTGGACGCTGACACACCAAGCGCTGACAAGAGTAAGTTGGGCGGCTGACACACAGAATTTGAGCGTTGATAGACCTACAGATATGGTTGATGTATTCCAGTCATCAGCTATCATCAAGGAAGTGTCTTCACAGGTACCATCATCATCTTTACCCATCATTGATCCATTAGATAAAGGTAAAGGAATCATGGTAGAAACAGAAGTTCCAAAGGATGCAGCTCAAGTAGAGTTTGATTCAAAGTTGGCTGCACAACTTGTGGGACAAGAAATGAAGAAGTTTGGTGAATCACCATTTGTTGTTACTTCTGAGGAACAAGAAGAAAGTGATGAATGGAGTTCAAATTCAAGTGTTATGATAATTGAACAGTCAGAAAGACTTGAGTATGGTGATGAGTTGGCAAGGGAGAATCTTAGAGAGTTAAAATTGCAAGTAGACTATGATATGCCAGAAGTTGCTCAGATGTACCATGCTTGGGAAGATAAGGTTATGGAGAATCCAGATATGACTATTTCAGATCAGATTTGGGGATTGGAGATTCTTCTAAGAGTTCAAATAGATTGTAAGGTAAATCTGAAGCATAAGGCTAGCAATGTTTTCTCACTACTGAAGAGAGATAGAAGGGAGCTTTACTACATGTTACTTAGATGTCATGGAATAGGATGGACCTTTAAGAAATTGCAGGGATTATCCTTTGAAGAATTGGAGTATAAAGCTTATCCCATTTGGGCAAGAGTGCAGGAAATGAATACTATCAGACTTCTCTCAGATGAAAGGAGAGAAGAACTTGCAGAAGAGATGGGGATTCAAAAGGCAATGATTGTTCCAAGGCCTTTGAAGAAAGGAGTTCCACTTGAGTTCCCTAAAGGTTTAAATAAAGTGACTCTTAGTGAAGCTGTTCTTAGAAGGAGCATTAAGCTCTCACCCATGGAAGCTTCAGATATGGTACAAGTGTTACCTCTAGATGCCAGAAACCCTATCATTAGCTATGAAGAAGATGCAAGTGGGTTTTGGATGATTGGTAGATATGGGAAAGAGGTACACACATTTACTACTCTTATGTCTCTCTTTGCAAGTATGGATAGGGAAGACTTGGCAGACCTTTGGAGGTTGTTGCTGGCCAAGTATGAGACCTACTTCAGTCAATGGAATAAAGCTTTGGTCAACATTCAAGAGAATGTGTGCACCAGAAGAAGAAGATACTGTTTGGAAGGATCTTGAGGATGATATCAGTGGACTTCAATGGCGTTTGTATTCAGCTGTTGGTGTGTATTATTTGAGTTCTACAAAGTTTGCTGAGTATCTTCTTGTAGATGCTGAGTATCCCATGTCCAAAGAAGTTTTGGACAAGATGAAGACAACACAGCTGGAGATTGACTATTCAAGTGACGTGGCCAAAGATTTGATTAGGCATGTTTATTACCAATATGATAAGATTTGTACGATTCCTCCTAGTTCTTAATTTTTATTCAGAAACTTGATTGCTAGAGTAGATATCAAGTTTAGGGGAGGATTGTTGGGAATAAAATGTAGCCAGTATACTTGGACGCTGACAAGAAGAAAACAAGTGTTGATAAGAAGAAAACAAACGTTGACAAATCAAGCGTTGACAGGAAGATGTCAAGCGTTGATAGGATGAAGTCAAGCACTGATAGAAGACTTAGTCTACACGTAGTAAAGATATGATCAACAATGTATTTTCTATGTTTATCTTTACCTAGAATAGCTGATACGTAGACTCTTGTACAAGGCTTCTTATGTCTATAAAAGAAGACCTTTAGGTTTTGTTTCATATAAGTTTTCATTCGTTTTAAACACTTTCATTGTAAGCAAGTTTGTTCTAATCAATCAAAGTGAAATTTTGGTTTACATTGTTTGTGTGTTCTTGTTTCAGTATTAATTCCGCATAATACTTAAATTGTTTTATACACAACAAAGTTTCTCTACGTGTTTAACTTGATTTGATCTCGTTTACACAAGCTAAATCGATCTAAGTTTGGGATCAACAATAATATCATAAAAAGTGCCAAATATATACTTGTGTTTGTTCAATGTGTATTTTAGGTACGGATATTGAGAAAATGGCAAAAGATCACAAGAAACAAGCAAAAACGAACACGGGAAACGAAGCCGCACAACGAACGGGCCCTAGAGTTGATTTTCTAAGAAAAACCCTTGAAGAATTGAAGATTGTACAAGAAGGGTCCTTCATTATTGAAGAATTGACACTTTAAACCCTTGTATATTCATAATTACAAGTTTCGTCCTTAAAGTTTGTCAAATTTAGAAAAAGGACCCTCAAGTTTGAAGAATTTACAAGAATGGTCCCTCAAAATTAAGGACTTGTCACTTTTGGTCCTCCACAATGTCAACAATACAAGTCAAGACCTTGAAGATTGAAGATGTTACAAGATTGGTCCTTCAAATATCATCAAATGACAAAACAAGTCCTTGGTAAAACCTTTGTAAAGTTTTGGGGGCAAAAGTATGAAAAACCAAACTTCATTACAAATGGATTTTCAGTTATGAGTTAATAAACTTGAAGTGAAAGGAAGAAAGAAAGTGAGGGGTTAAAGCTGGTAGACAAACATTCTTACCTAGACCACTCACACTTGGACACGTACCCCACTCAACCCTTCTAACCAATCACAACACTTCAACTTGCCAACTCACCATCCCACTCAGCCCGGTTTAATAACTAATTTAATTAGTTATGTAAACATGCGCTAAACACATATTTAAACTCAACCAAAGATCAAACCTGTCACTATTCATACAAAGAACAATTTTGGGGATTTCTTAATTACTTTGAATTAACCCTTAATCTCCTCTAGAATTAAGATTAAGGGATCACTAATCATAACCCAAACCTTAAACCCCTTGCCATATCACCACAAATGTCACATGAGACACCCCTGCTACACGTTCTTGGGAAAGATGACAAAACTTAGCAGCAAATCAACCATCTACAACACTGCTTCAATCTTAAGCTTATTTGAGACCCTTGATCACATTTGCACCAGTTAGCAACTCCACAAACAACCAAAAGTTCTTCACATGTTCCAGAATTTTCAAACTTCCAAGGGCAAAACTGGAACTTTATACACTAGGGTTTCACTTTATTTTCAGCATTTCTAGTATCATTGTAGCCTATATAAAGGCATAGGATCACAACATTGTAGCTTGTTCTTGGATTCCTAGGTCAAAAATATGTAAAGCCTTGTTTTCTAAGTGAATGAAAAAAGTGTTTGATTTTGTGATGAATTCCAAGTTCCAATCTTTATATCTTCTTGTTATTGTTATATGTTTGTGATTTTGAAGTTTCAAAGTTTGGTTTTAAGAATTGTGCGAGTTTGCAAAAGTTTTCTAAAAAACTGATTTTTTTTCTAAGTCTTGTTCAAACACTTGAACTTTTTGGGCTATAAGCTGATCATAACACCCTGATAAATAGTTTATCAAGGTATTGTGAGGCTTGTGGTTTGGGAAGGATCAATGGGTGGGGTACAAGCTTGAAAAGGTCTTGGTCATTTTCCATTTTTTCTCTTTTATTAATCTGTTTGTAACTCACCTTGTTGTTCTTAGCAGCTATTGGAAGCTTGTGCCTTGTTTAGCTAGGCACATAAGCTCAACAATTCGTGAGTGTGGATGTACATTCATGAGGTTTGAACCCTTTTTACCAAAAATCTATTAAAAAGTGGTTTTATGTGATTTTGTGATCTGCTGTTGTATGAAGTGTTATTGTGGTTTAAATCTTGTTCTTACTGCATGCTAATGTTGGTATGATGCTTAATTAGGCTTGGGTAAACCTGTTATACACATTTGCTTTGTTAAATCTTAGTTTAAAAAGTGAAAGGGGTGTTTGGGATTACTGCTTAATTGAAGTTTATGCTTTGTATGCTAGTTTGAGTAGGTGTAAGTGTTTATCTGAGTTTGTATCTGATATTGAGTTGGTTGAGTGCTGATAATTGCCATACTTGAGCTTTTAAACATCAAATTCTAGATTGTGTTATAACTGCTTGATTTAGCCTGTTTTGATCTAAAATCTTGGGAGCACTTAGTGTGTATGCATGTTTAGGATTAAAAGGTGCTTAAACAAAGTTTGTGTAACCTGTTTGAAAGATTTGAGGGTTTGAAATTGGTTTTGTGGTCAAATATATCAGCAAAGGTCACTTGTGTTCATCTTAGTGTTCATCAGTAATATTCATAAGCTTGAATCTTGGTCTAAACTTTCAACCAGTGTATGAAACAAGTTTATTTATGCTTATTTGAGTTTATTATAGCTTGTGTATGCATTTGGTTCAATTTTGTTGACTTATTCTTGCTTAATCTGTTTATTTGTTCAAAATTGCTTAATGTTCATGTCTGTGCTAGATCTGGTGATTGTTTGATTAAACTGTATCAATTGGCTTGGTGAAATTGTGATTTCTTGCTTTTTATTGACTCATTATAACTCACTGGTTATAAGGTTACCTTGATTGTCCATTAATTCCAAGTAAATCTCACTAAAATCAAAGGTCAAGAAAGTCAAACAGTGGGAATCCTTTCCCACTGCTACTAGCTACTGCTAGTGTTATTTATCAAACAGCTTATCAATAAGCTATAATAGCTTATTTAGAGTTGCAACAACTTTGTTTTTGTAATCAATCTTCCTTAATTGACCCATTTGACTATTCTGGAGCATTTGAAACTTTGACTTTTAGGTTTGACTAGAAAACTAACTTAGTTGACTTTTACATAAGTGCTTATTTGCTTTTTCTAGCTTATTCATAGTGATTTTTGGAAATCTTTTTGATTATTTAGCTTTGTTAAGTGATTTGAAACATTTTGCAAAAAGAATAAGCCCTTGAATTGGTCTAGAACTCGAAAACGACTATTTTGTCGTTTTGTGTAGAGAGCTTTTGCTTATTTTAGGCTTATTTCTTGGGCTTATTCAAAAATTCTTTTTACAAACAGCTTTATTAGGTCAAGAGAAGGGTGTGTGTCAAATTTCAGCTTATGGTATTAGCTTATGGCTTAATGGGCCAAAAAGCCCATTAAGAATAAGTTGAATTTCATTAAGTAGTGATAAGCTCACTTTCATCTTTTGGACCTATAGAGTTTTGTGTTTAAAATTGAATTTAAGCTAGACTGGAAGTTTTGAGCTTATTTGGACAACTTTTTCTTATTGGGCCTTAAATAAGCCCATTAAGTGGACTGTTTTGACTTTTAGGCCATTTGGAGGCCCATTAGGGGTATTTTTGTAATTTCACTTTCATTTTCTGTTTATTTAAGTTAAATTAAACTAGTTTGCAAGTTTTTAGATTTTTTATAAATTTTAGATTTTTATTAATATTTAATTATTTTTTTATTATTAAAATTTATTTTTAAAATTTTTACAAATTTTTCATTTTTCCTAGGTTAAAAACATTAAGTTAGGATTTTAAAAAGTTTTAGATTAACTTTCTTGTCATTTAATTAGTTTTTAGGATTGTTTTAATATTTTTATAGTTTTTAATCATTTTTAAATAGTTTTAATTAGCTTTAAATTTTTCAATAGTAGTTTTTAGTTTAATTAAGTTATTTTAGAGGTTTACAAATTGAAAAATCTCATTTTGGGCTTTTTGTTAATTAAAATTATTTTTTTGGGCTTTAATTAGCATTAAAAATTATTATTTAATGAAATAGAAGGTTTGAGTGATTTTTTATTTTTTTGTAAACTCTAATTACATTTTTTTGGATTTATTGCAATTTTCTAGGAATTTTTAGGATAATTTTTAAATTTCGTCATATTTTACGGTTTTACGTGTAAGACTTTCGTCTTGGTGTAATTTTAATCATAACCCTCATCCTTTTCTCTTTCCTTTCTTCATAATCATAATCACAAACATTTAATCATCTCTTAATACAACACACTAGCCTCCTTGAGAACGAACTCACTTTTGGGTCATTTGTGCATGGTTTTCCTAAACCGTTGTACTTACCCTAATTACGCTCTTTTTCCTAAAAGACGTAAAATACTCAATATCAATGGGAGATTTACGTCAAACTTTTGGAAAGATTTTCAACGAGATTTGGGTACAAACCTGGATATGAGTATTTCTTATCACCTTCAGACCGATGGTCAGAGTGAAAGAACGATCCAAAATTTGGAAGACATGCTGAGGGCATGTGTGATCGACTTTGGAAAAGGATGGGTCGAACACATACCTTTAGTTGAATTCTCCTACAACAATAGCTACCATGCCAGCATCAAAGCCGCACCATTTGAGGCTCTCCATGGTCGCAAGTGCAGATCACCCGTATGCTGGGCAGAGGTAGGTGAATTTCAGCTTACTGGACCCGAATTAATACAAGAAACAACAGAGAAGATCACTCTCATCAAACAGAGAATTCAAGCTGCACAAGACCGATAGAAGAGCTACGCAGACCGGAAACAGAAACCTATGCAATTGAAGTAGGTGACCGTGTTATTCTCAAGGTATCACCTTGGAAGGGTGTTGTACGTTTTGGAAAACGTGGGAAGCTAAATCCACGATACGTAGGACCTTTCAAAGTGATTGCCAGAATTGGTGAAGTGGCATATCGTCTAGAGTTGCCCTAGCAACTGAGCCGAGTACACTCTGCCTTTCATGTTTCAAACCTAAAGAAGTGCTATGCGGAGGAGCCGTTAGCCATGCCATTGGAGGGAGTCAAATTTGACGACAAACTCCAATTCACCGAAGAACCAGTGGAAGTCATGGAGAGGGTAGTCAAGAAGCTGAAACGCAGCCAAATTGCGTTAGTTAAAATACGTTGGAACTCCAGGAGAGGTCCTGAGTTCACTTGGGAACACGAAGACTCGTTTAGAGCTAAGTACCCACACTTGTTCACCCAAGCAGTAACGTCATCTTAAGCTTTGAGGACAAAGCTAAAATAACGGGATAGTGCTGTAAAACCTGTGGTTTTCATGTTTTGGTTATGACATCATTGTACAAGTCATCTCATGAGTTATTTATATATTGCCACCTTTGTACGAAAACTCTATACTATCATATGCATCATTCATGAGCATTCATACATTTGATCACGAGAACTATTTAGATATACTGTAACATGACTGTGAGTATTCAACCACTTGGCCAAATTAAACTATGAACTTATATCATGATTGTGATTATTCAATCATGGGATCACAGGAACATTTAGTATGACTACGTCTTTATGAGCATGCAAAACATACAGTTGATTACTTTAACGACTATAAGGTCACCTAAAACACATGAGCATATGCATGCATCATTTTAGGTTTATAAAAATCTAAAACCATGATCACAATTAATAATGTTTACCAAGTACTTGTAATTATTACAAAAATATATATTTATATATTTTTTATACACTATAAAGGATACTATGAGTCAATAAAAGCTACTTTCCATATTTCAACTCTATACATGTCAACTTTATTAAATTTTATTAAGTGTCTTGCATTTTGATTTAATAAAACTGTAAGTTAATAAATTACAACTTATACTTTCACCAAAAACCCTAGAACTTAACCAAATCGCTCTAGATTCGAACCTACACTCACATTATACTACCTAGATTACTAGTAACTCTACCAATTCACTAGGATCAATCATAAAACCATCCTAGACATAAACACTAGCCGAATACCACTATAGACTATATTTGAGCTAACTTAAAACCTATAAACACTACACTTGACATCAACTTGAACATGTACAACGTCACCTCATTAAACCATTACTATTCTAGACATAAGTCTTGTCCCCTTGACCCTTACACCTAACGGTTAGAACTAGAACAAAGGGGAAAGTGTACTTAGGTTGCATTTAAGGATGATGTACCATGAATATTTCCCAAGATTGTTTAGTACCATTCTAGGATTCTAAGATCATCTAAACCTCTCTCTTGGCGTGTAACATAACCGAACCACATAATCCTTCGTCACCTCACTAGATTATGAGCTAAACAAACACTTCCACCTCACTTACACTCTCCCAACTCTCGAATAACAAACACACATACAAGAAACACTCATTCACATCACATTTACTACACCAAATCTTTGTCATTTAGTGCAATCATTTACTACTACAACCCGTTTCTTGGTTAACAAGTCAAACAAAGTCACCTTAGGCGCGACCAAGATACTAGACGTATAGATCTTAAGGAGTTTCTAGCTAGTTCTCGTTCATAGTCACCACCTTCATTTACAAGTAAGTTATTCCACCCTCATTTCCATATTCATTCATTTACACATCATAAACATATGAAATATGTACCTATACTCGTAAAACTATGAAAAACGTGACTAAGGATAGCATGCATATGTAAAAACCTTGTTAAACTCGAACCCTAGATGAAGATAACCCACGGCTTAATATTGTTTTCTTAAGTTAGCATGCCTTAAACTATAGATCTATAAACCCTAGTGTAAACCTTGTTAAATCTAGGTATACACCTAGAGAAACTAGATGGATGATCTTGACTTAAGCCCTAAACAAGCTAACTAGCTTAAACTTGATAAGTTAGATATTTACACTTTGCAAATGAGCTACAAAGCCCAAATTAATAAGCCCATAAGATACGGCTTCTTTATAATCCACGTGTATAAGCCTAAACCACTAGGCCCACTAATAAGTGTGTAAACACTTATCCTTTTACCACTTAAAACAAGGAAAAACAAGACCTAATCAAGTATTTAATATCTTAAATGTAGAAATTATGCTTGGTTTGTGTTTTTGTTATGAAATAGGTACAAAATATCAAAAGGAAATAAAACACGGGAATTCAGGGTCATTTATTGAAGAAAAGTCAAGGAAAAAGTCAAAATTAACTCAAAGGACAAAAAGTGAAAAAGTATCAAAGTTCAAGGGCCTAAATGGAAGATTTGTTTAAGAAAAGGACCAAAAGTGTAAAAGTTGGAAACATCAAGGGTTAGAAATGAAGATTCATAGAATATAAAGGCTTAAAGATCAAGAGTTTGAAAAATTCAAGAATTTAAATTACCAAATATCCAAAGTCCAGGGGCTGAAATTAAATATTTCCATGCTTAAATAAATATTGGAATGCATTATTTACAAAATGCCAAAGTATACTAACCACAAGGGCCAGTTTTGCCAAAAGTGAGTAAGATAGGCAGGTCAAAGAAAGTCAAACCGAGAAAAAAGGAGGGAAAATTAATGTTCCCCTTTCCTCCTCCTCTTTTTACTAGACATAAAACAAAAATTGATGGTTTTTACCAGAAAGGGTAATATCCTAATTAAATCATACTACACCACTCCCAATCATCCAATGAGAGAATCCCAGCTGTCATAACACCAATGGGTCTCCTCAAGAATGCCATGCTGGCAATCCACACTTGGAAGCAAAAGAAACACACCTTTTTGGGATATTTGCACTAAAGTTAGTGTAAAAGAAACACACTTGGCATCAAAACGAATGTCAGGTTGGCAATCCGTGTTAGGAAAGAGAAAGCAAGAAAAAAAATCAAACAGCTACAAATGTTGCTTAGAAAAGAAGTCAAAATCAACGGCTAATAGAGAAATCCTTGGAGAGAGAATGAAGACCCCAAAGGCTCCTTATTCCCCTATAAATAGTGTTAGGTTTTTCATTTTTTAGTGTGTAATTTTCCTTAGTAGTATTTAGTTTTAAATTATGTAATGTTTTAATTTTTAAGTTGTAATCTCCTTTTATAAATGAAAGTTCAGTTTTGATTTACTCTTGTGTTCTTAATCTTGTCTCAAAATCCTAGTTCAATTTATCAAGTACTTGATTTAAAAATCTGTAAGCCCTCATACATTTCTATAAGCTTTATATCCTCACATAAGCTCTCAACAAGCTTATGTGAGACTAATTCCATTTTATGCTAAGGAAAGTTACTTCCAAATCAAATCAAAGAAGATCAAGTAATATAAGAAGGCTGCATCACCAAGGAGTGGTGAACAGTGGGTTCAATAAGCTGTGTATAAGCTTATTTAAGTTGATAAGAGTTGAAGATACAGGCCTTTTGCAAAGGCTACTTTGGATAAGAGCTTGTGCTTAAGGTCTATGAGCTTTTTACTTTTTCCTCTGATATATTAGTTATAATTAATAGCTTATCTATTTTGCTTATATCTGGCTTATTTGTTTAATCTGAGTAGTTTACTTGTTTTTAACTGAGTTTGAATTTATATGATAATATTAATCTTGTTATTTCATTTTTATGTCTTAAAAACATAAAAACTCAAAAATATTTTGGTCATTTTCTTTATTATTCTTTTACTCAGTTTAATTTGTGTTGATTCTGGCTTAATTAGTCTAAATATAGTTGTTAAGCATTGATAATTTCAACTTAAGTTACTAGAAACCAGATTTCCAAGCTTATACCCCTTTTCTGTCTGATTAGGGGTGTTTGGTTAAGCTGATAATGGTAGGTGTTTGTGTAGCTGCAGGTTTGAAATTGTTTGCATCTCATTTAGAAAGCCTAGGTCTAATATAATTTACCTTAAAAGTCAAATAATCAAAGTCAAAAAGGCAAATGGTCATAAAATAGTTTGGGTTAAAGCTTTCTGTCAAAAACATTCATAACCAGTCAACTTTCAAGCTTCATAAAATCTTCATTAGGTTGTGTTAGGTGTTGATTTTTAGTTTTCTGAGTAGCTCATAGTATCCGCTTTAAATTCTTAGTTGATATTTTAGCTTAATATCACATAGGTAAGCCTAGAAATCAGATCAAAGTAGGTTGTTCAACAAAGTTTCCAACTGTTAGTCTTTAGACTTTTCAAAATAGCTTTTCAAGTGATTATCTAGCTTAAGTCTTTTACAAAAGTTGCTTATATAAACCTAGGAAGTAAATCTGGAGCTTTGTGTGCTTTTTGGAAAAATTCAAATAGTCAACACAAGTTAGAAATAAGTTGTTTTAGCTTTTTAGCTTTTCTGATTTATTTAATGAAAGTTTTTCAAATCTGTTAAAAATTCCCTTGGTTTTGTCAACTTATAAATTAGTTTTGAGAGTTTCAGCTTTTTAAATAAGCTAGATAAGTAGAAAAGTACTTTTGTGCTTATTGGAAAATTTAATCTGGCGATTAGCTTATCTCAAGTGCTTATTTTAAGTTTGGCTAGCTTATTTTAGATTTAAAACGTTTTGCAACTTATTTTAGCGTATTTGTCTTAGTATAACTCTAGATACAACTTATTCGATTCAATAAGCCCATTTTTGGTTTTATGTTTATGTTTATTGCAATATAGTCCCTTGTCTTTCCTGATTTATTTTTAATAGGCCGAGGTAGTAACCTGACATGGGTTCTTGGTTGGGCTTGTATGTTCTAGTGGGCTGCGTTTGTGTTTGGTTTATATATTGGGCTGTTGCAAAAAAATAAAACCCGGTTTATTTAAGAATTTAAAATTTTAATTTTCAAATAGAATTTAATTAATTTTAATATAGTTTTATTAAATATAAAAAATATAAAAAATATAAAAAAATACTTTTAATCTTTTAGCATTTTTAGATTTTAATTTTGGGGTGTTTTTAGAATTTGCATTTTTATAGCTTTATATTTTCATTTTAATTTCTCTTTTACGTGCTTTAATTAGTTGTACTTTTTGCTTAATTTGTGGTGATTGCAATTTGTTTTTAGCAATAGTAAGTAGTTTATGTAGCTTAATATTTTTATCTTTTTACGTGCATTCAAGTAACATAAAATCCAAAAATATAACTTAACCAAAAACGATTAATCTTGTGATAAATTAGTTGATCAATTCGAGTCGAGTCGAGGAACGATAAATAGACATTAAAAAGAGTTTAAAAATTCTTATATTAAATTATTTAGCCTAATGTAATTAATTTGGATTAGTTAAGTATTTAGTAAAGTTTATGAAACTTAAATAAGCCCAAGAATAAGCCCATTAAGTTTGAAACCCAAACCGAATCACTATGGGCCTAACGAGCCCTTTAAGCCTCAAAATACTATTACTAGACCTTTCGTGCCAAAATTGGAGTTATGTGAAAGTATAAGATCATTTTGTAAAATATTAAAACCAAACAAATTCAATTCGATACTTTAGAAAGTCTAGGGACTGTTTTTATATTTTTCCGAAAGTTTAAGGGCATATTTAATCATATTCGAAACTTAATTAAATACTTGGGACCATTTTTGCCATACACCGAAACTCAAATGAGCCCTAGGGGCTGTTTTGGAATTTAATATAACGAACAAGGACTAACTTTGCAAATGAACTTAACGGACAAAACCCTAGGGGTATTTCTTGCTATAAAATGAATGTGTTATAAACCGGTTGTTTGGAAACTATTATTTTTACAAGGACTGTAGTACAACTTAATTTAAATAATAATAATATTGTTTTAAAATAAAGTAAGTTAAGTTTATTTTAACTATTTAATTAAATAAACTATAAGGATATATTGGGAAACTTACAAAAATTGAAGGACTAAAGTTTGTACATCTAAAACTCTAAGGACTTTTGAAAAACATTATTTTTTTACAACTCTTAATTAAATAAAAATAATTTATTTAATTAATTACGTCGTTGACGTTCAAACAAGTTAAATACATTTTTAGAATCTAAAAAACCTACCTATATCGATAACTTATTATAAGTTTAACGTTTAACAATAGTAACACTTATTAAATTGTGATCATGCATTCTCATCAACTACATTTATATGTACATTTTATTTGTGTATTTACTGAGACCATATAAATTGCTTAGGTAATTCCACTGCTTCGTGATCATACTGTGCCAGTCTATTCAGTGACCTTACCACTATTGCATCACCAATAAGGTGAGTTCATGGCCCCATATTTTTACATCTTTTATAACTGGGGAAGAAAACATACTAATTATTGTATATGCAAACATTTCACGGGTCCGCAACTTATTTACTGCCTATTGTTTGCCCCATTCCCGTGGACTGTAATATTTAATGGTGCAACGCGAAATGTTATAAATAGATCTATTTGGGGATTGACAATCCCAGTCTACATGAGTAGCTCTCACCTAGCCTAGGCCAAGGCCACCAGACTTATATACATTGTCGGACTAAAGGGTACTTCTCAGGGAAGATCCACATAGGCCTATAATCACTTGTCTAGCTTCTATTACAGGGAAAAAGGAACTACTATAGTATTAAGCTTGGAGCTCTGGTACTTTCGTGGTGTTTTGCATATCAGTACTTTTAATTATAAATTAAACCTGTGAATTCACCAACATCGTGTTGACCCCCACATTTTACTTTATATGTTTTCTCAAGAAAATAAGTAGGTTCATGTGCACTTGGATTTCCAGCATCATAGGAAGCATCATGTTACCATTGGGCTGGGATATTACTTCAAAAATGTTAAATGTGATTTCAAGATAATTTACTTAATTTGCACAATTAAATTCATGTAATATGTTTTAGTGACAATTATGATCATTAATCTATATACTGTGTGATATCGATCCACCAAAGTAACCCCCAATTACTATTCCACTGCATTTGACCACTTTGGGGGTGTTACAAAAATGACATTAGAGCGCATAGTTATAGAGAACCATATCACAATCTAAAATTTTTAAAATAATAAAAATTTATAACTGGACTATAACATAATTTAAAAATCAATTTTAAGAAAAATAGATTTTTGGGGAACCCTTATGATTAGGCATACATCATATAGAGCATACATATTGTCTGAACTAACTGTGCACTGATATATATCTTTTGGCTATATGATCACATAATTATCTACGTAATTTTTATCCTACGCTGTTAAAAGTCATATATAACATCGCATATACATTTTTTTTGAAAACTTTCTGAATTGTGTAAGCTAATACTTACTCAACCTTAAAATGCTATTATTTTCAGATTATCATGACATCACCGACACGTGTACCTACTGTTCCCATAACCACTACTACGCCATCATCACCGACCTCGGTACTCCACGGACTACCATCAAACACTGAGTCTGGAGATTACGAGATTACTGGAGCCATCGTTATATCTGATTCTACCACCTCCACACCGCCAGTCGTACCTGCTTCCCCAACCGGGGAAGGAGATCAGACTGTACCCACCTTACCACCACTTCCACCACTATCTACTCTACACTGCTATCCCACCAGAGCCTTACCACCTCGCAAGAGGAGGTGTGACTCTACTCCTGTCTCCACATTTGAGATAGGAGAGGGATCAGGAGCGGGACGGGCAGGACCCGACCCTGTTCGGGCACAGATGGCTACCTTAGCTGTGAGGCAGGCTCACGATTCAGCTGATATCCATTCCCTACTACGAGCGGGCCATTACGGACGCTCAGTACTCCAAGAGAGACTAGACTCTCTCTACTGGGCAGTAGCGGTGGAGTCGCACACTACTCAAGGGACTTGGGAGACTGTCCAGGACACCCTACAGTGGTTTCTCAAAGACAAAGCTCATCTTCGACAGCGTTTGTCCGCCCTCGAGAGCCAGCAGTACCACACACACACAACTCTCATGACCCAGGATGAGACTTTTCACATCTTCTTTGACTTGGCAGAGATCCGATATCAGGGGACTACTATAAAGACTTACCACCTCCGGAGTGCGGATACAACACGACAGTTGTAATTGCTAGAGGCTCTTCGCCACACCAGAGACACACGTGCTGCCGTGATTGCTTTACAGGATGCTACTCAGACACCTGTAGCCCTAGTTGTACCAGCCTTTTCTAGTGATTCGGCTAGTCCTGTTTAGATTAGATATCTTACATATCATGACAAGTATTGGGTTGCATCTTAGCTCTCATGATCTAGGACTGATGTACTGTATCTTTTGTCCTTTCAGTTGTATTTTCATCTTTTAGTACCTAACCCTTATAGGTAGGTTATCTTTTGTTGTACCAAAAACATTTGTACCACTATTTCAGACAGGCATGATATATCCCTGTCTTAGATTGGTTCTACCTGTATGATATTGTTGTTTAACAAAAATAACTTGTATTGATGTTACCTTATTACTCTCTTGTGCTTATATTATATTGTGAACTTTTGATAGGTTATCCAATTTGTTACAAAATTCATGCATATACATTTCATGTAACTAATATAAATGCAATATTGCTCAACTAATAAATCTCATTATTGTATATTATAAAAATATGGCTGCAAGAAACACCCGATCAAACCCTTCAAGAGTTAATGCCACACCCACCATCTCGGAAGTCCAACTCAGGGTACTTATCGGGCAAGACATAGTTGACGCCTTGGCTGCTAGAGAAGCTCACCCCAGAAGGAACCAAGACGACAGTCAGAACTCCAATGCAAGGAGGAACGATAGGATTGCTAGAGGTTGCACATACCCCGACTTATTGAAATGTAAGCCCGCTTACTATAAGGGCAAAGAAGGGGTTGTTGAACTAATGCAATGTTTGAGAGGACCGAGAAAGTATTTCGCATCAGTGACTACACAGAGGAGAACAAGGTGAAGTTTGCCACATGTACCCTACTAGAAAGTGCTCTCACTTGGTGGAATTCTTTGGTTGCTACCCTTGGGCATGACAATGCCTACGGGATGACTTGGACTGTGTTGAAAGAAAGGTTAACCGAGAAGTATTGTCCTCGTGGTGAAATTAAGAACTAGAAATTGAACTGTGGAATATCAAATGCACGAACCATGACATTACGGCTTACAATCAGAAATTCCAAGAGCTAACCTTGATGTGCACCAGAATGGTTACTGATGTGAAGGATAAAATCAAGAAGTATGTTAGCGGACTTCCGAAATCCATTGACGACTCGTGCTCGCATCTCGACCCACTATAGTAGAGGGTGCCATTGAGTTTGCCACTGAGCTGATGGACAAATGAGGTCGTAACCATGCGGAAAGGCAGACTGAGAACAAGAGAAAATCTGATGAGAACTTCTGTAGCCATCATCAGACTCAGCCACCCAAGAGGCAGAACGTAGGCCAAGTTTACAGTGTTACTACCTCAAAGCCACCGCGGTATGTAGGTACCAAGCCCAAGTATGTCAAGTGCAATTTTCATCATTACCGTGACTCATCATGCCGAAGACCCGGATCAAGCAATACCTTCGTTTCAGCTGACAGAAGCAACACTGGCACCTACCTCAGACCCAACAACGGGAGTGGACAGAACTTCCATGGTAATGGACAACAAGGAAACTTCCATCCCATTGGTGGGAACGATATGAGACGGAAAGAAGTTCGTTGCTATGGTTGTGGGGAACGGGACACATCAAACCCGAATGCCCAAAACAAGCAAACAAGAACGAGAATGGTGGAGGAGCACCGACCAGAGTTTATGTCGTAGGAGATGCCAGAACCAACCCCGACTCCAATGTGTTTACCGTACATTTCTTTTGAACAATCAATATGCATCTATATTGTTTGATAACGGAGCCGATAGGAGCTTTATATCTATCGAGTTTAGTAGTTTACTAGACATCACTCCTACCAAGTTAGACAACTGTTATAGAGTCGAATTATCCGACGGTAAAGTCATCAAAACCGATACTATCTTAAGAGGTTGTACCTTGAACCTTCTGAAACATCCATTCGATATTCATTTAATCCCAGTAAACCTTGGTAGTTTTGACGTTATCAAAGGTATGGACTGGTTAGCAAAATATCACGCAACCATCGTGTGTGATGAAAAGCTAGTCCGTATACCCTGGGGAAGAGAAGACTTAATTGTCCGAGGAGAAGGAAACACAGACAGGACTGACACCAGACTGAGTGTTATCTCATGTACGAAAGTCCAGAAATATCTAATGAGAGGATGCCCTGTCTTCTTAGCACATATTTCTAAAACGAACGAAGAAGACAAGCCAGAGAAGAAACAAATCAAGGACGTACCAATTGTCCGCGATTATCTTGAAGTTTTCCTAGACGAATTACCTTGTTTACCGCCAACTCGTCAAGTAGAATTCCAGACTGACTTGATACCAGGAGTTGCACCTGTAGCTAAAACACCTTACCGGTTGGCACCAACCGAGATGAAAGAACTCGCAAAACAACTTCAAGAACTGTCAGACAAAGGTTTTATTAGACCTAGTTCTTCACCTTGGGGAGCTCTAGTGCTATTTGTAAAAAAAAAGACGATTCTTTCCGGATGTGCATTGATTACAGGGAACTGAATAAGTTAACTATGAAAAAATCGTTATCCACTTCCTCGAATCGATGACCTATTTGATCAACTCCAAGGATCAAGTGTGTATTCCAAGATCGATTTAAGATCGGGATACCATCAGTTGAATGTCAAAGAAGAAGACATTCCAAAAACAGCTTTCCGAACTCGCTACGGTCATTAAGAATTTCAGGTTATGCCCTTTGGACTAACCAACGCACCAGCAATATTCATGGACCTCATGAATCGAGTGTGTAGACCGTATTTGGATGAATTTGTGATAGTATTCATCGACGACATACTCATTTACTCCAAGAATGAACAAGACCATGGGGAACATCTAGCCCAAGTGCTGAAACTACTTATGGAAGAAAAGTTGTACGCAAAATTCTCCAAATGTGATTTTTGGATTCCTAAGGTTCATTTCCTTGGCCACGTGATCGATAGCGACGATATTCAAGTAGATCCCGCAAAAGTTGTGTGACAATCTGACATTTTCCGGTAGTAAATTTATTCTCGTATATTATTTTTATTTTTTATTTTTATGTTGGTTCATGAACTCACAAATTTACGAGATGAAATTAGGGCTTACGTGCATAATTTAACGTCTTTTACGTTTAAACTGGGAACCCTAGGTTTACGTATTTACGCTTTTGTGCTCCGTTTTTTATGAGACAATTTTTATTAGAATCGTTTTGTGTCGTAGTTTCATAATTTGCAAAAATGTTTTTCGTAAATCGACCCGAGGACACGTAAATCTAGGAAACTAGAATCGAGAAGTACCCGTAAATTATTAGGGATGAGACAAGTTTAACACTTGTCCCACCCCTCATAGGGGCGGATTTCACAAGGGCATAACACCCCTTTGTTGTCAAAATTTTAGCTACCTTGAGACACTTGTCTCATAACATGCATTTGATACAAAACCTTCACTTCTCACACACACTTCTCATAACATACATGTGTAAGTAAAAAATTTTCATCAAACCCTCTCCCTCTCCCTCTTTGACCGTCCACCACCATCAGCATACACCCATTTTCATCAAATTTTAACCAACAACTTAATCTACAATCAACATATGTTGATAACTACTTAAAAGGAGGTTGTTTTGAGGTGATTACTACTTGTGAAAGGAAGTTTTCATGGAGTCCTAGGGCTGATTTTCAGGAAGGAGTTCATATACTTGAAGATTTCAAAAATTTGTTTTGCAAAGTTAAAGATTTAGTTACCAAATCAAGCCTTGTTCATTCAAAATCTCAACCTTTTCATCACTTTGGTTGGTATAAAGATTGTTTTCTTTCTATCATCCTACTAATTTTGTAAATTTATTTATCTATTTACTTCAAAATATATATTTATGATGATGATGAATGATGATCAAAGTATTACATGGGGATTTTGTGACACTAGATTAAGTTAAAAATGCTAAATCTACAAGTAAAAGTTGATGAAATCTTAACTTAATAAGTAGGCTGTAACAAACAGTAAGTTTCAATGTTTTTACTTGATTAAATGTATTAGATTATTTGATATAATGACAGATTAATGATTTTTACATAAGTGGTGAATTGGCCACACAATAGAATGTTAAAAATGAGCAAGATATGGCCAAAATACTTTTGAGGTACTAATCTGACTGATCTGTTTTGAACGAATTAAAAATGATATTTAGAGGTTGTTTTAGAAGGATCAATAGGAGAGTTATTTGTAGAGCATATCATGTAGTTTCTACAATAAAAATTTGGGATTCTAACTCATTATATAACTCAAGATATGACAAAAATGGTGAACATGAGATTTTACATCAGATTTCACTTTAAGTTATATAATATTAAAAGGCCACTTGAAGTAAATTAATATATAAAATAAGTATATAAAAGTAAATAATTGATAATAACTACTATAAAATATGTTTATATACTATAATAAATAAGTATCACATTTTATAAAAATAAAACTCAAATGATTTTCTAACTACAAACTATATATATATGACTTTTACGTCTTTTTTGGCTAAACCGAAAGGATGGCGTTTTCGCCAAACAAAACATAGATGGCCGGACCCGTCTAATGTAACATTTTTATAAAACATCTACTGATATATAAGCACATCTAACAAGTAAATATCGACAAACCCGAGCTTTGTAACTTATGGACCCGTAATGGACCAAATTAGTCTTGTTGGACCACTAGGCCCAACTAGTTTGGTTTAGCACTATTGGACTTGCTCATGGGCTTAACCCACATGGACTCAACATATGAGTATAAGCCTGGTCCTTAATAGATAAATATACTAATAAAAAGATATTGGACTCTTAATGGGCCTATTGTGCCTTAACATATACATGGGCTAAAATTAGCATAACTAGACTAAGTTAACTAAATACTTAACAACTAATAGTGTTGTGTAAAGTGTTAAAACCCCACTTGATCATCATGATTATGACTTGATTACATATACATAACAACTTTTTATAAATATTATTCGACATAGTCTAAGATCGAGTATTATTTGTTTAGGTTTCCCGTGATCGAGGCACGCACCGTACATCCTAATTGCTGATAACCCGCCTTTCCCAACCAACGTGAGTTCATAGCCTCGCAATCTTTTAAATATTTTATGAAATGTTTTGTAAACCCGCGAGGAGATAACATGCGAGTTTTATTGAAAATAGAACACAAGTGGTCCTGATTGTATGCTTATTGATATGGACCCCATTGATTGTATGACCCAAATGAATGAGTGAAATGGATTATTATTAGTTAGGTTATGTCACTATAAGTCCCATTAGCATGAGTTGTGAACTACCAGGAGTTGGTAGACGCTTATGCATATAATAGTACTATTTGGGGAAGATCACCCCAGTTCGCGCCATGACGGTTGATCCCCGTCGTGCCACATTGATTGGTAAGCGAATTTATGTATGAGAGGATTTATATAGCGTGATATTAGTGACGACACACTCATTTAGATGGGCACATGTTTGTCGGGCTCGCGACCCGTTGTATATTATAGAAAGGTAACAATGTCATGCGGCTTATAATAATCTGATAATAAAACCAATAATGGTAATACTGAGGCTGCGGTCTCAGGAATAGTGTATGATATATGAATTGAATTATAATATATTACCTGACTAGCAATATGGGGTCTTATTACTGATATTATGCTTGTGTTCTGCTTTACATAACTGTTTTATATAACGGTTTTTACTAAACTCTATGAATTCACTCGGCATTCGCTGATTAATTTTTCGCATGTTTTATCTCAGGTGCTAGAAGGTAACTTGGACGGAGATCGACTCTGATGGCCCACTTATTAATAATATTCATTCGAAACATGTTTTGTAAACTTTATGATTGTAAAACTGGGGGACCTTGTGTGGACTTTAAAGTTTTATTCGAATGAATGTATGTTTAACTTTGTACAACCCTTTTTATGCGTTGTTTATGATTTGAGTTACTGTGCTATCCCGTAACACTCTATTGACCCTTCCGTTGTACCGATACGAAAATTGAGAGTGTTACAGTTTGGTACCAGAGCTCTCGTTATAGTGAACGAAAGATTTTTAAAACTAAGGTTTTGAATAAAACATTTCAAAAATCTTTTAACCATAAATATTTTAAGTAAAATGTTTAAAAATCTTTTGACTATAACGGTGTCGAAGATCTCCGATGTTGCGAACAAGCCTTATTGAGAAGATATATATTTTGATATATAATCTAATATATATATATGTCGTGATTTCAGTATGTAACTGCTTAATAATTATTTTTATGCTAATACGAGATATATTATATAATGCAGATTTATCATGGCAGACCCTAACATTCCCGTAGAGAACCCTGCTATTCCTGAACCTAACCTATATGATAACCCTTACCTAGAATGGATTATAATGTAGAAGATGATATGGAGGAATAAGAGGAGGAACCATTCGAGGATCCTGAGCCCCAAATAGGACTAGGAGATCAGATTGCCCCACAGGTTAATATTGTAGAGGATGGTAATGTTGGTGTCGAGGAAGATGATGAGGTTGATATAGATGAAGTAGGTAATGAAGATGACGATAAGGATGTCGATGAGGAGGTAGATATAGGTGATGAGATTGATGATGATGAGGCGGAGCTTATTTTTCCTTATGATGTAGATGATGGTGAGCTTTTACCCCCTCCGGTTGAGCGGTCTGATTCTGATTCTGAGTTACTTAGTGATGAATCGTTAGAATCTGATTCAGAGGATGATGAGGATGATGATGCACCTGATGGCACTAATGGGATTACTACTCGTAGGCCGATTGATAGGGATGACTTTCAGAGGAGTGTGCATGTGATAGGAGAGTCGTCGAGGGTTCGAGAGGCTACTCATATTGATAGACTTGCACCTTGGGCCTTAAGACGTGATTTAGATGCTTTACGAGTCCAAGGTAGTATGACAGAGATTGGCTTAGGTGTTGTTCAGACTCATGTTTGCTTTATTGGAGTCGAAAACAAAGATTGGTGAGAAAGAGCGAGAGTTGCTTGATTTGGGTTTGAGTGATGTGGAGCGTAGTATGAATGAAGCGTTTAGGAGATTGTCTGTGTTGGAAAGTGTTGAGGATGCAGAGATGAAGAAAAAGTGAACTCGATGGAGATTCAGTTGAATGTGGCTCGTGCAATGCGCGAGAAGGTTGAAAGAGGGTTACATGTGTCTATTGGTTGGAACAGTAGGTTTTATGCTGAGATGGTCGAGAGATGAATGATTCATAAGAGCCCAACTGATGATGATGAGTCTTGTGATCGTCCGAGGAAGATACCAAAGAAGAAGAATGATGATGGACCCTCTAGCAGTTCTCAGTAGACTAGTTTATCCTTAGTAGTATCTTTGTATCTTCTGTAAAACCTTAACTAAACTGGTATGTCGGTTAGTAGATCTAGCACGAATTTTGGGCTTGTATAGTGCTAGAATTATGATGTGGGAAGTTAACTAAGACGATGTAGTTGTTTATGATCTAATGAAATATGTATCTTTTGTCTTAAATTCCATGTTGTACCTTATATATATTTTGCTTCCTTGATTATCAATTCGCCCCTTTTATTTAAACCCCTTATTGAGTGAATGCTTATTATACTTTGAATTGTGCGATAATAGAATCATGTCGCCCAAGAAAGCCGTGACCGAGGAAGAAGTGCGTATGATCATTGCGGAGAAAGTTGCCGCATCTATGGATGAGTTTATGGCAAATGCAAGAAATGGAGCTGGCGGTAGTGGAGCTGGAGGTAGTGGAGCTGGCGGTAGTGGAGCTAGCGGTAGTGGAGCTGGCGGTAGTGGAGCTGGCGGTAGTGGAGCTGGCAGTAGTGGAGCTGGCGGTAGTGGAGCTGGCGGAAAGAATGTGAATGCTAATGGTGGAGGAAATGTTGGAGGACCTGGACTTAATGCACCCGAAGTTGGTGGTTGTACTTATGTGACATTCATGAAGTATGACCCACTCCCTTTTAATGGAACTGAAGGTGCGGTAGGATTAAGTCAATGGATTGAAAAGATTGAGTCTGTGTTTCGCATAAGTAAGTGTAAGGAGGAAGATAAGGTGACTTTTACTATGGCTACTCTTAGAGGTCGTGCATTGACTTGGTGGAATGGGAGGATTGCTTTTATGGGCATTGATGTTGTTAATGCTACTCTATGGGCCGAAATTAAAAAGTGGATGACACAGGAGTTTTGTCCTTGTAGTGTGATTATTAGGTTGGAACAAGAGTTGACTCATTTGAAAATCAAAGGTGTAGACATTGATGGATACACAAATCGATTCCATGAGTTGGCTTTGTTGTAACCCCGGTTGGTTGAACCTGAGGAGATAAGGATTAATCAATACATTAAAGGGTTGACCAAGAATATCTGAGGGGATGTGACATCGTCAAAGCCATTGACCATTGATGGTGCAGTGCGAATGGCTTACCAGCTCATTGGACAAATCATATAGGATAAGGAGGATGAAGCACATGCTGGTGAGAAAAGAAAGGGTGAAGGCGATCGTGGAGGTCGAGGTGACAATAGGCAAAGTTTTAATCGCCGTCAAAATCAAAGGAGGGGAAATGCAAACGCTCTGACTAACAACACACCGCGAAATGATGAAAAGTGTCCAAAGTGTGGTAATACGAGGCGTGTTGGTGACTGCTAGAAGTGCAGAAATTGTGGAAAGCTAGGACACAAAGTGGAAAAGTGTAAGAGGGGAATCGTTTGTTACAATCGTGGAGAAGAGGGCCATAAGAAACCAGATTATCCAAAATTGAAAAAGAATGGCCAAGGAAGAAACAACCAGGGTGGTGTTTATCAACTTGGGACGGTTGATGTTAAGAAGGAGGATCCGAATGTCGTTACTGGTATGTTTTTACTCAACAATCATTATGTTGTTGCTCTATTTGATTCGGGGGCTGATAGGAGCTTTGTATCTACCAAATTTAGTGCCCTTATTGACATTGAACCTATCGAGATACACACCAGTTACGAAGTAGAATTGGCTGATGCTAAATTGGTAAGAACTAATAAGTTATTGCAAGGATGCTCTCTAAATCTTTTGAACCATTCCTTCCCGATTGATTTGATGTTAATCGAACTAGGTATTTTTTACATTAGTATTGGAATGGATTGGTTATCCATGAATGATGCTACAATTTTATGTGGAGAAAAGAAGGTTAAAATTCCTCTTAGGAATAGCACGTTGGTGATTGATGGTAATTTAGGTGAATCCCGTCTGAATATCGTTTCATGTATTAAAGTCCAAAATTACATCAGGAACGGTTGTGAGTTATTCTTAGCTCAAGTGACTGGGAATGAGTCTAAGGAGAAACGATTCGAAGTCGTGCCTATTATCTGTGATTTTCCTGAGGTATTTCCCAATGATTTACCCGAACTTCCGCCGATAAGGCAAGTTGAGTTTCGAATCGATCTTGTTCCTGGTGCTGCACCGGTGGCACGTGTGCCTTACCGATTAGCACCATCCGAATTGAAATAATTATCCGAACAACTCAAGGAGTTGTCTGATAAGCGTTTGATTCGACCGGGTTCTTCGCCCTGGGGAGCCCCGGTCTTGTTTGTGAAAAAGAAAGATGGATCTTTCCATATGTGCATCGATTACCGTGAGCTAAACAAGTTGACGATTAAAAATCGATATCCTTTACCAAGGATTGGTGATATATTTGATCAACTACAAGGCTCTAGTGTATATTCTAAGATCGATCTACGGTCTGGATATCATCAACTTCGCGTCCGCGAAGAAGATATTCCTATTACTGCATTTAGAACTCGTTATGGACACTATGAATTTCAAGTGATGCCATTTGGGTTAACTAGCGCACCGGCGGTATTCATGGATCTAATGAATCGAGTGTGCAAACCCTATTTGGATAAATTTGTGCTCGTGTTCATTGATGGCATTCTAGTTTATTCCAAGAATAAAGAAGAGCATGGAGAACACTTAAGGACTATCTTGAATTTGTTAAAGGATGAAAAGTTGTATGCAAAGTTTTCGAAATGTGATTTTTGGTTGTACTCTGTTCAATTTCTTGGTCATGTGATTGACAAAGATGGAATTCATGTTGATCCGACAAAGGTTGAAGCCATTAAGAGTTGGTCTGCACCGACAACGCCAACGGAGGTGCGACAATTCTTAAGATTGGCTGGCTATTATAGACGATTCATTAAGTAATTTTCTTTAATAGCTAAACACCTGACCAAGCTTACTCAGAAAAATAAACCTTTTGTATGGGGAAGTGAAGAAGATGAAGCATTTCAGGTATTAAAGAAAAAATTACGTAGTGCACCTATTTTATCATTACCCGAAGGTAGTGAGGATTTTGTGGTATTTTGTGATGCGTCTCTTAGATGTTATGGAGCTGTCTTAATGTAGCGAGAAAAGGTGATAGCTTATGCTTCTAGGCAACTAAGGAAAAATGAGGAAAATTATACTACTCATGATCTTGAGTTAGGAGCTGTAGTATTTGCTCTTAGGTTGTGGAGACATTATCTGTATGGCACCAAATGTACGGTATTCACCGATCATAAAATCCTGCAGTATATCCTCAACCAAAACGAACTAAACATGAGGAAACGAAGATGGATAGAACTGTTAAGTGATTATGATTGTGAGATAAAATATCATCCAAGAAAAGCAAATGTTGTTGCCGATGCATTAAGTATAAAGGATATGGAGCCTATCAGGGTACGTTCTCTAGTCATGACTGTGCACAATAATTTGCCTGAACAAGTTAGAAATTCACAAATAGAAGCTTGTAAGAAAGAAAATTTGATAATGAAGGGTTTCGAGGTGAAGGAGATCCTTTAAAGGTTAGAGCAGACGGAGTGAAATGCTTAAGAGGTCGTATGTGGTTACCTAAGTATGGATGCTTAAGAGATTTAATCATGTTCGAATCCCACAAATCTAAATATTCCATTCATTCTGGTTCTGACAAAATGTATCATGACCTGAAGAAGTTATATTGGTGGCCGAATATGAAATTTGATATTGCAATCTATGTTCGTCAATGTTTGACTTGTACAAAAGTCAAAGCTGAACATCAAAAGCCATCAGAACTACTTCAACAAACCGAAATTCCTGAATGGAAGTGGGAGCAAATCTTGATGGATTTCATCACTAAGCTTCCTAGAACATCTTTTGGAAATAACTCGATTTGGGTCATTATTGACAGACTGATCAAATCAGCTCATTTCATTCCTGTTAAGGAGTAGTTCTCACTGGAGAAGCTGACTCGTCTTTATCTTAAGGAGGTTTTATGTAAGCATGGAGTGCCTGTATCGATTACTTCTAAACAAGACCCTCGATTCGCATCGAATTTTTGGAGATCCCTCCAAAGATCTTTGGGAACGAATCTTGATATGAGCACTACTTATCGTCCCCAAACCGATGGGCAGAGTGAAAGGACGATACAGACACTAGAGGATATGTTAAGAGCATGTGTGATAGATTTTGTTAAGGATTGGGATAAACATTTGCCATTGGCAGAATTTTCATATAATAACAGTATCATGCTAGTATTAAGGCTGCACCGTTCGAAGCTCTATATGGTAGAAAGTGTAGGTCTCATGTATGTTGGAGTGAAGTTGGACATACCCAGCTCACCAGACCGGAATTGATTCGGAGACTACAGAGATGATGGTTCATATTAAGAAACGGTTGTTGACAGCCCGAAGTAGACAGAAAAGTTACGTGGATGTGCGGCGGAAACCGATGGAGTTCAAAGAGGGGGACCGTGTGATGTTGAAAGTGTCTCCTTGGAAAGGCGTCATAAGATTTGGAAAGCATGTGAAATTGAATACTCGCTGTATCGGACCAACTCAAGATTTTATCTAGAGTTGGTCTAGTGGCTTATAAATTAGAGTTACCCTAAGAACATCATGGTGTCCACAATACATTCCATGTATCTAATCTGAAGAAATGTTTAGCTAGGTGTGATGAGAAAATTTCATTAGATGACGTTAGAATTGATGAGAAGTTGCATTTTATAGAAGAACCCGTAGAGGTTATGGATCGTGAAGTAAAGCAACTTAAGCAAATTCGAATACCTATTGTTAAGGTTCGGTGGAATTCAAAGCATGGGCCACAATTTACTTGGGAACGAGAGGATGAAATGTCGAAGAAATACCCACACCTCTTTGACTTCAATAAGAAACGGGCATCGAAATGAAATGGATCTAGGAGGGCGTAGATCCCTTTTTAGGAGGAAATGCTGTGACAATCTGACATTTTCAGGTAGTAAATTTATTCTCGTATATTATTTTTATATTTTATTTTTATGTTGGTTCATGAACTCACAAATTTACTGGACGAAGTTAGGGCATACGTGCATAATTTAACGTCTTTTACGTTTAAACCGGGAACCCTAGGTTTACGTATTTACGCTTTTGTTCTCCGTTTTTTATGAGACAATTTTTATTAGAATCGTTTTATGCCGTAGTTTCATAATTTGCAAAAAAAAATTTCGTAAATCGACCCGAGGGCACGTAAATCGAGGAAACTAGAATCGAGGAGTACCCGTAAATTATTAGGGATGAGACAATTTTAAAACTTGTCCCACCCCTAATAGGGGCGGATTTCACAAGGGCATAACACCCCTTTGTTGTCAAAATTTTAGCTACCTTGAGACACTTGTCTCATAACATGCATTTGATACAAAACCTTCACTTCTCACACACACTTCTCATAACATACATGTGTAAGTAAAAAATTTTCATCAAACCCTCTCCCTCTCCCTCTTTGGCCGTCCACCACCATCACCATACACCAATTTTCATCAAATTTTAACCAACAACTTAATCTACAATCAACATATGTTGATAACTACTTAAAAAGAGGTTGTTTTGAGGTGATTACTACTTGTGAAAGGAAGTTTTCATTGAGTCCTAGGGCTGATTTTCAAGAAGGAGTTCATATACTTGAAGATTTCAAAATTTTTTTTTGCAAAGTTAAAGATTTGGTTACAAGATCAAGCCCTGTTCATCCAAAATCTCAACCTTTTCATCACTTTGGTTGGTATAAAGATTGTTTTCTTTCTATCATCCTATTAATTTTGTAAATGTATTTATCTATTTACTTCAAAATGTATATGTATGATGATGATGAATGATGATCAAAGTATTATATGGGGATTTTGTGTCACTAGATTAAGTTAAAAATGCTAAATCTACAAGTAAAAGTTGATGAAATCTTAACTTAATAAGTAGGCTGTAATAAACAGTAAGTTTCAATGTTTTTACTTGATTAAATAGATTAGATTATTTGATATAATGATAGATAAATGATTTTTGTATAAGTGGTGAATTGGCCACACAATGGAATGTTAAAAATGAGCAAGATATGGCCAAAATACTTTTGAGGTACTAATCTGACTTATCTGTTTTGGACGAATTAAAACTGATATTTAGAGTATGTTTGAGAAGGATCCATAGAAGAGTTATTTGTAGAGCATATCATGTAGTTTCCTATAGCAAAAATTTGGGGTTCTAACTCATTATAGAACTCAAGATATGACAAAAATGGTGAACATGAGATTTTACATCAGATTTCACTTTAAGTTATATAATATTAAAAGGCCACTTGAAGTAAATTAATATATAAAATAAGTATATAAAAGTAAATAATTGATAGTGACTACTATAAAATATGTTTATATACTATAATAAATAAGTATCACTTTTTATAAAAATAAAACTCAAATGGTTTTCTAACTACAAACTATATATAACTTTTGAATCTTTTTCGGCTAAAGCCGAAAGGATGGCGTTTTCGCCAAATAAAACTTAGATGGTCGGACCCGTCTAATGTAATATGTATAAAAAATCTATTGATATATAAGCACATCTAACAAGTAAAAATCGACAAACCCGAGCTTTGTAACTTATGGACACGTAATGGACCAAATTAGTCTTGTTGGACCACTAGGTCCAACTAGTTTGGTTTAGCACTGTTGGACTTGCTCATGGGCTCAACCCACTTGGGCCCAACATATGAGTATAAGCCTGGTCCTAAATAAATAAATGGACTAATAAAAAGATATTAGACTGTTAATGGGCCTATTGAGCCTTAACATATACATGGGCTAAAATTAGCATAACTTGACTAAGTTAACTAAATACTTAACAACTAATAGTGTTGTGTAAAGTGTTAAAACCCCACTTGATCATCATGATTATGACTTGATTACATATACATAACAAATTTTTATAAATATTATTCGACATAGTCTAAGATCGAGTATTATTTGTTTAAGTTTCCCGTGATCGAGGCACGCACCGTACATCCTAATTGCCAATAACCCGCCTTTCCCAACCAACGTGAGTTCATAGCCTCGCACTATTTTAAATGTTTTATGAAAGGTTTTGTAAACCCGCGATGGAGATAACATGCGAGCTTAAATAAAAATAGAACACAAGTGGTCTGGATTGTATACTTATTGATATGGACCCGATTGATTGTATGACCCAAATGAATGACTGAAATGGATTATTATTAGTTAGGTTATGTCACTATAAGTCCCATTAGCATGAATTGTGAACTACCGGGAGTTGGTAGACGCTTATGCGTATAATAGTACTATTTGGGGAAGATCACCCCAGTTCGCGCCTTGACGGTTGATCCCCGTCGTGCCACATTGATTGGTAAGCGAATTTATGTATGAGAGGATTTATATAGCGTGATATTTGTGACGACACACAGATTTAGATGGGCACATGTTTGTCGGGCTCGCGACCCGTTGTATATTATAGAAAGGCAACAATGTCATGCGGCTTATAATAATCCGATAATAAAACCGATAATGGTAATACTGAGGCTGCGGTCTCAGGAATAGTGTATGATATATGAATTGAATTATAATATATTTCCTGTTGGAAATATGTTTTTCCAAAGAAAATCTCAGTCACATCATTGTTAGCATAGATCACAAGCTATAGACTATTTAGGACATTGTAACTTGGAGTGACCTCCCTTAGGGGGAGATTGTTGGAAATACGTTTTTACGTATTTAGGAAGGATAAGTCACTCCAACGATATATACGAAGTATGGGCTCGTGATCTAATATGTAAACATATAACCCATAAAGCCCACATGTAGGGTGGGCTATATATACCCCTCCTAGCATGTTAGGAGGGGTTGGTCATTAGTTGTTTCTCACATTTTCACTTAATACATCTTTCTTTCTCTAATCCTCTCCTTTCTCTCTCTACTTTCTCTCTCTAGGTCTTCATCTCTCTCCCTTTATTTAGATCTTAACAACACTTGTACAATCATAAGAAACGTGGACCTACAATTGGTATCAAGAGCCATGGTTGATTGATTTGTTCTTGTGTTTGTTTTGATTGTTTTTGGTGGTTTTTGATTTAATAAAGCTCAAATCTTAAAAAAAATTGCGTTTTTGTTGTTTAAGTTTATAGACAATCGATTACATAGTTGTGGTAGTGATTTAGGTTAATTGATTTGGTTAAAATCGCAAAATTTTTGGTTATTTGGGTGATTTTCGGGGTATTTTTTTATTAACAGTGAGTTATCATTTTGTACTTTCGTAAGAGGGTTTTCAAAATATTCCGAAAGTCATATTCCAACGTCAAAAGTTACGAAAGTTCAAAAGTTCAGAAAGTCTTTTTGTTACGAAAGTCAAAGTTGCTTAAATTTGTTACGAAAGTTTATAATTTGTTACGAAAGTCAACAACTTCCTCTTTCACTTTTGTTAATATCACTTTCATTAAATCTCACGAAAGTGACATTCTCACTACGTCCGAAAGTTTATTTCTTCAAAAGGTGGTTTGCTACGAAAGTTGATAGTGAGCTTTTACTCAGTTAAAAAGTTCGTTGAAATCGGTTCAATTCGAATTGACTATTGGTTTAAGTGCGACTCAGTCGTCTTTTGGTGGAAACAATAAAAGATTGGTCGTTGTTGTAAAATTAAATTGCAAAACTTAAAGTAAATGGCAGGTAATTAAAACTAAAACTGATTAGAAAGTAAACGGTGCGAGAAATTAAAACAAATAACTAATAATAAAGGAGCGAAACAAATAATAAAACGTAAATTAAAGCAAAACAATTAATAAAAATAAAACTAAAAGACGATATTAACTATCGACACGAAAATAAAGTTTGCTTAATGAAAAAGGAGAGAATAAAACGAAAACGGTACTTTAAAGTTAAACGAGGGAAAACCTAAAGCGGGTACTAAATAAAAGATAAAACTTAAACTTTATGAAAAAATATTAATTTTAAAAATAGAAGAAAAATTCAACTAAAAATACGTAACTTTCAAAAATAAAATCAGAACAACTTACAGATAAAACAAAACAATTACGGAACAATGCTAAAACCTAACCAAGCTAGCAGCCAGCTAGCTCAAGCTAGCAGGTCACTTTTGGCGCTAAAACAGATTAAGCAAGCAAGCAGGGTGCTGAACTATTTTTTCGGAATAAGAACAAACAGTGGTTTTCAGAAGATTTGTTTTTTCGCAATAAGTGTATTTGCAGAAAAATGGTTTCTTCGGAATACTTCCATTTTCAGAAAAAAAATGCTATTTCGCAATATTTGTATTTTCAGAAAAACTAACTTCTTCGCAATAAGTGTATTTTCAGAACTTTTCACTTTTTCAGAATAATCGTTTTTTCGGAATATTGATTTCTTCGGAAAAATAGCTTTTTCAGAAAAAGATAAATCTTCGGATAAATGACAAATTCAGAAAAATGAAAATTTCGGAAAAAAGGCTTCTTCGGAATAATTGGTTTTCAGAGAAAGTGACAAATTCAGAAAAAGGAAATTCAGAGAAATGACAATTTCAGAAAAATTAACCCTAATCCGAAAACTTGAAAAATCAAAGATACAGTAACTCTAAAAATCATAAAATAAGCCACGAATAAGCTAGAATCAAATAAGCAATCTACCAAAACTTAATCTAAAACACTTTTAAGAAAAACTAATTCAACCACAAATCAAAAACTTGAAAAACACTAATAAAATTAAAAATTAAAAATCAACTTTTACTAAAATAAACTAATAAAAACATTAACTAAAATCAAATCAAACACACAATAAGCTATAAAATCAATAAGCTAACACAATCAAACACATAAAAACATAACAATTAATCAAATAAGCATGACAATAAGATAATAAGCATAAAGATTAATAACAATAAGAAAGGTAGAAGGAGAGATTAATATAAAACTTAATTAAAATTAAAGATTCAACAATAAAAGTAAAAGCAAGAATTAAAGAAACTTACAAATTTAAGGTGCAAGACAAGGTAATTAAATGACAATTAAGTAAATGACATGAAAATAAAGGTGGAAAGACTAAGTCGTCAATTTAGCTAACACCTCCTAATGTGTCATTAGGAGGGTATTTATAGGGAGATTAGCAAGTGTTGATATTTTTCTTACTTTTCTCGTCTTTTCGTCTTTATAAATTCTTCGACTTTATCGACTTTGTCTCGGGATTAATTGAACTCGTCTTATAATTTCTTCATTTATTAGACTTGAGTTCTTCGACTTCATTAAACTTCCGTCTTTATATTTTTTCTTCGATAAATCTTCAGAATAGGCATTGGACTTCCGTTGTTTTTGCACTCTTGATCTTTTGACTTCGTCTTTTGTCTTTTTCTTCGATAAAAGTCCGTGAAAGCCCATGTTTTCTTCCTTTTTCACATTTTGATCCTAAATCACAACAAAAACACAAACCACGCATAATTCTGACATTTACGACATAAGATACACGTTTTGGCTTGGGTATTATTATAATTAAGTGGTAAAAGGATAAGTGTTTTCACACTTATTAAATCCCCTACACTTGACCGTTGCAATTTCCTCATGCAATGCATTAATTAAAAAGCAAGTTTTACATTTTTCATCATAATCAATCCACATTGGCCTTTATTAAAGAGACATAAAAGAGATAGAAAATTATAAAAAAAAGAAAACAAGTAAAAAGATTAAAAAAAACTTACCTTAGGGTTTTGGAAATGTCATGAATGATTATCACCCTCAAGTTTCACGTTCCCCATACCAAGCTTAAAAACGAGATCGTTGTTATTATAAGTTAGCAAACTAACACAAACTCATGTGGGCCAATTATTTACTTAGACACCCTTATTCCTAGGTGTATCTCTTATATTTTATGATTGTCTTGAATGATCACGAGGATGCATTGTTGACTTATTTCAATAGTTATTTAGGCTGAAAATAAAGTAGGACGATTTAATCAATAGTTAGCTAAAGGACAAAATCTTTTAAAACTGCTTCTCGGGACCTCAAAAAGTTCATATCTTGGCATAACTCGCTTCACGATTTGAGACCTTTCTCGGACCGATATTTGGCAGCGACTTCATACTTCAAATCTTGAGAGACATTAATGAAATAATGGTCTTCTCTTCATAATAGTAATTTCTTCACTTGCAATTTTTGAGGGATTCTTCATACTTGGACCACGACTTCTTCATTTTTCTCCAATATTTATTTGGGATTTTGATATACAACGATCCGCCTCCTTTTAGGACTTGGATCTATTTATCCTCATACATTGTTAGGGCCTTTTTGGATAGACTTTTCCATGATCTTTACGGGAGTATTTGCTTTTCGTCGTGTGTCTCGATCCTTCATATTGACTTTTAATAAATGATTCTTCACATCACTTGGGATCTTTAGCAACAAAATGTAGCCCTCATGCCTTGTTAGGGCCTTTTCGGACTCGCCAATCTTTGCATCCCGCTTCAATAAGTTATGCCTTGGCTATGAACTCTAATTAATACCGAGCAACTTTTAAACGATCTTGGGCTAGAAGCTAAGTAACTTTTCAAATCGTACAACCTTATTTATTGCAGATAACTTAATTAGCAAGCGATGGGAGAAAAAGCTTATAATCAACTCACATAAATTCACGAAAGAATACTAAACTTATAATTGACTCTATCATCTCTCGTTCTCCACAATTTAAAATCTCAAAAAATGAGACTCGTGGATGCTTAGCCTATTAAATCAATGTTTTGGGTTTTCGAGTCATTTATAGGATCTTGCAACTTCTTAGACTCTTTCAAGTTTAGAATTCGCATTTTAAAGTTCCCTTGATAAACGACTCTCTAGGATTAATTATAGGAACTTGCGAAAAGTTCTTGTTCTTAACCCGTGAGAGTTAAGACTTTCGCGTTTTAAAGCTCCCTATATAAAAGCCTAGCAAAACTTGACTTAAACACGCTAAGGATACTAGCTAGAGTAAACTTAGATAAGTAAACTCGGGTTGAGTCAAAAGATTCACGACTTTGAAAAATTTAAAACCACTTTATTAAAATTTATTCTAGCAACGAAATAAAATAACTAAAATAAAGGAAAATACAACTATACTACTAGGCCAAAATAGATCACAAATTTTGAAAAATGTCGAAAAATCAATTTTTCCGGTTAAAATAAGGACAAATACATGGAAAATGCCACTTACCATCGATAGAAGTCCCCCTACACTTAATATAAACATTGTCCTCAATGTTTAAGCATTTGGAAATAACCTCCCCTACACTTAGGACATTGTGCACTTTGTTTAAATCTTGCTAAGGAAAGGGCAACTAAAGTGATTCCTATTTTAATATTAAATAATATAAAATAGAGAAGCAAAAGAGTCTAGGATAGACCGGGAAGACGGGAACACGGGATCACGGGTCGTCAAAAGTCATCAAGAATGTATCTTTGAAAGCTCGAATCCCTGCACATGATAAGAAAGAAAACAACAAACACATACTAGGGTCTCCCCTACACTTATTACAAAAACAAAGAAAAAAGATAGATACTGCGGGTTGCCTCCCGAGAAGCGCTTGTTTTTGTTAACCGAGTCGTGAGCCTGACTCGACCTTGATTAGCATAGAAAGAATCTTGAAACACATCCACCGGGATCAAATACATGGTTTTCATCCATCAAATAGCACATGCTTAAGGCGAACAAGGAAAGCCAAAGAAGATTAGGCAAGGTTCCCTTAAGCAGTTGTTGAGCACGGTGGTAGCAAGGGTGATGAGGTGCAAGCATATCTCCATAAGTTCCAAAAATCTTTCCTTTTATTTCATCAGATGGATACTGAGATGGCTGGAAAAGTGCAATACCGGGGTCGAACACCTTTTCCTTTAGGGGAAAATAACACTCAGGCTCAGCAGATCTTGTAGAAGATCCGATCATAAATCTCACAATCTCATCCTCAGAAGGTGGATATAGAGGTGTCAAGACATGAGTGCTGCGGATATCGGTGTCGGCCGGCTTTTTCTCCTTTTGAAGCGAGTTTCTTCATATCCAAAGTAGGATAAATACCATAATCATCAAAGTCCAAAGGAGGAGCATCACTCTCATTTGGGAAGTAAGTGTTGAGAAAAGTAGCAAAGTCTTCCTCAAATGAGTAGTCATCCAAAGTAGGATCAAGTGTTGTTGGCGGAGGATCTTCATCATGTGAAGAATCACTCGAGAGAGTATCAACCTCATCAAAATCATCATAAGTGGGCATGTCTGGATACTCAGAAGTAAAATCATCATAATCATCTCCATTGGAACTAGAATCGTCATCATACACATCAAAGATCGGTGGAGACTCATGAATTGGTGGAGGATCTAAATTGGAGAGAGAATCATCCACATCATCTTGGAACAGTGGATTATCATAGCAAGAATCGAATAGAGGATTGTTGTAGACGACAAAATCATCAAGCACATTAATCATATTCGCTGATTCTTTTCCATTTGATTTTGTTGTGATCTTCCCCATTTTGAACACTTGTGCATCATTCCCGACCCTTAAGATTAACTAGCCTTCGGCAACATCGACTAATGCTTTTCCGGTTCTCAAGAATGGCCGACCAAGTATTAACGGAATACGAGGGTCCATTTCATAATCAACAACAACAAAGTCGACCGGAAAAGTGAAGGTGCCAACTTTAATGAACACATCTTAGCCAATACCAACGGGGTAAGCGAGAGTGCGATTTGCAAGCTCAAGAGTCATCTTTGTTGGTGTAAGGTCGGGTAATGATAACTTTTCCAAAAACTTAAAGGCATCAGATTTATACTTGCCCCGAGATCGGCTAAGGCAGTAAATTCTACGGTTTGGTGAAAAGTACATGGTAGCACGAAACGACCGGGATCTCCAAGTTTTTCCGGAAGTTCTTTAAGAAGGATTGTAGAACAATTTTCATTCAATCGAGTATTAACAAACTCGGCCATCTTCTCCTTTTTGCTAAGCAATTCCTTAAACATTTTAACAAATTTAGGCATTTGTGCTAGAGCTTCAACAAGGCTAAAAGTGATGGTCATTTCCGAAATCTTCTTCAAATAGTTCGACACTTGAACATCATCCTTGGTTTGCAGTTTGGCCTTGTCTAAGCGAGATGGATAAGGAATATTGGGTTTATAGGTGGAAGGTGTAGGTGTAGCAGGTAAAGGTTGAGATGTTGAAGGTTTAAAGGTGGAAGGTGGGGTTGGTGAAGGGTTCTTCTTGGGTACTTCAGTAAGAGGTGGAGACGGTAATGGAGAACTAATACTAGGCGTGGGAGTAGGAGGGATAAATGGTGGTGGAGGAGGTGTAGATGGAGTAACTGGGGGAGGGATAGATGGTCCTACTAAGTTTATCCCACTGTGTGTAGTAATAGCACTCACATTCTCTCTTGGGTTGGTGACAGTATTTGAAGGTAGAGAGCCCGAATTAGAGGGTTGAGTGGTTGGTAAGAAACTAGCCAGCATATTCTTCAAATCATTAGTTTGAGTGCTAAAGGAGGTTTGTATATCATGTCGAAGCTCAGATCTAATGTCATTCCCTTGCTTAGTGATATCTCCTTTCAAGTTGATAATTTGGCTTTGCAAATTCTTGATCTGCTCTCCTTGGGTCCTCATTAAAGCTTCAACATCATGATTAATGGGTGGTGCTTGTTGAGCGGGTGGGTGATAAGGATTAGAAGCTCGAGGTGGGATTAGGTTGCTTCGATTGTAGTTGTTGGGGTTGTGGTTTTGAGGAGAGAAAAACCGGATGAAAGAAAGTTGTTAGAAAGGTAACTTAGCAAGTTACGATCACCTTGAGGTCGAGCTTGATGGTTTTCCGTTGAATAGTTACCATAAGCTGCATACATGTTTTCCGGATTGTCATGAGTAGAAGGACAATCAGTGTATGAATGAGGACCGCCGCAAGTCTCACAAGAAGTTGCTACAGCTTTAACTTGTTGGTGTTGATTTGTAGCCAAAAGTTGCATATTCTTGCTCATTTCGACCATTGCGCGGGTCAATTCGGTGATATCAGGGTTTGAAGAAGTAGAAGAAACATTGACTCTCGGGTTTGATCTTGAGGATGCGGATGAATCCCAATTTTTGTGATGAGTAGTCATGTTCTTGATAAGCTCTCTACACTCCTCGGGTCTTCTTTTCATAAATGTGCCACCGACGGCTGAATTAATCGTATCACGATCACGAAAAGTTAAAACATTGTAGAAAGTATCAATTAAGGTGACGGGGAGCATGTTATGGTTGGACATCGATCGATCAAAACATTATATAATTCCCAAGCATCAAAAAGTGATTCATCAGGTTCTTGTGTAAATCCACTAATTTGATTTCGAAGGCTCGTGACCATGGATGGTGGAAAGTAGCGCGACAAAAAGCGTTGAGTAATCTCATCCCAAGTATGAATTGAATTCTTCGGAAGATGATCAAACCATTTTTCGGCATGGTGGGATAAGGTGTGTGGAATTAGGTGAAGGCGAAGGCAATCCATAGTAACACCGGGAAACTTCATTCTTTGAGTAACGGTAATGAACTTGTCGAGGTGTTTGTTGGCATCATCATCCGGCAATCCGCGAAATGGACAAGTGTTTTGCACTTGTTGGATCATGTGATGCTTCAACGAAAACTCCGGAGCCGTGATTTGCATCGGCGCAATCGGTCCTCATCGTCCATTCATCGTGGGTTGACAAAGCTCCTCCATTGTTCTAAGATCGGGTGGGGGAACATTGTTGTTATTATTATTGTTGAGGTGTGGTGGGTTATTGTTGTTGTGTACACCAACCATATCTAAATCTTCACGAGTCTCGGGCTCTGAATAAGTTGAAGATCTAGTACGCATACACCTGCAAAAGCAAAAGAAAAAGATACCAAAGAAATAGACAATATATATACACTATAAAAATAAAAAACTTTTTTGGGTTTTTTAGATTTTTAATTTTTATGGATTTTTAACAATTTTTTATTTTTTGTGATTTTTTTTTTTTTGAAATTTTTTTAAAAATTTTGAGCAAGAAAAATAACGTTCACGAGTGAACGGATCCCAAAATTCAACGTGTCTCTCACAGAAAACCGTTAATCTTCACGAAAAGAGTCGGCAGCGGCGCCATTTGATAGTGAGATTTTACTCAGTTAAAAAGTTCGTTGAAATCGGTTCAATTCGAATTGACTATTGGTTTAAGTGCGACTCAGTCGTCTTTTGGTGGAAACAATAAAAGATTGGTTGTTGTAGTAAAATTAAATTGCAAAACTTAAAGTAAATGACAAGTAATTCAAACTAAAACTGATTAAAAAGTAAACGGTGCGAGAAATTAAAACAAATAACTAATAATAAAGGAGCGAAACAAATAACAAAACGTAAATTAAAGCAAAACAATTAATAAAAATAAAAATAAAAGACGAAATTAACTATCGACTCGAAAATAAAGTTTGCTTAATGAAAAAGGAGAGAATAAAACTAAAATGGTACTTTAAAGTTAAACGAGGGAAAACCTAAAGCGGGTACTAAATAAAAGATAAAACTTAAACTTTATGAAAAAATATTAATTTTAAAAATAGAAGAAAAATTCAACTAAAAATACGTAACTTTCAAAAATAAAATCAGAACAACTTACAGATAAAACTAAACAATTACGGAACAATGCTAAAACCTAACCAAGCTAGCAGCCAGCTAGCTCAAGCTATCAAGCTGCTAGGTCACTTTCGGCGCTAAAACAGATTAAGCAAGCAAGTAGGGTGCTGAACTATTTTTTCGGAATAAGAACAAACAGTGGTTTTCGGAAGATTTGTTTGTTCGCAATAAGTGTATTTTCAGAAAAAAATGGTTTCTTCAGAATACTTCCATTTTCAGAAAAAAAGCTATTTCGCAATATTTGTATTTTCAGAAAAACTAACTTCTTCGCAATAAGTGTATTTTCAGAACTTTTCACTTTTTCAGAATAATCGTTTTTTCGGAATATTGATTTCTTCGGAAAAATAGCTTTTTCAGAAAAAGATAAATCTTCGGATAAATGACAAATTCAGAAAAATGAAAATTTCGGAAAAAAGGATTCTTCGGAATAATTGGTTTTCAGAGAAAGTGACAAATTCAGAAAAAGGAAATTCATAGAAATGACAATTTCAGAAAAATTAACCCTAATCCGAAAACTTGAAAAATCAAAGATACAGTAAATCTAAAAAACATAAAATAAGCCACGAATAAGCTAGAATCAAATAAGCACTCTACCAAAACTTAATCTAAAACACTTTTAAGAAAGACTAATTCAACCACAAATCAAAAACTTGAAAAACACTAATAAAATTAAAAATTAAAAATCAACTTTTAATAAAATAAACTAATAAAAACACTTAACTAAAATCAAATCAAACACACAATAAGCTATAAAATCAATAAGCTAACACAATCAAACACATAAAACATAACAATTAATCAAATAAGCACGACACTAAGATAATAAGCATAAAGATTAAAAAAATAAGGAAGGTAGAAGGAGAGATTAATATAAAACTTGATTAAAATTAAAGATTCAACAATAAAAGTAAAAGAAAGAATTAAAGAAACTTACAAATTTAAGGTGCAAGACAAGGTACTTAAATGACAATTAAGTAAATGACATGAAAATAAAGGTGGAAAGACTAAGTTGTCAATTTAGCTAACACCTCCTAATGTGTCATTAGGAGGGTATTTATAGGGAGATTAGCAAGTGTTGATCTTTTTCTTCCTTTTCTCGTCTTTTCGTCTTTATAAATTCTTCGACTTTCTCGACTTTGTATCGGGATTAATTGAACTCGTCTTATAATTTCTTCATTTATTAGACTTGAGTTCTTCGACTTCATTAAACTTCCGTCTCTATACTTTCTCTTCGATAAATCTTCAGAATAGGCCTTGGACTTTCGTTCTTTTTGCACTCTTGATCTTTTGACTTCGTCTTTTGTCTTTTTCTTCGATAAAAGTCCGTGAAAGCCCATGTTTTCTTCCCTTTTCACATTTTGATCCTAAATCACAACAAAAACACAAACCACGCATAATTCTGACATTTATGACATAAAATACATGTTTTGGCTTGGTTATTATTATAATTAAGTGGTAAAAGGATAAGTGTTTTCACACTAATTAAAAGTTCGTTTCTACGAAAGTCGTTTGTCCTTCGAGAGTATATATCTACGAGAGTATATTTCTACGAGAGTATATTTCTACGAGAGTATCGTTCTGCAAGAGTTTTATTTCTACGAAAGTTTACTATTGTTTGGTTCTGCGAAAGTTTAGTATTGTTTTGTTTTGTTTCGACTCACAACTCAACCCATCAGACCCTTACACCATCAAACCAAACACAAAACCCACGATTCACTGACACAGACTCTCGACTCTCGACCCACATACTTACGATCAAACGATAAACAGATTCGACTCCAAACTAGGACATCAACACACTACATTCTCGACTCGAAGACTCAAGCAAACACTCCCTCGACTCACTAGACTCGACTTAACACCAAAACACTCGACCTCTCCCAATTTAACTTGACTCGACTACTACATCAGACGAAACTGACTCAAACATAAACTTTAAAAAAAGACTTCTCTCGACTCACTCACTCATCTCTCGACCAACCACACTCGACTCAACCGACTGACCCCCACCTCTCATGACTCAAAACACCCAACAGTCTCCACACTAACACACTCAACCTAGACTCGACATCGAAGACCTGACACAACATCCATCGTCACAACCAAGACTCGATCGTTTCTTTCCAAAACAAGACTCGATTCAAGACCAAAACAAAATTGACTCAAAACAAACTTGACTCGAAAGACTCACAAAACACTCATAGTCACAACTCAAGATCTCAGTCTTATTCAAACTTTAATTGATCTAAACACCAAAAATAGAAACAGGAAAAAAAACCTACCCGAGACCCCTTCAAGGATCTTGAAGCCAAATCTTGATTGCCACGAGATGATTCATCTCATTTGATTTGAATCACTTGTTTTCATAGTGAGGATTTAGATCAGCAAGAGACGGAGGTTACAAGCATCACTTCATCATTTTTGTTGTGGATTTAGATCAGCAAGAGTGGATTTAGGGGCGAAGGAAACATAACAGCAAGAGATGGATGGGTGTGGTGTTTTTTTATTGATTATTAAAGAAGAAGATGGTTTGGGAAGAAGCGAAAATCGTTTGGTTAGTGTATGTTTGAGAGGATTTGGTTGCTGAGATTGGTAAAAGAAAGAGGCGGAGTAAACAAGGAACCAGATAGCAGATTAGGGTGAGTAAGTTTAGGTGTGTGTTTGATTACTTTGGGAAAGTCAAATAAGAAAGGATATTAATACTACATATATCACCTACACGTTTTGTGTCTTTTTGTTTTTCTCGGACGCGTGTGATCTTTTTATTCCATCTTGACACGTACTCAATATCTAGTTTTATTTTAATAATAATATTTTCGACTGTGGATATTTAGTGGGTTCAGATATTATTATTATTACTTTTTTCAAAGTAAATGGGGTATTGAAATAATTTACGTGTATTGTTATTGGAAGAACTCGGGTAAATTTTGTTAATTTTCGAACAAAAGTGCTTAAACGACAAAGATATTTTCGGTCTAATAAAGAATTGGACTTTAGACAAATTTTGTGGATTTCAAGCACCGGTTTTATTAACAATACCAAACAAGGATCCAAGAAAATTTCATCGACATTCAATGGAATCATTGAATTCGACAGTTCACGAGGGAGAACTGCAACACATGCAACTTAAAGAGATAAAATTGCAACAAAAAACATTAGAAATCTTTCACGAGCTCAAAACACATCTTGCAAATCTCTATCCGCACAACATGGCCGAACTTCCATTCACGATTCAAATGTTCTTTGGCAACGAGGATAATTTCAAAGAGAAGGTTTTCAATAATTTGGATGAGTTACAGTTGCAACATGAAAGGAAGAATCTTCATGAGGTTAACGCGAAGATATGTCTAGAAATCCTTCGTATACAGTTTAAGGACTTATTTGCTTCAACAATGGTACCTCCTTTTGATGATTCGACTCCAATCCTTCACCAGCTTTTCAACAAGCATACGGGTTGCCAGACTGAAATCTTTAGAAGTGGTTTACTCAATCACATCAATATACTTGAGAAGAGTATTGAGGTCAGGTTAGTTAATTACAACGAGATACGGTTAAAAAAGGGTCAGATTCAAAGAATCAATGAGTCGTCTAAATGATTGAATGCAGCAATACCTCATGAACATCAGAAAGAGACCTGCTTCAAATTGTCGTCAAAAGATGACCAGATCTGGCCGGTGCAAGAAATAGGTGCCAATTTGGTCGTCACGGGAAGCAACGGCAAGGAATCAGGAGGAAAACATGAACCGAGCAGCAAGTCACAAGCACCAAATGTTCAGGTGCGAAGTTTCAACAATATACAGCATGTTGAGCATTCTGAACCTAATTATGCCAAACATGGGATGGAAAAGAGTGATAGCGATACCACTTCTGATTCATCCGATGTGAGTCATAATAGGGGAGAAAGTGTTTAAAATGCTAAACATCATGATAAGTGCCTTATGACTGCTTCTTTAAATAATTCTGATTCTAGGATTGAAGAGCTCGAAACGATCGTAGCTCAGCAATCTAAAGATCTTGAGGATGCCAAACTAGAAATTTCTAAGAAAACGAACAAATTTGAAACATATTTGAAAAACTTGAAATGTGAAAAGTTGTTCTTGAACGAAAATTGGATCAAACAGTTCTAGATTCTAAAGCTGAAAAGGATAATATTTTGAAACAAATTAAGTTGCTTGAATCTAAGTTGGCATCCCAAGATGAATTGCTCAAAGAAAATGAGACTTTTAAGGCTCAAGTACAAGAAAAGGTCTTTGATATAGCTGCGTTGAAAAATGGATTGAGGAAAACTAAAGGAACTAGTATGAACACTAAGCTTGAAAAACCATCAATCTTGCGGAAACCGCCTATAAATCAGTTCGTTAGACAACCGACTGCATTTAGATCCGAGCGACCACAATCCTCGAGACCACGGTTTGCCTCCCAAGTTGATATGGCTCATATTTCTAGAACAGTCACTCCACCAACTAGGGCCAATGTGAATAAAATAGATTTTGCAAGACCTAATCACATGATTGCATCTAGTCTCCCTAGACATAGTCCAAAGAATACGTCTCGAACTAGTTCAAATGACGTTCGCCATAAATTTGGTCTAAGGGAAGCTATTCAAAAGACACAAGTAAGAGATAGGAACTTCAAACCTAGTCAGATGCGTTCTAGTTTACCCAACACTGCTAACCGTAGCTTGTCATATCCTAGGAGCATCAATCAATCATCTAGGAATTCTAGAACTTACTCAGACGTTAAATATGCTACCTGTAAAACATGTAGGAAATGTGTCTTAAGGCAAATCATGAATCTTGTGTCAAGAAATTCCTCCATGAGGTGAACTCCCATGCTAGAATTAAATTCCAATGGTTAGCTAAAATCAAACCCATTGGTAACGTTTGGCGCCCCACTGGTAGAACTTTCACTCTTGTAGGAAACGAGTGCCCTTTAACTAGGATAGTCTCCGATTCTACTAAGACTACTAGGAAGGAGATTGAAAAGGATGATACATCACTTAAGCCTCAACTTAAGGTTTTCTATAAAAGGAAACGTTTGCCAGCTAAGACAAGTGAATCATCTCCTCAGGTCACCTCAAACACAAGAAAAGAAAACTGTGAATCCCCGCATGCTTCTAAGATAGATATCTCTAACCCATGTCAAAGTATACAAACTTCTAATGAGAATGCAAGTACCAAAGTTAACGTTCAACAAGAACAAAGCGTTCCAAACGTCGTATACCGTTCAATTAAGGACACTCTCAGAGTTTGGCTACTGAAGAAGCAGATATCAGAGAAACAAGTGTCTCAGGGGATTTGCAGTTAAGCTTACTGTATAAGGCTTATAGACAAATCACAGTGTGTGACCCGTTCATCAAATAAAGGAAAGTTTGTCGCCGATGATAAACTTATCCTCACAAACGAGAAATTAATTTTTTTCTCGGACACGAGCTAAAATTAAAACTATTCAACGGTTTTAAGCTCGTGTATATGGCTCACAGTCAAATCACATATTGTGACCCGAACGTCAAAGAAAGGGAAGCTTATCTCGTCAACGATAACTTACCCTCAAAACGAGAAATTAAATTCTCGGACATGAGCTTACACTAAAACCATTCAAAGGTTTTAAGCTCGTGTATATGGCTCATCGTTAAATGACAGTAAATAAAGGAAATTTTGATTGCCGATGATAAACTTTTCCTCATTAACGAGAAATTAAATTTTCTCGGACACGAGCTACCATTAAAATTATTCAAAGATTTTAAGCTCGTGTACATAGTGTATAATTATATCTCAGATTATGCCCCAGACTTCAAAGAAAGGAAATTTTATCGTTGGTGATACACTTATCCTTACAACGAGAAATTAATTTTTCTCGGGCATGAGCTACTATTAAAAAGATTCGAAGTTTTTAAGCTCATGCACTATGACTTACAGTTAAATATCAGACTGTAACTCGGATTTAATTTTAGGATAGCTTATCTTTAAAGATAGCTTATCCTCGTAACGGGAAATTAAATTTTCTCGGTCATGAGCTTGTATTAAAACATTCCAAGTTTTAAGCTCAGAAAGGAAAGTGTATCTTTTAAATAGGAGAACTTTTCCTCATAACGAGAAATTCATATTTCTCGGTCATGAGCTTTACGTTAAAACATACAAAACTTTTCAAGCTCATGGAAACGACTTCTAAGTAAATGTCAGCTTAGAACTCGCTCTTCAGTTAAAAGGAAAATTTATCGCCGATGATAAATTTATCCTCATAATGGGAAGCTTGCAACTTCTCGGACTTCAGCTCGTTCTGTAAGATATTCAACATCTTAAGCTCAAGTAATTGGTTTTCAAAACTTTGAACACAATATTTCAAGAATATTTCAAAAGGTTTTTCTAAATCTTTCAAAAATTGTGTGTTCAAAAATGTTTTGATAAAAAGAGCATGTGTAAAACCCACAAAATTGTATTTTCAATATAGAGGACAAAATTATTATTTTAAAAATAGTAGAAATATAATACTTTAAAATAATTTAATCATAATATTATCATTCTAAAATATTACTAATAATGTAAATGTAGATTCTTTTAGAATAAAAATTATGAATTTGATGAAGTTTTATGAGACGTGTGAGTATGGTTTAAGAAAAAAAACTATTTTTGGCAACATTCCAACGACATTAATCAGTTGCATATATATATATATATATATATATATATATATATATATATATATATATATATATATATATATATATATATATATATATATATATATATATATATAAGTTGAGCGTAATAAAACAATAGTCTTTTTGTAGTTAAGTGTTACACGACAATCTTAGATATGCAAGTATAAGTTTTGGTAAACAGAAGAGTTGACAAGATTTTAATGATGAAAGACCATGATTTAATACCTAGTCAAGCAACTTAATTATTCATCAATACTTCCTAAAAGTATAGAAATTTCTGTTATGGAATATATATATGCACTCACTGTATATTATCATGTGAATCGCACATTAAAATAGGCATTCATTAGCAAAACGCGTTTTTATAAATACTTTCTTAAAGCTCCGTTTATTACCGCATGGTTTATGGCAGAATATCCTTTATAACCACATGTACCTTATTCTCCATTTATAGTCTCTCAAAATATATCTCCAAGTTTTCATAATAGAGAATATTTGAAGGGTTCAAGGTACGTATACTCAAGTTCGGATTCACAAAAAAATCGTCTTGTTCGGGTTTCTGTTCATGCCCGTAAGTACGTCCTCTTGTTCAAGCTTACTTCGAATTATGGAGCGTGTTTAAAAGTAGACCGAGTGTGTTGAAATCAGATCTTGGTGGCAAGTAACTAATTTTGGTTATGTTGTTCGTTCGTTCGAGGCTTTGGTTCGGAATTAATATTCTAGTTGTTTAGTTAAACATTGATTTTCGATTCGGCGGTGTCTCGCTAAAACTTTAGTGTTCGTGTTTGTTTTGGTCTCGGATCTATTATGTTCGTCCGCCAAGGTGATTCTTGTTCCCTTATTAATGCGCATCTTGATACCTATTAATATGTTATTTTCTTACATATATCTTTCACGTTGGTCACTTCACATGGGCTTAAAAAAATGCAAAACGAATGTATCTATGAAAGGAAAATGGAATGAAAGACCTTACACTTTTAATAAAGATTTGGAAAAAAAATAATTTAAAAGTCTTTGCATAAATTATAAACTACATAAAATTGGCTCTTAAGTATGCCCCGTAAGACATGACATATTACTATAAGATTTAAACAAGATGGTCATAATTACTTTTTAGTAGTTACTAATTATAGAAACCTGCTATTTTAGGAATTTACTATATATAGAAACCTGCGATTTTTGAAAAGTTACTTATTATGCTTCTACAAGTATAATAACACAGGAATTCATGAAATACATTAATCAGAAACATATGAAAACATCAACAATTACAAGATAATACATGAAACAATAGAACAAGACAAGAACATGTAAAACAAGCTAAGAACACACAGAACCAATAAAGTATACAGTAATCAGACAACTCATTCATGTCCCTTATTTATGTAGTATCCGTAAATTCGGAGTAGATCCATTAGCTTTCATTCTCACTTCATTACTGGACACGAGGTACGGATTTTCCGACCTTTCAGTAAGGACTTTCCTTTCTATGCATGATTAGGATTCCCCGTCTAATGTTTTCCCAAGTATGTGTTTAAGCTTATCAGTAATCATGTTAATAACAAAATAAATTACGTGAGCATTATATACAAGCATGACCAGTTTATGTACTAGTTACGGAGGTACCGTAACCATGGAACTTGAGGCACCAGTGTCGTGACTCACATGCAGGAGAGTGATATCCTGCATCATCTCACTCAGCTCAGTTTGGCCATTTTATCAGTATTTTTTGTGGGGCGTATGGATGCATCCTAGGCTTATCAGTTTACAAGTTATCAGGGTGAATGTGGTGTGTGCTCTACATCCTTCACATTGGAACTGATCCCTCCACCCAGCACAGTATTTAGAGGTCACCCCTCTATAGTTATTTAGAGGTCACCCCTCTATAGCATGACGAGGTCACCCCTCCAGTTATTCATGCACCGTTGTTACAGCACATGACCTATATAAGCTCTGGAAATTAAAATACAGTAAATGCATGTTTTCAGATTTAACAGATAACAGTCCAGCTTTATTATTTATAAATCAGACTTTACAGATTATACACAGATTTCCGCTGCAACTTTACTTATCAGTCTTACAGCTCCAGTATTTTATCAACTGTTTCATTTCAGTAATTCCTTATCATGCTTTATATCCGTTCACTGAGCGTTATGCTCAGCCGTAGTTCCTTTCATATTCTAACGGCAGGTACACCAGGATACTTTTAGGATTCTAAGAGCATGTGCATTTGGATGGAAGCTATCCAGACTTCTTACTTTATGCATTTCATACATTATTCTGCTTATTTGGACATTGTTTAGTCCTTTCCTTCAGTATTTACTTTTCATATTTTGAGCTTGTTGATCCCTTTGGTTGGATCTATATTCTGTTAAGAATTAGTATAGTAGTTTGTAATCAAACTAAAACACTTTGAGCACTCTTACTAACACTAAATAAGTTATGCGGAATCTAACTTATAAAGTACAGAAGAACAGAATTACTTTTAACTATTCTATTCTCTTATTAATCGACTTGTATGAGGTACATGAAAGACATTATACCTATGTTCCTTTTATAGAGTAAGGAACCCTAGAAACCTTAGAATATTCTATAAAGATAACTATATCACAGACGATATATTATCAATATTCTAACTATTTAGGTATATCACATAAGACATACTCTAACTATAACTATGACATATCTTATACAAAGATATATTCGTCCTAATCAATATAGTAGTACTTACTTTATAAGTAGCAGTACTTACTATGTATCGCGTTAATACTAACGTACTTACATAACACTAACAGTACTTGGAATATACTAACGGTACTTGACATTTAACAAATAATTCCCAACAATCCTCCCCTAAACAAGAAATGATAACTTGTTGTCTTCTTGTTTCTCTTGTACTGGATGTATTAAAAATACATGTCTTCAGTCTTTCCTTCATCCTTGGATTGAACTTGGTAATTTGTATTTGTACCTAACTGAATGTAGCCAAACACTTCAAATGTAGATCTTCTTTTGATAAGACAATCTTCAAACATTATAAGCATCATCTTTGTCTTCAAACTATGATCTTCTTGTGTGTTCTAAACATTCATTCATCTTTGTAGCATCAGTTATTGTCTTCTTGAGTTTAGTCCTTGAACTCTTTGATCATAAATCTTTCTCTTGATTTTATGATAACAAAACCTTCTAAGTATTATATCTTTTAATACTTCTTTGTCTGCAATCTTCATACCTGAAATAAAATAGTTAATAACAAACACCAATCTATATTGGCTTCATGATTTTTAGCAAATCACCAGCTATCAACGGATTTGATAAATTCTTTACCAGTTAACCGTACACTCTAAAATAGCCAATACTTTATTCACAAAGAATAAGGTGTGATGAAAACCTTACAATTTTTGGTAAATTATCAACCATCAACGGATTTGATGAAGTCTTTACCTAGTACCGTTTGTCTAGGACTAGCCAACTCTTTGTCTCGAAACAAGGTGAGTTAGAACCATATAGTTTTTAGCAAACTATAAGCTTTCAACGGATTTGATAAGTCTTTACCACAAACCGTTTGCTTATGGACTAGCCAGTTCTTATGTGTGTTAGACATGGTGAACTGAGAACCATTTATGAAGTGTGACTGAAAGTCAAACACCTAAGATTCTTTCTCAGCTTCTTCCACATCTTTCAAATCCTTGATTTGTTGTTTAACCATTCTGATCAACTCCAAAGCATCAGCAGACTCTTCTGTAACTTCTAATTGTTGTTCTAACATCCTTTCCAACAATTTTCTTTTGAAGGGGTAAGTTTTCTCTTGCAGCATATAATATGTAACATCATCTACATCCAAAATATGCAATCCACATGACCTGTAAAATCTCGAGTAACTAGGAACTTGATCCTCTAATACCTTCAACATTTCTTGATCACAGTTGTGTGGCTCATACATAAAGAGAAATTCCCTATATAATAGTGATACTTCAGTTTTACCTGCACTGGCTTCTTCAACTAACCTTACAAGATCTTGAATATCTTGTCTGTCAAGAATATGAAGAATATCTTCCAAAAGTCTAAATATTCTTGTTGTGCCATCAGATCTATGAATTCCATGAGCTTCAAGTCCTTGATCTGTAGAGTAAATCCACTTAACAATGGATGCTCTTTTTCCCAAAATCTCTGTATCAATACATTGATCTTCAAATTTCACAATCTTCAAGTACTTCCTTAAGCTCTCATCATCATCACTATCTTCTGCTGTAGTTTTAGCTCTCTTAGCTTTCTTCTTTAGCTTTGTTGATCTTTTCCTTTCAACACTCTTGGAAATTCCTTCAAGTTCTGTTGAACCCTCTTCCAATCTTGTATGTACCGTTTCCTCAGTATGTACTGTTGTATGTACTGTTGACTGTGTATGTACTGCTTTTACATTTTCAGTCTGAGCAATACCTTGAGTTTCAACTCCTATATTCATTCTTTGAGCAGTCTCTTCCTCTCTTAAACTTACTTTCTCCTTTCTAATTTTCCTCACATAAGTGGTCTTGATAGGTGGAGATGTACTTGTAGGTTCAGCAGTACTTGGCTCAATTCTAGGAGTACTACCAAATTGTCTTTGTTGTTGCAGATGTTTCTTGAATTCTTCAATAGCTTTCTTGTCTGCTTCAGATCCAATCTCAACGAAATTCAATTCAGTCCTCTTACTTTGCTCATAGAAAGTCTTGATTTCTTAAAAATTCTTCTTGACCAGCTGAATACGAGTAAATCCTTTTACTTTCTTTAGAAAGTTCATCATCTGATTTCCAATCTGCATAGTAGTTGGAGGCTTAATCATTTCTTTCCTTCTCTTTTCAGCAAAGAATCTTTGTTGCTCCCTTACCAGATCATCAATCAATCTTGATTTCTCTTCTTCATCATACGCATCTTTTTCTTCAGCTATTAATGAGTCTGCAAGAAGCTCACTTGCATGTATCTCAACTTGAATCCTATCATACTCTTGTATGTTTCATTATTGTTGTAGCCTTTTAGCTTCTAGCGAATTTTGCTTTGCTGCAAGTTCTTCCTGCAATTCACTTTCACGAATTTGTGCTTGCATTCTATTAGCAAATTCCTCATCATGGTCAATTTGATTAAATCTGTACATGACTTTGTTTATATCATCATCTGAATCACTTTCATCTTCAGATTCTGACAACAATTGCTTCTTCCCCTTATCCTTTGGATTTATCTTAGGTAGCTTGTTCTTCAGCTTGGTAGCTACTTCTTCATTAGCTAACTGTTGAATGACTATACCTTTTGTAGGGTGTGAATCTTGAACTTTCTTACCTTGAATTTGATCCTTTGTGGCAAGAACTTCTTGTTGTGTCTTTTTCTCCACTTCTGCTTGCTTAGTCTTCTCAACTAAACTCTTCTTTAGATCAAGCAGTAATTGGGCTAAAGTCTCATTTTCTCCAAATGAAATTTGACTTTCTAGTGAAGGATAATCACCAGCGGTACTTGCAATTGGCTCAGTAGTACTTGCAATTAGCTTAGCAGTACTTGGGTCTTCAACAATGTCAGCAGTACTTGCAGTCGGCTTAGTTGGCTTAGCAGTACTTGGATCTTCAACAAAGTTGACTTCACCAGTATTAGACACACTTGTTTCTTCAATCACTTGTGTATCCCCAGATACTTTTTCTTCCATAGAAGCCATCATATCAACTTGCACTTCTTCAGTCTTTTCTGATTTATTGCTTTGTGGTGATGGATCAGGAAACTGATTAGAAATTTCCTCCAAATTCTCATAGAAAGCACTCCAATTAGCTTGAAGTGGTGATTGAACTGATGGTTCTGGTTTAGTTTCCAATGTTTCTGCAACTTGTGGCTCCTCTGGTTGATTTACCAACTTTTCTTGAACTTGTGGCTCCTCTAGCTGAGTTACCAACATTTCTTGAACTTGTGGTTCCTCTGGAGTAGGTTGTGGGTCTTGTTGAATCTCCATATCTGAAGGTCCATCCATACCAGTCTCTAAACCAGTTCCATCTTTAAAAGTCCCCATGACATCTTCATCCAATTCAAAATTGATGTCATTTCCAGAGATCCTTGTTTGATTATCAGAAGAAGGTGGTTGTTCTTTATTATTTCCTTCCCTGTTCTTCATTATTCCTCCCCTGTTTAGTTGCATTCAGTTGCCTTTTCTTGTGGTTCCTGAGTCTTTGCTTATTGATTGCAGATTTCTGAACAGATCTATATTGCCTCATCCAAGATGACACTTTGTTCCTTAACTTGAGTAGGCTAGCTTCTAATTCAGCAATTTTCTTGTCTTGAACAAGCTTATCTTTCTTCAACACCTGTACCTGTTGGGACAAACTTGTACACAAAGCAGTTAAATTTGCAACATCCACCACCTCTGGTGCTTGTGCTTGTGGTGAACCACTAGCAGCAATAGAAGCAACAGGTGTGTGGATCATCTCATCAGTGTTTGGTGGAACACCAACATTGTGAGAAGAAGATTGTGAATTTCTAGAGAGTGGTAGCTTTGGTGAGAAGGAGTTTGCTGAGAAGCAATAGCATTGCTAGGTTCCTCACCTTCTTGATTGGCATGTTGGGCTAACATATGAGCAAACAATGGTGTTACTGTTCCTGTAAAGGCATTGCCTTGTTTAGTCAAGAAAGAGAAAGTTCTCTTTGTGAATGAAGGAACATCCTATGTATCAGTTAATGCTGGTAGGTTAGGTATTTGGTCACTAACTAAAGTCTGAATGAATCTAGGATACATTAAAAACTTCTTAGTCCCTTCCAAATTCCTAGTCATGCCTCAAAAATTAATTTTGAAAAATTAAAAACCCTGTTATTTGCTAGACAAATACCAGCAGATGCCAATGCAGCAGGTATTTGATCAAAAGATGTACTTTTTGAACTTAAGCAGTGAATAATAGCATGAAAATCAATTTCCATTGAGGTGAAAATAATGCTTTAAAGAAAGTAAGATTTTCCCTACCACCTCCATAGCCCATGGCTGCAAGGCCATAATGAATCTTTGTATTATTAAACATACTAAGTCCATTTTTGTCATTAAGTCTCAAACTTGCTCGTAGCAGTACCTCAGTGACATACATATTCCTATGATCCACCCTAGCCTTAATGCAAGGTTGATCAAAATGAGTACCTAACACAGCAGTATCCCAAAATTGTTCAACAATGGGTATAGAGACAACTGGACTTACTGTGAGTGCGAAGCGAACATGACTTCGAGATAGGAAACGAAGCATCTCATGGAAACCAAGAGAGTCATCATTCGTAGCAAGATTCGCAACCAAATTATGCTTAGAGATTAATTGTAAAGCAGCCATTAGTATTTTTGATGATCGAAAGATTAGAGAGAAGGTTATAGAATCAAGAGATAAAAATAAAAGATTAGGTGAATCAATTGTGTAATTGGGGTAAGTATTTAAGTAAATAACTGTAACACCCCATTTTGATAATGGAATGTCACGCGTAATTATGGCGTGTCATCAAAGCATACAAGGATAAATGTCTAAAACATTACATGACCATAGGGATAACCGGAATCAAACATTGGTTCCCAAACATAAGCCCAAAACATAGTAAAGAAAAAGAAATGAATGAAAGACTAAACAAGCATAAGTGTATGAAGGCAAAAAGGAAAAGAAGTCTCTAGCAGCTTCCATCCTATGCACGTCCTCCAAATGCTCGAGTCTTCCCTAGGGTACCTGCTATTTTGGGACATGGAAAGGAAAGTAACGGCTGAGCAAAACGCTCAGTGTACGGATATATACATAGTATGAATGACTAAGCATAATAAAGACTTAATAGCAGCAGAAATGTATAAGTCCTGGAAAACCTGGAACATGTTCATAAAACTGGTTTTATAGTTTGAAAAGCCTTATGTTTATCTTATATAAAAATTGTTTAACATATTCTACCATTAGCCAATATAGGTCATGAAAATCCACTGTGCATGAATACTTGGAGGGGTGACCTCATCATGCAAATTAGTGGGGTTGCCTCTAATTTAATATACTGGTTTGGGTAGGAGGGATCAGCTCCTTGTGAAGGATGCAAGGCACACACCACATTTACACTGAATAATCTGCTGAAAAAACATGTAACTAGGAGGCACCCATACGCCCCACATGATAAATATAATAATATGGCCAAAAGCTGAAGGGACGCCACGAGCAATCACTCCGCCGTGGTGAAGTCATAACACCAGTGCCTCTAGTGTTATGGTTATGGTACCTCCATAACTAGGTGAAACTGGTCATGCATGTATATGGCTATAGGTATTCTAAATTAAACATAAGCAAATCAAACATATAAACTTATACTACAGGAAAGCAGTTGGCTGCATAAGGGAAATCGTAATAAGGAAAGAATGTCCATACTGAAAGGACGGGAATCCGTACCTTATGTCCAGTGAACGAAGAAGACGAACGGAAGAGAGTCCTACTTCGGTATCACTAATGCTACATAAATACATACGTGCATAAGTATCTGATTACTGAATACGTAACTAGTTTAATGTTATGTCTTAGCTTATTTTATAAGTTAATGTCATGGTTTACTGTTTTAAGCTTTATACTGTTTTTATCTTCTATTCTGTCTATTCTGATTAAGTATTACTTGTATTTCATGTATTATCATACTTGATGTGTAATAATAAGTAACTTTCTAAAAATATCAGGTTTCCTAAAATAGAAAGTTTCCAAAAATAGAAAGTTATCAAAAATAGATATACTGCTTAAAATATATAAGTTTCTAAAAATAGAAAGTTTCCATAAATAGATATAAGCTGGTTAAATAGGCTAATTATATAAGCTTAAGTGTTTTCTGATTAATATTCTAAGTCATACTCATATAATGTATAGTTTATTAATTATTACATGTAATTTAAATAAATTATAGGTTAAAAGTATTTAATTAAAATATATCATGTTTTTAATTAAATAAAGTTAAATACTTAGGTTAAAACATGTATTATTATTTATTAATAATATAACCTAAGTCATGTTAATTAATTAATTATAACCATGGTTTTTAAATAATTCATTAATTATAAGTTTAGAAAATATAAAATACTTAGGTTAATAATTCCATGATTCAAATAATTAAATTATAACCTAAGTCATGTTTATTAAATTAATCATGTCATATTTATTAATTTAATCTAAACATATGATTATAGAAAAAACAATCTTAACATAAACCGTGAACCGGATCTTGACTAGAAACCATGAACCATACATGAAATCGATACTATACCCCGAACCACTTCGGGGTTCCCCTTGTTTTGCTGCTGCCGTGGGACCCACACCACCCAACCGGGACCATATGGTCTTGGTGGTGGTTTAGTATCCAAACCGAGACCCCCTTGGGGTTCGGTTTAGGCGCCGGCCAAACAAACACCCTTAAAAACAACCTTTTTGATTTACCCAATAACAATTTTCATGATTGATTTATGTTTTTAATTAGGTTTTTAAAAACATCATGTTCTTAATTAATTTTATTAGATCAAATCAAAAGAAAAAGGATTAAAAGAATTTACCGAATTCGTGGATCTAACGAGGATGAACACACACGAACACACGTACAATATTCAAGATCAAAATCAACTAAACACCCCCTTTGGTGTGTTTATATGCGGCGGCCAAAAAAAAGAAAAGAGGAGAAGGAGAAAACTTTTTTAGGTTTTTGATTTTTCTTCTGTAAAGTGAAAAGTGACTAGCAAAATTTACCATAACCCCTCTTTAGTAAATTTTGAGATGGGCTTGGCCCATCTCCTTAATATTTCCAGGGGTAGGGGGACCCACATGGGGTACCGGTACCGTTTTCCGTGTCTCGTTGTTTAATTGTTCGTTCGTGTTTATTTGTGTTCGCGTTTTGTGTGTTCTCGTTAAATATTTACCGTGACCTATTATATTTATTCATGCTCGTAATAAATATATATATGTAATTAATATTAGTTCGTGATTTAGTTACGTTCATGATTTCATGATCGCATGTTCGTGATTAATTATTATTAAATAATTATTGTGTGTTCGTGCGTAATAAATACTTATCGTGTTCTAACACGTACGTAATACGTAAATTCCTATAAGTGAACGTAACCATGCTATAAAAGGAAAGTTTTAATCTAGTACGTACAATCTTAAAGGTACTATTCATGGTAAAAGTATGCGGGTTTTACAACTCTTCCCCCCTAAAAAGAATAATTCGTCCCCCAATTATAGATAACGTAACTGAAAGAGAAACATACCCGAATCAAACTGAGAGGGTATGTAAGATAAATGAACGTTCAGGTGAACTTTGCAGAAAGAATGCGGAACGTGACATGTCTTGAAAAGACATGGAACGTGACGTGACTGAAAGGACATATCTAATTGATAAGAGAAAAACGGATAAGAAGTCCGGATGAACATGTCCGTTTCCAAGTGGCTTCCCTCTTGGAATGGTTCCTTCACAGATCTTGACACAATGATAAATCTTGGTCCTCCTGACCTTGACTTGAAATACGAAGAAGGTCTTGGTTATCAACTTAAGGTAGATCCCCTAAATTTGATCGAGGGAATAAGAATTAACGAGTAAGGGCAACTAAAACGTTATCGTGCAAACACTCTAACTTACTGATAATTAGAAACGATGCGCGAGACACAAAGAAACGTAGTACGTGAAAATTTTTGAACGTGACACGTGAAAAATTTTGAACGTGATACGTGGAAAATTTGGTGAGTGTAGTATGAGTAAACATATCGTGATCCATGATACGTGTAACATATCTTGATCATGATATTAGGAATGTGGAATGAACATTACATGTGAAACATATCGTGGACATAAAATATAATGGCGGTAACGCCAAACGCTACAAGGTGAGACATAGAATATGACGAGAAACGTTTATCTAAGGATAGGGAGTTGTACTAAACTTGGGTCTGGTCTCTCAAGTTCTTGCGAAACTACCCAGAATGAGAAAATGAACATAAAATCATAAGCCAAAATGCCATCATGAACGTGAATAGTTTCATGAACGCGAGCGCGAAAGCAAGTCGTGAAATTAGAACAAGGACGTGAAGTAAATAAGGAGCATAATTATGAATATTTGTCTGACTCGATAACTGTTGAATTGCCAAGTGATCGGATGAGCCTTGGCTGAAACATGTCCGATCAATCTGTTGGTTCTGAAATCCTTGCGGATGTAAGGATTCTGCAGACTTGATCAAACTGTTTGCAATAAACCAGATAGCATCATGCTTCTTCTGATTTTGCGTTAAACTGGTAACCATAATCCGTGGAGATCTTGTCCCATTTCAATTCAAAATTTCAGATGATGAAAACATCCCAGTGTGTTGGTGTCCTATCTTAACCTGTTGGTATGTCAGATACCTAGATATGAACGTAACTGTATCCTGCTTCGTAGAACTTGATACATAGAAGTTTGCGAAACTCTGAGTCTATGAATCTAGACTGCTCTTAACGTAGGATTTCCTAGAACACCTAATGTAATGTAGGGTTCTCTCCTTTACGCATAATCTGAGTCATGGTAAGATTAACCGTACAAACCCATGTGATTCAGCGTGTCACTGTAATCAAACAGAATTGATATTGGAAAAATTTTCCAGGGTAAAATTTCGCTTGTCATAGAATTTGCAACATAGTGTAGATATGGTCTTCCTGTTCTTCTCTAGACTTAAAGGAAATCAGGTTATCCTCAATGAAAACACTGATGAATTTGCTATGAGTTCATGGAAACTCATTCTTATAATGCCGTTGGAGCATTGATGAGACTAATTCAAAATCATAAATCTTGCATGACCGAGTCGTGTACGAATAGCAGTCATGGACATGTCCTGCTCTTTCACTCGTCACTGTTGGCAGCATGATCATGAGTTCGATCTTGGAAAAGTGATTAACACTTTAAGGTCGATTGGACATGTTGTCAATACGTGGAGGAGGATAACGGTCATGAATGGTGATTTGTTTAAATCGACGGTAGTCGACACATAATCTCATGGTACCGTCCTTCTCCTTGAAGGTTCTTCTGGAATGTATGGGAAGATTTTGCAATAATCAATTGATAGCTAGAAAATTTTTAGCGACCATGGCTAACAACGCACATGCTTGTAAGCATAGATAATTTGTACAGATTTTCCTGATGGAAAATCAAGCTGAATGTATTCAGGAGCCTGAACATTACTGTACATAATTATGAATCGTAGCATGGTGTGCTGTTCATAGTCCATAATTATGATAACATTCATCTCGTGTCTATCCGAGGAAATGCGTTAGCAGCTTGGATCTCATCATCAAGCTGAAAGAAAACCTTCGTATACGTGGGAATACGAAAGGCGTCCTTCATGGTCAAGAATATATGAAATATGGTGAAAGAAATGAAAGTGACATCGGCAACGTGACGGTTCTCACTGATGCGCTGGTAATGGTATTGAAATTCTTGTGGCCTGATTAATACATGGCACAACAAAATGGATATACCCTTGGAGGGTACCCTGAATTTCTTAGACATGTTCCATAGTTGGACGTGAGTCATGTGTCTTGACTCGTGTCTTGGAACTATAAGCATGACATATGTCTTGACTGGTGTCTTGACATGTGTCTTCAGGAAGTATACGTGACACATGTGTCTTGACTGATGTCTTGACATGTGTCTCGAGATGTGAAACCAATAGAACTACACATATTAGGTTATTATGCCAGAATTGGCGGATCGGTTGGACTACTGATCATTTGTATGTCTCATTACGTCCGCCACCGGAGCCTCGGTTGCCATTTCTAGGATAGTTGATGTCATAGTAGTGGTTACTATCGTCCTGTCTGTCAGCTTCCATGATGGTCATTCTCATGACCGTGATTCATGTAACTATTTAGCTGAGTGGCCGGCTGGTACCGGTTTGCACTCATATAGCTGAAATGACAGCTGAATGACGTGTGACATGTAACTAAGAATTAGGGACAATTATTGATGAAAATCGTCTGATGGTGAAGCATCTTCTCGTCCAATTGCTTTGCTTTGACGCCTTTGTCTTCGTCTTGTATGATCTCTAGATTGTGAACAGCATCCGCATCTCGTAGCGTCTCCGAACGTCAGCAACATCAATCTTTAGTAACATCTCCAAGCTATGAGCGGCATCAACAATTTGTAGAGTATTAGCAAGTGGAAGTACGCACATGGGATAAGGTACATGGAGTACACATGGAATGTACATGAAATGATCGGTATGGGGTCGATCATTTGTTATGATTTAAGGAAAGTATATCGGTTAAACGGTTAGGAGAACCATCATGATAACCTGCCAGTATTAGCATAGACATCATTTTGGTTATATCGAGAAACGTTAAAGTGTGGTTACACAAAATTTAACGATAATTTGCCTGACAGCATGATCAATGAAAACCAACCATGACTATCATGAAAGGAGAATTCAATGAAATCCAACAATGTCTTGCGTGAAAGCATAAATAACAAAAGAGGCGTAAGACGTAATCAACATGAAGACGGAATTATAATGAAGGAACATAAAACGATCTATCATAAAGGAGTGTATAACATAATCAGCATGAAACCAGTGTTAACCATGACAGTATGAAAACATACTTGACATAAAAACATAGTAACTTATGAGGGGACATGAAAAAAAAATAAAAAAAAAATTATGCCAATAAATCATGAGAAAAATTTTATGCATGAAAAACAGTGCATAAATGCGTAATGTAGTTTATAAAAACCTTTATATGTGCGAGGGGACGCCTATGGGTCGGTCCCAAAACAAAAGACATTGCGAGGGGACGCCTATGGGTCGGTCCCAAAGTTAAAAGTTTCGATAAAAGCACATGCGACTAAATAGGGCCAGTCCTGTACCAACCATTACTTAGTCATAATCCCTATAACAATGATACATGAAACAAAATGAATGAAACTCATATGTCAAAACTTATCAGAAAAAAAAATTTATGTGACTAATTATGAACTATTGAGGTTCAGTCCACATAGTCACAGTTCAGGAGGAACATCATGCATGAAACAATGACACATAACTAAATATTAATGACGGTTGTCCATCCATATTAGTAAAACAATATCGATGAAAACATCAAGGTTAAAACCTCAAGGTGCTGAAAACATCATGGTTAAAACGACAATGCGCTGAAAACATCAATACGAGGAATAACAAACGTTGGCTTAGGAAGCTCCTGGTGACTACCCACTAGTCACAGGTCAAGTTTTAGAGCCTACAGGTCGAAGCGTTGGCTCTGATACCATAATTGTAACACCCCATTTTGATAATGGAATGTCACGCGTAATTATGGCGTGTCATCAAAGCATACAAGGATAAATGTCTAAAACATTACATGACCATAGGGATAACCGGAATCAAACATTGTTTAACACCCCCAAATTTACACGCAGCGGAATACATCTTTGGGTGCTAAACATAGATACTACAACACATAATTTATAAAGAACGACTCAAAAAGAGAGGTTTTAGATTTATCGTTCCTAAAGCATTTGTCAGAGTAGCATAGTCCCAAGACATCGTAACCAAAGTACAACCAAAACAAAAGATTTAAATTGTTTTGAACAAAAGGAACGACAAATATTCAAAGAGTTTATATTGCTAAGTAGTGCACAACATTCATTCACGTGGCTTCCAAGCTTCACCCTTCCTGATTACCTGAAATACATGTGAGTAAAACATCAGCAAAAATGCCGAGTGAATATATAGGTTTATGTAATCAATTTGAACACAAGCAAAGATTATAAGTTTGTGGCATGCTTATAAGCATCAAATAATAATTTGCATCAACAATGATAATTGTATATAGCATAAATTGCAATAAGCTCATGGAACCGAGCCCTTAAACACTCCTTTTAGAGGTCTGATAAGACAGGAGATTTATTAATTGTCGGTTACCTCTAGATTTTTTGGTACATTGCCGTATACCTGACTTCTCAATACAATATGTCCAAACAGTGTGGAGGTCGGGCCTAAGCTTCTATGACAAGTCCACAAAAACTGAACCGGGGCGGCTTTCCCCATAGATCTATTAATTGTACTAGCGGTTAACCCATCATAGGTTAATTAACGGTCCATAATTGAGGTTTTAACAAAGGCAATCACTTAATGCAATTTAAAGGCAACCACGGGTCCATTCATAGAGGGACAAAGCATACCATAAAAATCTTGTGTTCTAAGTTTATAAAAACATGTATTCCCCCTCGCGGGTTTAAAATCATTTAATAACTAGTATAAAGCGAGGCTATAGACTCACCTTAGCCAATAGTGGTAATGTGACGATCGCCGACGATAGATGATGCCTTTCAAACACGAGAACCGCAACCTATCAAATGAGGTGTGTTCATTAATAATAGACTCGAGAAATAACCCATACATAAGAACATAAAACTCGACTCATAAAATCACGACAAAATCGAGAGAAAACGATACAAGTGATACTATTACATTCTCCTATATATTCATTTTATTATTCTACGCCTTTAATAAAAATCTGCCGGAACATACCGAATGTCCAAGCCGTTTTCCCATACTTAGACATATCAACTTTTTATGATACTACTCAGAGAACTCACTTACTATATGTAGAAAGTCCTCCCAAGAGCCCATTAAAAGATTTTACTTCTAAAGTTCCCTGCCCAACTCATCTTTGAATCACAAAATTCGGACAGTTTAGCGACCTTGACTTACGAAACCATTTTGACCATTCTAAACAACTCCATTTGTAAAACCGCCACTTGATTCTAAAAATAGACTCAAAATGCTAAACTTGGAGACTGAGAACAGCCCTTGAATCATTTTGAAACTCATTTTATAGTCCCCGAGATTCGATCCAAATATCGACAACAATTTTCGGATTGTGTCAACACTCGTCTCCCGGTACACGAAAATCAAACTAGTGTAACTTCCACCTCGTTTGGAGTTGGAAGGCCTACTTTATATCAAATCGAAGCTAACAAAATTCTCTACAACATAATCCCATCATATCATCCTATATTCAGATTTAAGATTTCCGAAAATGACGTCAAACCTACTGCCCAAAATTGACTATTAAAATCTCTTGCAAAATCATGTTTTTAATCAATTCTAACAACTTTTGTCATCAACCTTAGCCCCTAATATCATCATAAACCATTCCTAACACTTGTATCATCATCAAAATCAAAAACCCAAAAATTAAAAATCAACTTTTTAACAAAAACATAGCATGAAAATCTTTTGATCATTACTACTAACACATGCATACAACAAATTTGGATCAAACATCACCAACTTTTCTTGAAAAATTTATATGGTTGCATGTTGATAAAAATGGTACGAAAATACTCACAAGAGGATTTTAGGATAGGGACTTTGCTTTGTTTTTCTTGAATTTGGCATAAAAAAATTTAGATGATGATTTATGTTGGAGGGGGGTGGAAGGTTTTCACAAGAAAGAGAGGGAGGAGGTGTTTATTTTTTTTTGTTTATGCAACTATGTGTAAGTTAGTGGAAAATTTTGGCTTTTATAAGGTGGTACAAGGGTTAATTTTACCAATTTGTGATAATTTTTGTTCAAAATGTAAATATTAGTTAGAAAGCGGGAAATGACTAAAAGTAAATTTTACAAATATTTACGGGACTCGGGTTTCGTAAAAATACTTAAAAGTTTAAACGCACACGAAAAATAATAATATAACGACTCCATACGTAATTAAAACGATATCGTCGAAAGTATAAAATATCGAAACGATCGATAATAAAATATAAAATTTTTGGCATCCGTCGGTATCGCGATCACTAGTAGTCCTCGTTACTCGTCAAATATTAAAATATAATATTCAATACCGGTTTCAACTTAAACCGTTAAACATAATAGTATTTAATATTATAAAATATTTCAAAAATATTTGAAAATAGAATTAAATTATGACCTTATTTTTACGGGTTTTACATCCTCACCACCTTAAGGGAGCGACGTCCCGGTGCTCAACTCGCCTCATACACGAGTTGTTCACTACCCGGAAGGATGAGGGCTGATGAGATGGCATTTATACATGATCTCATCGTTCTTTTCGGGCTTTAAATGCATTAAAATGTCATAAAATACCATATATATGCTTGTGTTTGTTTACTTGTGTATTTTAGGTATGGATATCGTGAAAAAGACAAAAGATCACAAGATACAAGGAAAAACGGACACGAGAAACGAAGCCGTACAAAGAACCGGGCCCTAATCATGGAATTTTCATCAAATACCCTTGAAGACTTGAAGACAAGCAAGATTGATCATCATTTATTGAAGAAATGACACTTAAAACCCTTGTATATTCATAATTACAAGTTTGGTCCCTTAAGTTTGTCAAAATTGCAAAAAGGTCCTTAAAGATTGAAGAAATGGCAAGATTAGTCCCTCAACAAATTCAAATTGCCAAAAATGGTCCCTCATGAAGATTAAGACTCATTGAAGACCTTTGAAGATTAAATTGTCCAAGATTAGTCCTTGAAAAATCACCAAATGACAAAAATTGCCTTTGAAACATCTTTATGGAAAGTTTGTGCCAAAATTGTCAAGTGATGAAACTTAAATACAAGGGAGAGACGAATTTTAGGCTGAAAATCTTTAAAAGCCAAAAATTCCAAAAGACAAGGACCAAAAGTGCCAAACCTGAAACATTTAAATAAAAATGCGCCTAACACCACACCACCCCCAAAAAAACGGATCAATGGACCCTTGTTCATCATTTTTACTTCTCCAGAATTTACCTTCACTTTTCCTTGGGTAAAACTCAATTAAACCTTCACACACTTAATTCACACACTCAAAAACCCTTCCCACTCCTAAAAACCTGCATCCCACTCATGTGCACCAAAACCCCAATTCCCCAATCCACCAATCACATCATTCCTTAGCCTCCAAGACTAGTGACGTGGCAAAATGGACGTCCAAGATGCTATGCTTGCTCACAAAGCAAAATTTAAAGGCCAAGATCAAATGAGAGGACAAAATGCACTCAAAATCATTCAAGGGCACATTTGGGATTTTCTATGTATTAGGGTTTTATGTTTTTATGCTTCTAGGATGTTCTATAGGCTCTATAAAAGGAGCTCACAACTTGTGTGAAGCCCTTGTTCCAGTTTCTAGTCTCTCACATGTAATTCCTTTTTAAAGAAATAAAAAGTTTGGTTTTTGAAATATTCAAGTGTAATTCCTTTTTTATTGTTTTTAAAAGTTTGTGTGTTGTGAGGAGATTGATTCTGAGTTCCACTTTGTTTATTGGGTAAGCAACTTTGATTTTCAAAGTTGTTTAAGGTTTTGAGATTTTGAGAGATTTTGGTAAAATCTTCTCAAAAGGTTTTTGTTGTTAGGAGTTCATGTTTGTTGGTGATTTAAGTGTTATAGAAACATTTTAAGAAGATTAAAAAGGTTTTGGAAGAGTTTTAAAAAGAAAAAAAAAAGAATCATATCATTTCATATTATTTTTGTTCTTGTTTCTTTGTTTTGTGTTCAAATAGGTTGAAGGCTTGTTGATTTAGTTCAGCTCCAACCCGGGTTGGATTGGAGGAGGATTTTCATCCTCTAGGTTCTTGGATGTAAGAACCTAAGGTATCTTCCTTTTACCTTGAAAAAGTTCAAAAATAGCTAGTTGTATGATATTATTTGATTATGTGTTTAAGTGTGATTTAGCTGTTGATTTGATGTTATTTTGAGTTGATATACATGCTATGAAGCTTTGATAACAATTTGGTTAGGTTTCATAAGGTTTTGATTTGGAAAAATTGGATTTCAAAAAGTTTAAAGGGTGTTTGGCAACAGGTTTAAGCAGGACATCTAGATTTGTTTTGATAATTAAAAGGTGTTAGATTGCTTGTTTAGGGTTGATTAAGGTTATTAGTAAGTAGTTAATTAGTTTGGAACAAGATTTGAACAAGTTTGTTGAGTTTAAAAGGTAAAAAGGGTGTTAAAAATCTGCATATTGCTAAATTGCTTGGTTTTTCATGCATATGATTGCTTGATTTTGATTGCTAAGTGTTTTATCCTTGTGAGTTTTGACTCCTTGAGCTTCAATAAGCTCAAGGGTGCCCTCTTGTACCAAAAATCATACCAAAATAAGCCAAGGTCAAGTCCTCTTGGCCAAACTCATAAACACACAAGTTCAACCTGCTGGTGCATTAGTTCATAACTGGCACGTCATTCAAGTTGCGGCGCAAGACAGAAGGTTGCGGCGCAACTCAAGGTGCTGCTGATCTTGGTGATCCCGTAACACTAGTTGCGGCGCAAACCCCACTAGTTGCGGCGCAACTGTGTGGCTTTTATTTTTTTTTTTATTATTTTAATATTATTTTATTAATTAATTTTCAAAATTTTATTTTTCTTTCTTTTTCATTTTTCCTAGGTTCTTTGTCATTAATTGGGACTATTTCTATTTTTAGATTATTTTTATAACTTTTAGATTTATTTTTATAATTATTTTAAGTTTAATTACTTTTTAATTACTTTTAATCATTTTTAGAGTTTTAAAAATAGTTTTAATAAGTTTTAATTTTTAGTAAATTACTTTTTAGTCTTCTAATAATATAAGTTAAGTAATTGTTCAATAAAATCATATTTTTGACATTTGAATTAGTTAAATTTAATTTTAGGGCTTTAATTAGCATTTAAAATTAATTATTTAATTAATAAAAGGTTTTAAAATATCTTTATTGGATTTTTGTCTTTATTTATATTATTTTAGACTTGTTTTAGTCTTTTTAATCTTTTTCTTGATTTTGTTTTTGGTTTTAATAATTTTTAATTTTAGTGATTTTTCTACGGTTTTACGTTTTCGTTTTTCACGTCATAGTATAATTTCCAAGAAACCGTCATTCCATCTTCTCAATATTAATCTCAAAGAAATACAAATTAATTCACAACACCATACCTCCTTGGGAAACGAATCTTTCATCTTTTTAAGTGATTGAGGGTCATTAGTGCACGGTTTTCCTAAACCGTCACTCGATACTTACCGCTATTTACGCTCTTTTCCTAAAGGGTAGTAAAACCTCTACAATCATTTTTGGCGCCGCTGCCGGGGAGGTGTGTCGTGTCTTAATTTGGAAAATTTTGTTTTTGATATTATCCATAAATAGTATTTGTGTTAAGTGGAACTCCCTTAACACGTATTATCGGTTTTCTCGGTTTTTCTTTGTGAATATTATTAATATATTGTATTAAGTATCACAATAAAAATACAATATCTCCAAAAGTGTGAAAACACAACCTTGATTCGGGATTTCATCACTCGATCATTGTATTCGAATCTCAAACAAAAAGAAAAGGCAAAAATAGATAAATACTTTCGTGAAGCTCGATTTTGAAAGATACGAACTATAAGGTGGGTATAAGGCGGGTATTATAAAATATACCCTAAGGAAAAAGGCTCTTAAGTGCTTCGCGCCGCCTCGTTTCCCCGCTTGCTTGTGAGTATTTTGAGATTGAAAGCTAATCGAGGGTTTTGCCGCCCAAAGTATTAATACGTATACTATATTTGCTTGGTTTTCTTTGTGATTAAACCCTCGTGAACAATTTGGTTTTCACCAAAGTTCTAAAGTCATTCGAAGGCGTTCACTCCACGTGATCGTTTTCATTCCTTTGAGGCTTCTTTAATCAAGAGTTTGATTCGAGGAGAGATTTTGTAGATTGTTGTCTACGAAGATACACCAAAATTCAAAAAAAAAAAAAAAATTAAATATCATCAAAAACACAAAAAAATTGAAAATCCACAAAACAACCAAAAAGAATCTTCTTTGCTCACCTCCCATTCTTCGTGTAGTTTATGATCACTCGTAATCAAGCTAAACGAGCTCGTAAACGACTTCAAAAGCAAACAAATCAAGGATCGTTGATTGTTGAAGAACCTCCAATTGTTGAACCTATTATAGAACAAGAAGTCGTAATGGCTAATCGTACTATGATGGAGTTGCTACAAGCACCCACCGAGGGTTTTGGAGAGGCCATTGTTATTCCCGCCATCCTTGCGGAGAATTTCGAGATTAAGACGGGTTTAATGTCGATGCTACAAGCAAACAAATTTCGAGGTCACGAGAAAGACAACCCGCATTACCATATTAGGAATTTCAACCGTCTCACGGCCACTAGCAAATTCAAAGATGTTCCGCATGACGCCATTAAGATGATGTTGTTTCCATACTCGTTGGATGGACCCGCAAAAATTTGGCTCGAGAAAGAACCGCCAAATTCGATTTTGACATGGGCCGATCTCGTTTCTAAGTTTGTGAACAAGTTTTTTCCACCATCGAAAACAACACACTTAAAAAATGAGATTTCACGATTTGTGCAACGTAACAATGAAAGTTTTTCTATGGCATGGGAACGATTTAAGGAGATGTTACATGAATGTCCTCATCATGATTTTTCGGAATTGCATCAAATTGATACTTTTTATAATGGGCTTAATGATCATGAACGAGATTATTTGAATGCCGCCGCGGGTGGTAATTTTTTGTGCAAGACGACAAATGAGGCTTTACAAATCATTGAAAATCGATCTAAGGTTTATAGCCCTCGTAACACACCGAGTGTTGCCAATATGGGTTCGTCATCGTCATCACAATCGTCTCGTGGCATTAATGCCTTACATGATGAAGCTAATGAGGAAAATCGGTTTTTTGATAGATTTGCTAATCTAATGTCCCATTGGAAGGCTCAAGAAGCTTCCAATTCCGCTTCGGTTAAAGCGGTTGCTAAGAGTTGTTTATCGTGTGGAGGAGCTCATGATTTATCCGAGTGCATTACCGCGGATGGTAACACTCCGAGTGCTTATGTAGCAACGGGAACTTACAACCAAAACGGCCAAGGTTCCCGCCAAAATCAAGCTCCACCAAATCAAAATGTTAACAATTATCGAAACAACAACCAAGGTAATTACCAAGGCAACACACGCAATTACAACAAAGGGAATTATCAAAGTGGGAATGGACAAATCTCTAATCAAAACCAAAACCGTGATTTTCAAAACACTACACAAGGTTTTCAAAATGCTCACACGAAAAATTTGCAAGGAGAATTTTTAGATTATGCTAAAGCAAATGATGCTAAATTTGATAATATGCAACGTGAGATGATTAGCTTAAGGTCCGAGTTGAAAAACGAGCTTAAAAATGAACTTGCTAATGAACTTAAAACTCATGCTAACAAAATGGAAGGAAATGTCCAACGTCTTCAACAAAACCAACAAAAGATGGAATTAGGACAACATGAGATTAAGCAAGAGTTATTGAAAGCGGATGCTAGGCAATCAAAATTTGAGGACCGAATGGCTAAGATGTTCGAAGCTATCATGTGTAAGCCCTCTTCTTCGGGTGGTCTTCCTAGTGATACCATTAACAACCCGAGGGGAGAATTGAAGGTTGTTACTACACGAAGTGGTAAAACCTTCAAGGAACCAATCTCTCGTCCAAGTACTTCTACGGAGAAGGAAATCGAGAAAGAACCCGAGGTGATGGTCGAAAAGGAGCACATTACAATCCCACGAAGTACCGCTCAAACCACACCTACGGTTACACCAATACCAATTGTGGAACCCGAGTTTCCAAGGCCGTTGCCTAATGACCAACCCACACCACCTTTACCCTACCCTTCGAGACGTAACAAAGAGAAAGCACAAGAAAGGAACAATTATCAATTTGAGCTATATATGAAAATGTTTCGTGATTTGCACTTTAACATAAGTTTTGCCGATGCTTTAATCATGATGCCTTGATTCGCCGCAAACTTCAAAAGTATGCTAAACAACAAAGAAAAGTTACAACAATCGTCTAGTTGTTCATCGGTTTTTCTAAGCCGCATACCACAAAAAGTCGGTGATCCCGGTAAATTTTTGATTCCGTGTGCTATACAAGATATGGAGGAATGCTACGCCTTGGCCGATCTTGGCGCTAGTATTAATTTAATGCCTCTCGAGATTTTCAAATCGCTTTCGCTTCCGGCTCTTACTCCTTCGAACATGTCCATCGAGATGGCCGATCATTCTACGATCATGGCATGTGGAGTAGCCGAGGATGTTTTCGTTAAAGTCGGAAAGTTTTACTATCCCGTTGACTTTATCGTTGTAGACATTCCCATCGATCGAAAAGTTCCTCTCATTTTGGGTCGTTCATTTTTGGATACATCAAGAGCACTTATCGATGTTCATGCTCGTAAAATCACCCTTCGTTTCAATGAAGAAGAACTTGTCATCAATGCAACACAAAACTCCAATCTTTCTCATGTATATTCTATTGCAACTTTAAACCATGGTGACTCGACCAATGTCGTTTGCAAAGAATTTTCACCAAGAGTTTTAGGGAATGTCTCCAAAAACAATTTACCATTTCCTCCGCCGGTGGAGGTTATGAGTGCTAAGCCTACAAGGAAGAGACCATCAATACTTGAATCGAAAAATTCTTCGCCTCACCTCGAACATTCATTCTTGAAAAGTGTTGATAAGTTACCGGTTTCTACGGAAGATCTTTCGGATGATGAATTTATGGACCCCGATGGGGAGGTTTTCTTCGTCGATAAACGTTTTGAGAACTTGCCACCACCAAAACCAAAACGGTTTCAAAATGTGAGAATTTTTAGTGTAACTAACATCGTCTTAGAGACACCGAATATTTTCGACATAATCAACAAGGGTTTTCATAAGGAGAGTTCAAAAGATAAAAAAGGAAAAGATCTTAAATGTAATTTAATTGATTTTTCTACAAATATAACTCCGTCATCACCACGTGATTTGAGTACTACAAACTCGTCTACTCCTTTTGACGATGTTTTGTGTGGTCTTAGTATGGGGGAAGCCCCTAATGTTCCCTCATCCTTGTCCACCGAGGACGAGATATTCGATCCCGGAATTTCATGTAAAGGGAAATCTCGGTCTTCCACCGATGCAATAAATGGAAACTTTATCTATTTGCTTGGTGCGAGTCTACCTCGAGTAGCTCAAACGTTTGTCTTACCAATTGTCTCACCCTTCTACTTCTCATCTATTTTCTTCAAACTCTTTGAGTTTATGGCACATGTTGAAGTGGTGTTGAATTGTTTTTTCCATGAAAACGAGAACGCCATCTTCGACCCCGGTATTTTGCATCATCTAAGGACTTAGTCCTTTATACCGGTTGCTTTTTGGGCCTTGTTTATCATGTAAGCCCCATCAAAAATTGACCACACCATGAATTTCCCTAAATGTTCACATTTTGAGGGGATCGAGTCGAGCTCATGACTCGGTAATCAAAAACGAGGTGCCTCGTGGGGGAGATCCCATGCTTATCTTTATGCTTTATGTTCACTAATAAGGGGACTTGTACCCTTCCAACTCGTTGTCTCGTGGTTGTTTGTGATTGTGTTATCTAGATCATCATCATCGTCTACGATTGAAGACTCTCGTGTTCGTTTACGTGAGCCTCCATCGTTCGTTTGAAGAAGTTTTTCACGATTCCATGACATATCCTTTATTGTTCTAACAATTATCTTTTAGCATAATTAATAAACGGCTTTAGATATATTGTTGATCACCCTTTCCATGCTAGATCCTAAGCATTCGATTCTTCGTCTCTAGTATGGGGGTGCTTCACCTTTAGACTCGAAACATTGAGGACAATGTTTACTTTTAGTATGGGGGGGTGAATAGGTACTTGCTTTGCTACGCCCTCACGTTTTCCAATTTTCAATGTTTTGTTTTGCTAATAAGGCTAAAAATGGCCAAATTTTAAAAATTTTTCTTAGTTTTCATAAGTGTTTTTAAGACACGAATGTATATTTTCCGATGGATAGAATAAGAGTTAATTTTTGACTTGATGGGCATTTGGAGCCCTTTACATTCCTTAACCCGCTCAATTCAAGTTTTGCTAGACTTTTATATAGGGAGCTTTAAAACGCGAAAGTCTTAATTCATTCGGGTTAAGAACAAGAACTTTTCGCAAGTTCCTATAATTGATTCTAGAAAGTCACTTATCAAGGGAACTTTAAAACGCATTCTCTAAACTTGAAAAAGTCCAAGAAAGTGCAAGATCCTATAGGTGGCTTGAAAACCCAAAACTTTGATTTGATATAGTCTTAATGAAAGCTAATCCAAATTTGGCTTAATTTTGACTTGCACGGCTAAGTATTCACGAGTCTCTTTAATTAGAGGTCTTTATATAGTGAAGAACGAGAAATGATAGAGTTAGACAAGTGATCATGCTAAACGTAGAACATGAAAGTGTTCTTTCAAAAACTCATATGTTTTTAATTGTGGCTTTTTCTTCCCATAAGATCAATGCATTAGGAATAAAACATAATTGCAATAAGTAAGGTCGTACGGTTTGAAAGGTTACTTAGCCTCTAGCGCAAGATCGTTTAAAAGTTGCTCGGGGTTGAATAGAGTTCATAGCCAAGGCATAACTTATTGAAACGGGACGCGAAGATTGGCGATCATCCAAAAAGGCCCTAACAAGGCATGAGGAGCTCTATTTTTGCTAAAGATCCAAAGATGATGTGAAGTATCATTGTTCCAAAATCAATATGAAGGATCGAGACACACGACGAGAAGCTATTACTCCCCTAAAGAATGGAGAAAGTCTATCCAAAAAGACCCTAACAAGGTATGAGGATAAAAATATCCAAGTCCGAAAAGGAGGCGGATCGTTGTATATCAAAATCCAAAGTAAAGATTGAAGAAAAATGATGAAGTCGTGGTCCTATATGAAGAATCTCTCAAAAACGTCAAGTGAAGAAATTCCAAATATATGAAGAGAAGACCATAATTTCGAGAACGTCTTCCCAAGATTTGAAGTATGAAGTACATGCCAAATATCGGTCCGAGAAAGGTCTCAAATCGTGAAACGAGTTATGCCAAGATATGAACTTAAGGAGATACACGAGAAGCCGTTTTAAAAGATTTTGTCCTTCGGCTAACTATTGATCAAATCGTGCTACTTTGCTTTCGGACTAATAACTACTCAAATAAGTCAATATGAATCACTTGTGATCCATGACAAATAGATAAAAAATGCTAGTAACCCATTTCCTTTTATAATAACTAGGATTGCGGGGAGAAAAAGTATCACACAATTTGGACGTATGAGTAGTGTTAGCATTGTGACTTGTACCAACAATGATCTTGTTTTTGCACTTAGCATGGAATGTATGACAATCAAGGATGACGAAGTTTACTCTAAGGGACATTGACTTGTTTCTATTCTTAGACCCTAAAAGTCACATTTTGGTGATGAAAATCATACATTATGTCTTTACACATTCTCGTAGTATGTTGCAAGTCTTTCACTCTTCAATAAAGGTTAATAAAATTGAACTTTGGTGATGCTTAGATACTTTATTCTTAGCATTGCGTGAGGGCACGGCAATGGCTTAGTATGGGGGAGTGATGAGATGGCATTTATACATGATCTCATCGTTCTTTTCGGGCTTTAAATGCATTAAAATGTCATAAAATACCATATATATGCTTGTGTTTGTTTACTTGTGTATTTTAGGTATGGATATCGTGAAAAAGACAAAAGATCACAAGATACAAGGAAAAACGGACACGAGAAACGAAGCCGTACAAAGAACCGGGCCCTAATCATGGAATTTTCATCAAATACCCTTGAAGACTTGAAGACAAGCAAGATTGATCATCATTTATTGAAGAAATGACACTTAAAACCCTTGTATATTCATAATTACAAGTTTGGTCCCTTAAGTTTGTCAAAATTGCAAAAAGGTCCTTAAAGATTGAAGAAATGGCAAGATTAGTCCCTCAACAAATTCAAATTGCCAAAAATGGTCCCTCATGAAGATTAAGACTCATTGAAGACCTTTGAAGATTAAATTGTCCAAGATTAGTCCTTGAAAAATCACCAAATGACAAAAATTGCCTTTGAAACATCTTTATGGAAAGTTTGTGCCAAAATTGTCAAGTGATGAAACTTAAATACAAGGGAGAGACGAATTTTAGGCTGAAAATCTTTAAAAGCCAAAAATTCCAAAAGACAAGGACCAAAAGTGCCAAACCTGAAACATTTAAATAAAAATGCGCCTAACACCACACCACCCCCAAAAAAACGGATCAATGGACCCTTGTTCATCATTTTTACTTCTCCAGAATTTACCTTCACTTTTCCTTGGGTAAAACTCAATTAAACCTTCACACACTTAATTCACACACTCAAAAACCCTTCCCACTCCTAAAAACCTGCATCCCACTCATGTGCACCAAAACCCCAATTCCCCAATCCACCAATCACATCATTCCTTAGCCTCCAAGACTAGTGACGTGGCAAAATGGACGTCCAAGATGCTATGCTTGCTCACAAAGCAAAATTTAAAGGCCAAGATCAAATGAGAGGACAAAATGCACTCAAAATCATTCAAGGGCACATTTGGGATTTTCTATGTATTAGGGTTTTATGTTTTTATGCTTCTAGGATGTTCTATAGGCTCTATAAAAGGAGCTCACAACTTGTGTGAAGCCCTTGTTCCAGTTTCTAGTCTCTCACATGTAATTCCTTTTTAAAGAAATAAAAAGTTTGGTTTTTGAAATATTCAAGTGTAATTCCTTTTTTATTGTTTTTAAAAGTTTGTGTGTTGTGAGGAGATTGATTCTGAGTTCCACTTTGTTTATTGGGTAAGCAACTTTGATTTTCAAAGTTGTTTAAGGTTTTGAGATTTTGAGAGATTTTGGTAAAATCTTCTCAAAAGGTTTTTGTTGTTAGGAGTTCATGTTTGTTGGTGATTTAAGTGTTATAGAAACATTTTAAGAAGATTAAAAAGGTTTTGGAAGAGTTTTAAAAAGAAAAAAAAAAGAATCATATCATTTCATATTATTTTTGTTCTTGTTTCTTTGTTTTGTGTTCAAATAGGTTGAAGGCTTGTTGATTTAGTTCAGCTCCAACCCGGGTTGGATTGGAGGAGGATTTTCATCCTCTAGGTTCTTGGATGTAAGAACCTAAGGTATCTTCCTTTTACCTTGAAAAAGTTCAAAAATAGCTAGTTGTATGATATTATTTGATTATGTGTTTAAGTGTGATTTAGCTGTTGATTTGATGTTATTTTGAGTTGATATACATGCTATGAAGCTTTGATAACAATTTGGTTAGGTTTCATAAGGTTTTGATTTGGAAAAATTGGATTTCAAAAAGTTTAAAGGGTGTTTGGCAACAGGTTTAAGCAGGACATCTAGATTTGTTTTGATAATTAAAAGGTGTTAGATTGCTTGTTTAGGGTTGATTAAGGTTATTAGTAAGTAGTTAATTAGTTTGGAACAAGATTTGAACAAGTTTGTTGAGTTTAAAAGGTAAAAAGGGTGTTAAAAATCTGCATATTGCTAAATTGCTTGGTTTTTCATGCATATGATTGCTTGATTTTGATTGCTAAGTGTTTTATCCTTGTGAGTTTTGACTCCTTGAGCTTCAATAAGCTCAAGGGTGCCCTCTTGTACCAAAAATCATACCAAAATAAGCCAAGGTCAAGTCCTCTTGGCCAAACTCATAAACACACAAGTTCAACCTGCTGGTGCATTAGTTCATAACTGGCACGTCATTCAAGTTGCGGCGCAAGACAGAAGGTTGCGGCGCAACTCAAGGTGCTGCTGATCTTGGTGATCCCGTAACACTAGTTGCGGCGCAAACCCCACTAGTTGCGGCGCAACTGTGTGGCTTTTATTTTTTTTTTTATTATTTTAATATTATTTTATTAATTAATTTTCAAAATTTTATTTTTCTTTCTTTTTCATTTTTCCTAGGTTCTTTGTCATTAATTGGGACTATTTCTATTTTTAGATTATTTTTATAACTTTTAGATTTATTTTTATAATTATTTTAAGTTTAATTAGTTTTTAATTACTTTTAATCATTTTTAGAGTTTTAAAAATAGTTTTAATAAGTTTTAATTTTTAGTAAATTACTTTTTAGTCTTCTAATAATATAAGTTAAGTAATTGTTCAATAAAATCATATTTTTGACATTTGAATTAGTTAAATTTAATTTTAGGGCTTTAATTAGCATTTAAAATTAATTATTTAATTAATAAAAGGTTTTAAAATATCTTTATTGGATTTTTGTCTTTATTTATATTATTTTAGACTTGTTTTAGTCTTTTTAATCTTTTTCTTGTTTTGTTTTTGGTTTTAATAATTTTTAATTTTAGTGATTTTTCTACGGTTTTACGTTTTCGTTTTTCACGTCATAGTATAATTTCCAAGAAACCGTCATTCCATCTTCTCAATATTAATCTCAAAGAAATACAAATTAATTCACAACACCATACCTCCTTGGGAAACGAATCTTTCATCTTTTTAAGTGATTGAGGGTCATTAGTGCACGGTTTTCCTAAACCGTCACTCGATACTTACCGCTATTTACGCTCTTTTCCTAAAGGGTAGTAAAACCTCTACAATCAAGGGCATTCCTTATAAAGAAGTCTTCACGTTCCTACGTGAATCTCGATCCACGATCTCCACTGGTTCTTTTACAAAACGCAACTTGTCGTCAAGTGGTATCTCACCAAAAAGGAATAAATAAATCCTTATCCACCAGTCACCTGTCAAGTTCGAAACATGAAAATTTTATGAAACACACGAAGCTCATTCGACAACAAGAATAGGTGACAAGATTTACGGGTAAGTCGAGTTAAAAAGAATGTTGCAAATTAAAGGATATCCATCGGCCGGATAGCCATGGACACACATCAAAAAGAATTAACAAGAAAAACATTTTCGTCATCGGAGGGTGCTCACACGCGGGTGCTCACTCAAAAGATAATACAAAGACACCATCTCACTTTCGCCAACGCGCATCAAAAAGTCTCAATAAATATCGTCGTTGAAAGTCAAAAAAAAATATTACATAATATGTGTTCTACATGATCGTACGTCATCGGATTATGCCGCCTCAAGTTCTCACAACTTAAGATCATTTGACTAGATCACACACCATATAAGTACATAAAAGAAAAGGTCGAACATAAACATCGATTATAGATCTCCATCGTTAATCATCGAGAAAATCTTGAACGAACCCTTGATAATAACTACTTGATCTCCAGAGTCTTTCCACTTGCGGTGTCGGCTTCAACATACTCCTCGAGGTAGCAACGAATTTATTAACTCCATTCATTAAGAGATTTGGTCTTCAATCATTCCATAAGTACACACATAAATCCTGGTGACACTTATCGTTTCTTCTTATACACTGCTTCCCAAGATTCATTTTAAACTCAGAATAAAATAGTGATCTTCAATAAGAGGAATAGAACGAGATAAAAATGAATTCAATAAACGCATAAACGGACATGATGTGGTAAAATGATTTAAGGTTGACGATCGACGAGGGATCTCGACTCACGTAACCGTAAAACTTAATAATTCACAATACTAGAAAAATGAGAGCGAAGAATGAATTAAATATTAATATTAAAATAACGTTTGTCACAATTATCCGTCCCGGATTTGGTATTACCTTAAGATTCAATTGAGGTACTTTCTTGATAAAGATGATATATTAAAATAGAAGTTAAATTGCTTCATAATTTATTTTGGTTGTCTTAAGAAACTTTGAAACAATGACATGAATTTATTAATTAAATTCGTATTGATGGTTAAAATTAGAAAATGTAATTTCCAAATTAAATCATTGTTAGGAATATAAATTAAACCGGTAATTTTCATTACATTAAAAGTAAAGTATGATAAGTCAATTAGTTCAAAAGATAGAGCATAATTTCATTTTAAACATTAGTTTTAGTTATACAAAATATGATGTATAAATTTGACCTTTTTCTTATGGTAGTTATTTCGATAATTGAAAATTATTGGAAAAATGTATAAAAGTTCCATGAAAATTTTATAATACGTTGTAGAAATACATAAAGGTGTTTATTATTTTAAAATAAACATGGGATATATTCGCGTTTCAAAATGTGACAAGATAACAAACGAATACGAATGAAAATAATAGTAAACAATTAATACGAAATCAATGGTACAAAAGAGAACGAAGCAAATGTTGTATGAATTCTTAAAGAGAATAATAAAATAAAGGCATTGATGGTATGACGATAAGAAATAATAGATTAAACAAGTTTGTCAAATTTGGTTGGTGCGGTCGATGGTTCACCAATATCAGCTCGTTAACTTAGCAGTGGTCGTTACACGATCGAAAATAAGATCCATACAAAAATCTTAATAAAAAGGAAATTCCTAATAATCACTTGTAAGTAAAACAAATCAAACGAACGATGTTAGTGTTTAAAGAGGGAAGTCAAAGCACGGTTCACAAGGGTGGATTTCGAGACAAACGAGAGTGACGGACGTCATCCCGGATATACGGAAATCACTCTAGTGATAATTCATTATTCACGTGCGAGACATTCCAAATATCTACCCAGTCGCATAAGGAAGATTGGACGAGACGGAAGGATAAAATATCGAGACTTTCAAGTCTTTTATCAACAGTCAGTAATTAAACGAACGGTCAAAAGAAATCAGTTATAAGACAAAATGAAGTAACAAGTGAAAAAGCGATCGTCGAGTAAAAACGTATTCGTAAGCGCGTAATCCGTTTAAGAAAAGGTAAGAAAACGTATGCGGATGCATAGAAATTGCGCCACTTGCATAAATTATAAAGGTTTTCAAAACTACTTTTCATTTTATTTCATTTTATTTATCTTTATCATAAATACAAGTAAAAAGTTTATTATTATCAAGATTTTTAAGTGGACTACTATTCAGCCTAGCATGGCTCCTTCTAAATTAGACATAGGTGATCAGGCCATGTATAATTTAGGGCTAGCAATGCAGTGCTCCGTTTCGTCAAAAAGTATTACGTTTCTTATGTTTATATATAAACCATGCCATTTGTAAAATGGAATTTAAAAATAGTTTATAAATTTATAGGATACAAGTAATTTGTGAGATACTTAATAAGAAACTTTTAAATCTTACGAAAAGTATTAAGACCAAAGTAAAAACAATTGGCGAAAATAATCGTAAAACAATATCAGATTTATTTATAATATGACATTATGACAACGTATAAAGTAGTCAAAGTTTTGCAAAAAGTGGCAAATAGTAGCTCATAAAACAATCAATGAAATGGTTACAAGTCGTTAAGGTTTCAAAAGATTATAAGGTTTAGACGAAAACGCCATGAGACATGTGATAAGAATGTCGAAAAAGAATGTGAAGGCAAAACTTCAAAACTCAACCCAAATCAGTGGAAGGTTAAAAGAAAATAAAAATAAAATAACATCGAATGACAAAGGAGTCATATATATGAAAAGAATAAAACAATCCACATGTGTATTCTATGTAAGATACTAGACACAACATGCTTTTAAGAAAGTATATTATTCATTTTCAAATTACACCATTAATCCGGTAATTGCTAATCCTAAAATATTTCTATTTTTAAACATTTTCACATGCGACTAGTATTAGTTAGTTGTAAAATAATATTCGTTAAAATTTTACGATCTCAAATGAACTCAAAACTGCTTAGAAACGTTTAAAACCCATGTTTCGAATTTTCTATCAGATTTGACTTTTAAATATGAGCCGATTAATTGACCCGATAAACGACAGTTCCAAGACTCGGAGTCTAAAGCATTTTGTTGCAAAACGACGTTTCAGATGACTTTCTAGTTTTACCCGAGACCTGAAAACCAATGTAAAATGACCAAAATACCCCTGCAAGTTCTGTGCTGGTTTGACTATTTTATTTTAAAAACGCAGGTTTTACTTTTAAGTTTTGACCTGTTTATACTGCCCCTACAGTTTCTGCATAAAGTGTATTTTTCGACACTTCTTAACGGCTCAAAATATATACATATATACACACATGTCTTGTGGATTTTACAACAACGAAAAAAAAAAAAATCTCGTAATGAGCATCAAATAATATATAGCATGATGAATGACAGAAAATGCTTCAAGGTATTCAACACGAAATTTAGGAAGCAAAACGGTGAAAGACGTTCGTAATTTAGATTTCAAAATGCAATGTAGGCAAATCTCCTTGGTGCCACGATTGTCAAAAACACAAAACATAACAAGAAAAGAATGGAACATTAACGAGTTGCGTTCCGGGAGCAAGAAGGTTAATGAAAAACAAATGATACAATTTTATATAAGTAATATCTAATTCCAATTCTAGTGCCATAATCTAGACGATGATTTATAAAATAACGATGATGTTACCGAGATATAAGTGAACAATACACTTCGGAGTCGATACATATAAATGTATAACTGTCGGTTTTTCACTTGTTATAGTTTAGGTTTTCGGTTAGATTTACAATTTACATTTTCTACCCTTCTAAACTATTTTATTTCATTTTGGACCAAAACTATCATAAATTGGCAAAAACTACCCCAACCTTACACTATATATATAAATTCCACTAATACATTTTGTTTAAAAAATCATTTAAAACAAAAACACCAACTCTTTCTCTCCTTCTTTGCCATACAACACCAAGAACACCACACCAAATCTTTCAATTTTTATGATTATCTTGTTTGAATCTTCCAAAACAAATCAAAGTCCCATCCTCTATTTTCAAAGGGCTACAATTTGGTATAAAATTTTCATACATGCAACCATATAAATTTTTCAAGAAAAGTTGGTTATGTTTGATCCAAATTTGTTGTATGCATGTGTTAGTAGTGATGATCAAAAGATTTTCATGCTATGTTTTTGTTAAAAAGTTGATTTTTAATTTTTGGGTTTTTGATTTTGATGATGATACAAGTGTTAGGAATGGTTTATGATGATATTAGGGGTGTAGGATGATGAGGAAAATTGTTAGAATTGATCAAAAACATGATTTTGTGGGAGATTTTGAACGGTGATTTTGGGCAGTAGGTTTGAGGCTTTTTTCGGGGGTGTTACTATTTGATAATCGCTTAACTAATAGGATAGGGTTGTAGAGAATTTCGTTAGCTTCGATTTCATATAAAGTAGGCCTTCCAACTCCAAACGAGGTGGAAGATACACTAGTTTGATTTTCGTGTACCGGGAGACGAGTGTCGACACAATCCGAAAATTGTTGTCGATATTTGGATCGAATCTCGGGGACTATAAAATGAGTTTCAAAATGATTCAAGGGCTGTTCTCAGGCTCCAAGTTTAGTATTTTGAGTCTATTTTTAGAATCAAGTGGCGGTTTTACAAATAGAATTGTTTAGAATGGTCAAAAGGGTTTCGTAAGTCAAGGTCGCTAAACTGTCCGGATTTTGTGATTCAAAGATGAGTCGGGCAGGGAGCTTTAGAAGTAAAATCTTTTAATTGGCTTTTGAGAGGACTTTCTATATATAGTAAGTAAGTTCTCTGAGTAGTATCATAAAAATTTGATATGTTTAAGTATGGTAAAATGGCTTGGACATTCGGTATGTTCCGGCAGATTTTTGTTAAAGGCATAGAACAATAAAATGAATATATAGGAGAGTGTAATAGTATCACTTGTATCGTTTTCTCTCGAGTTTGTCGTGATTTTATTACTCGAGTTTTATATTCTTATGTATGGGTTATTTCTCGAGTCTGTTATTAATGAACGCACCTCATTTGATAGGTTGCGGTTCTCGTGTTTGAAAGGCATCATCTATCGTCGGCGATCGTCTCATTACCGCTATGGGCTAAGGTGAGTCTATAGCCTCGCTTTATACTAGTTATTAAATGATTTTAAACCCGCGAGGGGGAATACATGTTTTATAAACTTAGAACACAAGATTTTTATGGTATGCTTTGTCCCTCTATGAATGGACCCGTGGTTGCCTTTAAATTGCATTAAGTGATTGCCTTTGTTAAAGCTTCAATTATGGACCGTTAACTAGCTTATGATGGGCTAGCCGCTAGTACAATTAATAGATCTATGGGTGAAGCCGCCTCGGTTCAGTTTTTGTGGACTTGTCATAGAAGCTTAGGCCCGACCTCCACACTGTTTGAGCATATTGTATTAAGAAGTCAGGTATACGGCAATGTACCAATAATCTGGAGGTAACCGACAATTAATAAATTTCTCGTCTTATTAGACTGATATGGGAGTGTCTAAGGGCTCGGTTCCATGAGCTTATTGCAATTTATGCTATATACAATTATCATTGTTGATGCAATTTATTATTTGATGCTTATAAGCATGCCACAAACTTATAATCTTTGCTTGTGTTCAAATTGATTTCATAAACCTATAGATTCACTCGGCATTTTTGCTGATTGTTTTACTCACATGTATTTTAGGTAATCAAGAAGTGGAAGCTTGGAGGTCACGGGGAATGAAGTTGTGCACTGCTTTTGTTGTTCAAACTCTTTGATTTATTTATCGTTCCATTTTTAAAACAAACCAATATGTTGTTTTAACTTATCTTTTGGTACCGATTACTTGGGACTACGCTACTCTGACAAATGTTTTAAGATCGATAAATCTAAAACGTCTCTTTTCCGGTTAACCCATCATAGGTTAATTAACGGTCCATAATTAAGGTTTTCACAAAGGCAATCACTTAATGCAATTTAAAGGCAACCACGGGTCCATTCATAAAGGGACAAAGCATACCATAAAAATCTTGTGTTCTAAGTTTATAAAACATGTATTCCCCCTCACGGGTTTAAAATCATTTAATAACTAGTATAAAGCGAGGCTATAGACTCACCTTAGCCGATAGTAGTAATGAGACGATCGCCGACGATAGATGATGCCTTTCAAACACGAGAACCGCAACCTATCAAATGAGGTGCGTTCATTAATAATAGACTCGAGAAATAAACCATACATAAGAATATTAAACTCGACTCATAAAATCACGACAAACTCGAGAGAAAACGATACAAGTGATACTATTACACTCTCCTATATATTCACTTTATTATTCTACGCCTTTAATAAAAATCTGCCGGAACATACCGAATGTCCAAGCCGTTTTCCCATACTTAGACATATCAACTTTTTATGATACTACTCAGAGAACTTACTTACTATATATAGAAAGTCTTCTCAAAAGCCCATTAAAAGATTTTACTTCTAAAGCTCCCTGCCCGACTCATCTTTGAATCATAAAATCCGGACAGTTTAGCGACCTTGACTTACGAAACCATTTTGACCATTATAAACAACTCCATTTGTAAAACCGCCACTTGATTCTAAAAATAGACTCAAAATACTAAACTTGGAGCCTGAGAACAGCCCTTGAATCATTTTGAAACTCATTTTATAGTCACCGAGATTCGATCCAAATATCGACAACAATTTTCGGATTGTGTCGACACTCGTCTCCCGGTACACGAAAATCAAACTAGTGTATCTTCCACCTCGTTTGGAGTTGGAAGGCCTACTTTATATCAAATCGAAGCTAACGAAATTCTCTACAACCCTATCCAATTAGTTAAGCGATTATCAAACAGTAAGACCCCCGAAAACAGCCTCAAACCTACTGCCCAAAATTGACTATTAAAATCTCTTACAAAATCATATTTTTGATCAATTCCAACAACTTTTGTCATCAACCTAAGCCCCTAATAACATCATAAACCATTCCTAACACTTGTATCATCATCAAAATCAAAAACCCAAAAATTAAAAATCAACTTTTTAACAAAAACATAACATGAAAATGTCTTGATCATCACTACTAACACATGCATACAACAAATTTGGATCAAACATAACCAACTTTTCTTGAAAAATTTATATGGTTGCATGTATGAAAATTTTATACCAAATTGTAGCCCTTTGAAAATGGAGGATGGGACTTGTTTTGATTTTGGATGGATCAAAGTTGATCATCAAAATTTTTGATGATTTGCTTGTGTTGTGGTGTAGGCTAAAAAGAAAGAGGAGGAAGAAGAATGGTGATTTTGTTTAATGAATTTTTTAAATGAAATGAGATAGTGGAAAACATTTATATAGTGTAAGGTTAGGGTAGTTTTTGCCAATTTGTGATAGTTTTGGTCCAAAATAGAATAAAATAGTTTAAAAGGATAGAAAATGTAAATTGTAATTTTTGAAATATTTACGAGACTCGGGTTTCGTAAAAAAAAATACTTTTCAAAAGTTTAAACCCACACGAAAAATAATAATATAATGACTCGATACGTAATTAAAACGATATCGTCGAAAGTATTAAATATCGAAACGATCGATAATAAAATATAAAATTTTAGGCATCCGTCGGTATCGCGATCACTAGTAGTCCTCGTTACTCGTCAAAATATTAAAATATAATATTTAATATCGGTTTCAACTTAAACCGTTACACATAATAATACTTAACGTTATAAAATACTTCAAAATAATTGAAAGTAGAATTAATTTATGATCTTATTTTTACGGGTTTTACATCCTCACCACCTTAAGGGAGCTACGTCCCGGCGCTCAACTCACCTCATACACGAGTTGTTCACTACACGGAAGGATGAGGGCATTCTTTATAAAGAAGTCCTTACGTTCCCACGTGAATCTCGATCCACGATCTCCACTGGTTCTTTTACAAAATGCAACTTGTCGTTAAGTTGTATCTCACCAAAAAGGAATAAATAAATCCTTATCCACCAGTCACCCGGCAGGCTCGACACATCAAAATTTTATGGATCACACAAAGCTCATTCGACAACAAGAATAGATGACAGGATTTTCGGGTAAGTCCAGTTAAAAAGAATGTTGCAAATTAAAGGATATCCATCGGCCGGATAGCCATGGAAACACATCAAAAAGAATTAACAATAAAAACATTTTCGTCATCGGAGGGTGCTCACACGCAGGTCCCTATTCAAAAGATAATACAAAGACACCATCTCACTTTCGCCAACGCGCATTAAAGTCTCAATGAACATCGTCGTTGAAGGTCAAAAAGATATTACATAATATATGTTCTACATGATCGGACGTCATCGGATGATGCCGTCTCAAGTTCTCACAACTTACGATCATTTGACTAGATCACATACCACATAAGTACATAAAAATAAAAGGTCGAACAATAACATCAAGTATAGATTTCCATCGTTAATCATCGATAAAACCTTGAACGAACCCTTGATAATAACCACTTGATCTCCAGAGTTTTTCCACTTGCGGTGTCGGCTTCAACATACTCCTTGAGGTTGTAACGAATTTATTAACTCCATTCCTTAAGAGATTCGGTCCTCAATCATTCCACTAGTACACGCATAAATCCTGGTGACACTTATCGTTTCTTCTTATACACTACTTCCCGAGATTCATTTTAAACTCAGTTTAAAATAGTGATCTTCAATACGAGGAACAAAACGAGATAAAAATGAATTCAATAAACGCATAAACGGACAAGATGTGGTAAAATGATTTAAGGTTGACGATCGACGAGGGATCTCGACTCACGTAACTGTAAAACATAATAATTCCCAATACTAGAAAAATGAGAGCGAAGAAAGAATTAAATATTAACATTAAAATAATGTTTGTCACAATTATCCGTCCTGGATTTGTATTACCTTAAAACTCAGTTGAGGTACCTTCTTGATAAAAATAGAAGTTAAATAGCTTCATAATTTATTTTGGTTGTCTTAAGAAACTTTGAAAGAATGACATGAATTTACTAATTAAACTCATATTGTTGGTTACAATTAGAAGATATAATTTCCAAATTAAATCATTATTAGGAATATAAATTAAACCGGTAATTTCATTACATTAAAAGTAAAGTATGATAAGTCATTTAGTTTAAAAGGTAGGACATAATTTTAATTTAAACATTAGTTTTAGTTATACAAAATATGGTGTATAAATTTTACCTTTTACTTGTGATGGTTATTTCGATAATTGAAAATCATTATAAAATGTAGACAAGTTCCATAAAAAATTTTATAATACTTCGTAGGAATACATAAAGGTGTTTATTATTTCAAAATAACATGGGATGTATTCGGGTTTCCAAATGTGACAAGATAACAAATGAATACGAATGGAAATAATGGTTAACAATCAGTACGAAATCAACGGTACAAAAGAGAACGAAGCAATGTCGTATGAATTCTTAAAGAGAATAATAAAATAAAGGCATTGATGGTATGACGATAAGAAATAATAGAATAAACAAGTTGTCAAATTTTGTTAGTGCGGTCGATGGTTCACCAATATCAGCTCGTTAACTTCACGGTGGTCGTTACACGATCGGAAATAAAATCCATACAAAATTTTTAGTAAAATAAAATTCCTAATAATCACTTGTAATTAAAACAAATCAAATGAACGATGTTAGTGTTTAAAGAGAGAAGTCAAAGCACGGTTCACAAGAGTGGATTTCGAGACAAACGAGAGTGACGGACGTCATCCCGGATATACGGAAATCACTCTAATGATAGTTCATTATTCACGTGCGGAGACATTCCAAAGATCTATAAAATCGCATAAAGATCATTGGACGAGAAGGAAGGATAAAACATTGAGACTTTCAAGTCATTTATCAACAGTCAGTAAATAGACGAACGGTCAAAAGAAATCAGTTACAAGACAAAATGAAGTAACAAGTGGAAAAACGATCATCAAGTAAAAACGTATTCGTAAGCGCGTAATTCGTTTAAGAAAAGGTAAGAAAACGTATGCGGATGCATAGAAATTCTGCTACTTGCATAAAATATAAAGGTTTTCAAAACTTCTTTTCACTTTATTCATTTTATTTATCTTTATCATAAATACAAGTAAAAAGTTGATTATTATCAAGATTTTTAAGGTGACTACTATTCAGCCTAGCATGGCTCCTTCTAAATTAGACATAGGTGATCAGGCCATGTATAATCTAGAAATAGCAATGCAGTGCTCAGTTTCGTCGAAAAGTATTACGTTTCTTATGTTTATATGTAAACCATGCCATTTGAAAAATGGAATTTAAAAAAATATTTTATAAATTTATAGGAAACAGGTAATTTGTGAAATACTCAATAAGCAACTTTGAATGTCACAAAAAGTATATTATAAGACCAAAGTAAAAATAATTGGTGAAAATAATCGTAAAACAATATCAGATTTATTTATAATATGACATTATGACAACGTATAAAGTAGTCAAAGTTTTGCAAAAAGTGGCAAATAGTAGCTCATAAAACAACCAATGAAATGGTTACAAGTTGTTAAGTTTTCAAAGGGTTATAAGGTTTAGACGAAAACGTCATGAGATACGCGATAAGAATGTCAACGAAGAATGTGAAGGCAAAACTTCAAAACTCAACTCAAATCAGTGGAAGGTTAGAAGAAAACGAAAATAAAATAACATCGAATGACAAATGAGTCATATATATGAAAAGAATAAAACAATCCACATGTGTATTCTTTGTAAGATACTCGACACAACATGCTTTTAAGAAAGTATGTTATTCGTTTTTAAATTTTAATCCGGTAATTGCTAATCCTATAATGTTTCTATTTTTAAACATTTTCATATGCAACTAGTATTAGTTAGTTGTAAAATAATATTCGTTAAAATTTTACGATCTCAAGTGAACTCAAATCTTCTTAGAAACGTTTAAAACTCATGTTCTGAATTTTCTATCAGATTTGACTTTTAATATGAGCTGATTAATTGACCCGATAAACGACATCTCCAAGACTCAGAGTCTAAAGCATTTTGATGCAAAACGACGTTTCAGACGACTTTCTAGTTTTACCCGAGACCTGAAAAACCAATGTAAAATGACCAAAATACCCCTGCAAGTTCTGTGCAGGTTTGACTATTTTATTTTAAAAACGCAGGTTTTACTTTTAAGTTTTGACCTGTTTATACTGCCCCTACAGTTTCTGCATAAAGTGTATTTTTCGACACTTCTTAACGGCTCAAAATATATACATATATACACACATGTCTTGTGGATTTTATAGCAACGAAAAATAAATTTCGTAATGAGCATCAAATAAAATATAGCATGATGAATGACAGAAAATGCTTCAAGGTATTCAACACGAAATTTAGGAAGCAAGACGGTGAAAGACGTTCGTAATTTAGATTTCAAAATGCAATGTAGGCAAATCTCCTTGGTGCCACGATTGTCAAAAACACAAAACATAACAAGAAAAGAATGGAACATTAACATGCTACACTCCGGGAGCGAGAAGGTTAATGAAAAACAAATGATACAATTTTATATAAGTAAAATCGTATTCCAATTCTAGTGCCATAATCTAGACGATGATTTATAAAATGACGATGACGTTACCGAGATATAAGTGAACAATACACTTCGGAGTCGATACATATAAATGTCAATAAATAGCGGTTAGTCTATTCCAAGGACACATTGAGCTACACAATGGTCTAGAGACTACGTTTCAAGACGTCCAAGCACAAATAGCCGGAAGACGATTTGAATATCTATATAGATATCACAAAGGGTTAAACAATGAAAGTAACGCGCGCAGATGAAGGTATGTAAGGTCATAGTATAATTTTTTTGCAATAAAAGCAATTTAAATACTTCAAAAATAAATACATAAAGATCTTAAAAATTCATTGTATTTATTTAAGTTAATCATTAATAAATGATAAACTTTTATCGAAAAGTTTAACGACATAAATATATATCGATAAAGGGGTCCTAGATATAAATATATATCAATAAAGGGATCATAATATTTATTTATAAATACTTGGCAATAAAAGGATACGTAATAACGTATACTAAAGTTGTAATCCCAGAAGTAGCTTAAACCTGAAGTCATGCGAAGTTATGTGCACCGACTCTTTGAAAAATAAAAACTGACAGTTATAGTTTAGGTTTTTTAAAATAAAGACCTAGTTCTCTATAACTCATTATTGTAAAATCCACAAGACATGTGTGTATATATATATTTTGAGCCGTTAGAAAGTGTCGAAAAATACACTTTATGCAGAAACTGTAGGGGCAGTATAAACAGGTCAAAACTTAAAAGTAAAATCTGCGTTTTTAAAATAAAATAGTCAAACCTGCACAGAACTTGCAGGGGTATTCTGGTCATTTTACATTGGTTTTCAGGTCTTGGGTAAAACTAGAAAGTCGTCTGAAACGTCGTTTTGCATCAAAATGCTTTAGACACCGAGTCTTGGAAATGTCGTTTATCGGGTCAATTAATCGGCTCATATTTAAAAGTTAAATCTGATAGAAAATTCAGAACATAAGTTTTAAATGTTTCTAAGCTGTTTTGATTTCATTTGAGATCGTAAAATTTTAACAAATATTATTTTACAACTAACGAATATTAGTTGCATGTGAAAATGTTTAAAAATAAAAATAGTACAGGATTAGCAATTACCGGATTAATGGTGTAATTTAAAAACGATAACATACTTTCTTAAAAGCATGTTGTGTCGAGTATCTTACAAAGAATACACATGTGGATTGTTTTATTCTTTTCATATATATGACTCATTTGTCATTCGATGTTATTTTATTTTCGTTTTCTTCTAACCTTCCACTGATTTGAGTTGAGTTTTGAAGTTTTGCCTTCACATTCTTCGTTAACATTCTTATCGCGTATCTCATGACGTTTTCGTCTAAACCTTATAACCTTTTGAAAACTTAACAACTTGTAACCATTTCATTGGTTGTTTTATGAGCTACTATTTGCCACTTTTTGCAAAACTTTGACTACTTTATACGTTGTCATAATGTCATATTATAAATAAATCTGATATTGTTTTACGATTATTTTCACCAATTATTTTTACTTTGGTCTTATAAAATACTTTTCATAAGATTAAAAGTTGCCTATTAAGTATCTCACAAATTACTTGTATCCTATAAATTTGTAAACTATTTTTAAATTCCATTTTACAGATGGCATGGTTTATATATAAACATAAGAAACGTAATACTTTTCGACGAAACTGAGCACTGCATTGCTATTCCTAAATTATACATGGCCTGATCACCTATGTCTAATTTAGATGGAGCCATGCTAGGCTGAATAGTAGTCCACTTAAAATTTTTGATAATAATCAACTTTTTACTTGTATTCATGATAAAGATAAATAAAATGAAATAAAATGAAAAGTAGTTTTAAAAACCTTTATATTTCATGCAAGTAGCGCAATTTCTATGCATCCGCATATGTTTTCTTACCTTTTCTTGAACGAATTACGCGCTTACGAATACGTTTTTACTCGACGATCGCTTTTTCACTTGTTACTTCATTTTGTCTTATAACTGATTTCTTTTGACCGTTCGTTTAATTACTGACTGTTGATAAATGACTTGAAAGTCTCGATGTTTTATCCTTCCTTCTCGTCCAATCTTCTTTATGCGACTGGGTAGAGCTTTGGAATGTTTCCGCACGTGAATAATGAATTATCACTAGAGTGATTTCCGTATATCCGGGATGACGTCCGTCACTCTCGTTTGTCTCGAAACCCACTCTTGTGAACCGTGCTTTGACTTCTCTCTTTAAACACTAATATCGTTCATTTGATTTGTTTTAATTACAAGTGATTATTAGGAATTTTATTTTATTAAAATTTTTGTATGGATTTTATTTCCGATCGTGTAACGACCACCGCGAAGTTAACGAGCTGATATTGGTGAACCATCAACCGCACTAACAAAATTGACAGCTTGTTTAATCTATCATTTCTTATCGTCTTACCATCAACGCCTTTATTTTATTATTCTCTTTAAGAATTCATACGACATTGCTTCGTTCTCTTTTGTACCATTGATTTCGTATTAATTGTTGACTATTATTGTCATTCGTATTCGTTTGTTATCTTGTCACATTTCGAAACCCGAATATATCCCATGTTATTTTGAAATAATAAACACCTTTATGTATTTCTACAAAGTATTATAAAATTTTTTTTATGGAACTTTTATACATTTTCCAATGATTTTCAATTATCGAAATAACCATTACAAGTAAAAGGTCAAATTTATACATCATATTTTGTATAACTAGAACTGATGTCTAACATGAAATTATACTATATCTTTTGAACTAAGTGATTTATCATACTTTACTTTTAATGTAATGAAATTACCAGTTTAATTTATATTCCTAATAATGATTTAATTTAGAAATTATATTTTCTAATTGTAACCATCAATATGAGTTTAAATAATAAATTCATGTCTTTCTTTCAAAGTTTCTTAAGACGACCAAATAAATTTTAAAACTATTTTACTTCTTGTTAACCATAAGATTCAAGCTAACAAGAGGTGATCCGGAGGTCGGGGAGGATAAAAGTAATGTTTAGACATTTTTAGAGAGAGAGAATAAAGCTTGAATGTAGTGTGTGTATTTAGAGAGAGAAAGAGAAATACACAAGTAAGAAGAATCCTCACCCCTCCATGGAAGTATGGAGGGGTATATATAGGCTAAACAAGAGGTTACTTTGACAACATGTCAATAGTAGTCCCTCCATGTTTTGCCTATCTGAATAAAATGTAATTCCGTAAATGGTGCTCACATTTTAGGGCTAACAATCTTCCCCCAATGTGGAGACATACGGAATTACTTACAATGTTCCTAACAAGTAAAAATACAACAAAATAAAATCTTCCAAGGCGCTTCCAATGCTGAGGATGTCTTTTAATTCTTCTGGTCTTCATAACTTGTACCTCAGCTTGAATCCTCTTTGTCTTTGCTTGTTGTGGAACAATTGTAATATGCATGATTTGGATTAACTTCCCCCCAATTCATGCAGCATGTATTTAAAAAAACTTTCTTCATTGACTTCTTTTTGACGAAGTTTCTGAATCAGCTTCCCCCCAAACAAATATCTGTATCTTAAGCAGATTCTGACACTTTGATGTAGTTTGAACAATCTTCTAGCTCATCGGTTTAAGTGCACAGCGGAAATTTGTAGAAGAACCACACCAAATAATACTGCTTCTATACTGTTTCATGTCGTTTAGGTTTTGGTGATAATTCGTTTGGGGTAACATGCAGGAAATCAGCAACAATTCTTCTCACGCCTGCAGAATACTTCATAAAAATCATATAGAGTAAGTAGATACCATTCCATGTACACTACTTCCCCCTGGAAGTTGATCTGATTACTTCAAAGTACACGATCTTCCCCCATGATGATTTCGAGCTCTCTGAAGCATCATTATCGTGGACGTCCATATACTCGAGAAGTTCTTAGTCTTAAGCAAATGTCTTGAAAAGTTTTGAAAGTCATTGAGAAACTTTGAAAATTTTTGCTTAGACTATGAAGTACCATTGTCGTTATGAGGCTCATGAATATCCCGTGAGAATTGATTGCTGATTCCATCTCTCTCTGTCTAACTTACCAACCTCGAATTCATTCGGCTATTTGTTGTGACGACATGTGAAGTAAACCCAATATTCCAAACTTGAAACTGAAGTACAATCCCCCAAATTTGTTACTTAAGCTTGCACTTGTGTCGATTGAAGAACGGTGCAAAAACAAGTCTCTAACATCTCTTGAAGTTATCCACACGAGCAACTGCGTGTGACACCCACAAATGATAGTTATCCATGTCGTCGACCATCCACCCCTTGACAGTGGAAACTAGATAGTTCAAGTCTCAATCATAAATTTTATCGCCCAAGCAAGTCATCAATCGATAGACTGGGTTTGAAGAAAAAGGGTAGAAAAATAGAAGGAAGGCTCGATGATGAAATAAGTAGACGCCTTCATGAAATCCCACTTCAACTTCAAATAAAGAATACCAAATCCACTTCGTGATCACTTGTCTTTGTATAATCAAAACTAGCCTTGTCGTTAAAGTGAATCTTATATCGGATCGTTTTAGCGTAAAGTGTTTTGTTTGCTTTGGTGTTGTCTTTGTGAAAGTCGTTATCTAGAACAAATTATAAGAAGAATTGTTGTTGAGGGACATAATTTCTCTAGATAACTTGTCGTTAAAGCCCAATGTCAGTCACATGCCCAACTGATGCGCGGATCGACCTTTCGATCGAAACATACCGAATATCTGGCATCAATAATAATGTCATCATGGCTTAATAAATCTCGTCTGATAATCTGATCCAGTCCATATACTCGATAACCAGCATATATACTTGGGCTATATACTTTGGCTACTATATGCGGTCCAATGTGAATCCTTAGACAATCAAATGTCAAGATAAATCCAAAGAATGGTGATAGCCCAAATGCATATATGATGCAACTCGTGTATACCAAGCTAAACCACTCCATCAAGAAGTACCAGCCCATCATATCACACCAAATAGATTGTAAAAAAGAAAAAAACGAATGCTCAGCCCATGGATACCATTCCAAACATTGACCAGAGTATATAAAACCAATATCTACCCTAGTTTTTATCACAGTTAAACCTAATCCTCCTCATAAACTCCGCCTCTCCTTTCTTATCATATCTACTACTCCCAAAAACGGATCTCCTATCTTAGATCATCATCTCAAAAACAAATCCATCTCCTCAATTGACTCCATCATTTCAAACTTACTGAATGAATCAATAGTCACCATCATACTCGTTAAACTCACACATACCAACCGAATATCTTTTGATTCAAATCAGATTTTAACATCATCACCATTAGGTCTTGTGTCAAGGTATCGTATGAAACGTGATTGCCATTGAGCATACCGACCAGATACAAGCATTGGTGGTCTCTCTTTGTTACCCGCCACCATTATGTTGCTGTTCGTCACACGATATTCGACAGTAGAATCCATCTCAATATTCTCTGAAATGATGAAGTGAATATGGATCTTAAGTAGATTTGTTGTGATTGTTGTTGTGGTTTAAATTCCGAAAATTGCAATTTTTCTCTAGGCCGACAATAAATTCTCCAGTCCGACTAAAACGGTAGTCCAAAAATTTTGTAATCGCCAAAATTTGAAATCGAGCTAGAAATGTCCTAAAACTAGTATGGAAAAAAATTGAATTTACTTGACGAAAATTTTTTAACATTTTTCTTTTTTGTTTTTTTTTTTTTTTATTTTTTTTTTTTTTGATCTTCGTGGAAACGATATTCCGAAACTAGTCTAGATGGTGGCTAAGTCTAAAAAATACTCAAACACAAATTAGCAAAAAAACATATCATCGGAATGTATGATCGGAATGTATGGTCGGAATGTCTAATCGGAATGATGATCGGAATGTATGATCGGAATGTCCCAATCGGAATAAACCTGTCGGAATAACCTAATCGGAATGCAGATCGGAATCACTGATCGGAATGCAGATCGGAATCACTGATCGGAATGCAGATCGGAATCACTGATCGGAATGCAGATCGAAATGTTTTGTCCAATCGGAATGTTGGAAGTCCAATCGGAATGTTGATCGGAATCCCAATCGGAATCTATAAACCCTTTTCCGATTACACCAATCGGAATGTATCCCCCTTTTCTCGGACAAAACTCAACCAATACGTGATTTTAAGCCAAAAAATGATCAAAAAACCCAAAAATTTTGTGTTTTTAGCCAAAGTAAATATACCAAATCACTACTACAACTATGTAGAAGATGTAGATGAAGAAGTAGAGCACGAAAAACACAAAAAAAATTAAATCCGAGATGATTTATGGATTAAATCATTCGAATCAAATATAATAACAACAATGAATCACAAATCTACCCCGTGGCGATTGATACCAAATGTTGTCCCATAACCTTGTGATGATTAAGCAATGAATAAAGAAAGAAAATAGATGAAGAAGAGATGAATTCCTATAGAGAGAAAGTAGTGAGAGAAAGTAGAGAGGAGATGATTAACTTGGTGAGATTAGATTAAGAAAAGAAGTTGTTACAAATGACCATCCACCATCCTAACATGCTAGGAGGGTAGTATATATAGTCCACCCACATGCGGGCTTTAATGGACTATATATTGGGCCGGGCTTGTCTTTTGGACTTTAATTAGCTTAAATCCAAGCCCGTGAACCACGACTAAATAACTACTTATTACAACGTTCTAATAAATATTACAATAGAAACCAATGACCGAACATTCTTGTTTGACTCAATATTTTGAGGCTAACAATCTGATTACTGAATACGTAACTGGTTTAATGTTATGTCTTAGCTTATTTTATAAGTTCATGTCATGGTTTACTGTTTTAAGCTTTATACTTTTTTTTATCTTATATTCTGATTAAGTATTACTTGTATTTCATGTATTATCATACTTGATGTGTAATAATAAGTAACTTTCTAAAAATAGCAGGTTTCCTAAAATAGAAAGTTTCCAAAAATACAAAGTTACTAAAAATAAAAATACTGCTTAAAATAAATAAGTTTCTAAAAATAGAAAGTTTCCATAAATAGATATAAGATGGTTAAATAGGCTAATTATATAAGCTTAAGTGTTTTCTGATTAATATTCTAAGTCATACTGATATAATGTAAGTTTGTTAATTATTACATGTAATTTAAATAAACTATAGGTTAAAAGTATTTAATTAAAATATATCATGTTTTTAATTAAATAAAGTTAAATACTTAGGTTAAAACATGTATTATTATTTATTAATAATATAACCTAAGTCATGTTAATTAATTAATTATAACCATGGTTTTTAAATAATTAATTAATTATAAGTTTAGAAAATATAAAATACTTAGGTTAATAATTCCATGATTCAAATAATTAAATTATAACCTAAGTCATGTTTATTAAATTAATCATGTCATATTTATTAATTTAATCTAAACATATGATTATAGAAAAAAATAATCTTAACATAAACCGTGAACTGGATCTTGACTAGAAACCATGAACCAGACATGAAATTGACACTATACCCCGAACCACTTCGGGGTTCCCCTTGTTTTGCTGCTGCCGTGGGACCCACACCACCCAACCAGGACCATATGGTCTTGGTGGTGGTTTAGTAGCCAAACCGAGACCCCCTTGGGGTTCGGTTTAGGCGCCGGCCAAACAAACACCCTTAAAAACAACCTTTTTATTTACCCAATAACCATTTTCATGATTGATTTATGTTTTTAATTAGGTTTTTAAAAACATCATGTTCTTAATTAATTTTATTAGATCAAATCAAAAGAAAAAGGATTAAAAGAATTTACCGAATGCGTGGATCTAACGAGGATGAACACACACGAACACACGTACAATATTCAAGATCAAAATCAACTAAACACCCCCTTTGGTGTGTTTATATGCGGCGGCCAAAAAAAAGAAAAGAGGAGAAGGAGAAATCTTTTTTAGGTTTTTGATTTTTCTTCTGTAAAGTGAAAAGTGAATAGCAAAATTTACCATAACCCCTCTTTAGTAAATTTTGAGATGGGCTTGGCCCATCTCCTTAATATTGTCGCGGGTAGGGGGCCCCACATGGGGTACCCGTACCGTTTTCCGTGTCTCGTTGTTTAATTGTTTGTTCGTGTTTATTTGTGTTCGCGTTTTGTGTGTTCTCGTTAAATATTTACCATGACCTAATATATTTATTCACGCTCGTAATAAATATATTTACGTAATTAATATTAGTTCGTGATTTAATTACGTTCATGATTTCATGATCGCATGTCCGTGATTAATTATTGTTAAATAATTATTGCGTGTTCGTGCGTAATAAATACTTATCGTGTTCTAACACGTGAGTAATACGTAATTCCTATACGTGAACGTAACCATGCTATAAAAGGAAAGTTTTAATCTAGTACGTACGATCTTAAAGGTACTATTCATGGTAAAAGTATGCGGGTTTTACAATAACAAACCCAAGCGCGAAGAAACCGCCAAATTTACAAAAGAGACCCTTAACGGTACAACGGACATGTAGCGGTACATGGAACATAACAGGTACTTGGTTTTGTACTAGCGGTACTTGGAGTGACAACGGTACCTCAAAATTTTGACCAGTTCATGCTTTTCACTAGACATGTAACCTCTTTTATCTTTTTCTATAAACCTGCAATAACATCAAAAATACAAAACAAAGACTATACAATAAAAATTATAAAAATTTGTACAGCTATTACCACCCCTCAACATATGTAGCATGTTATTGGTTGAGCATACCAATGTGTGTTACCAGGAATTCGAATCTCTTTGCATCAAATGCCTTGGTCAACAAATCAGCTACATTGTTGTCTGTATGAATCTTCAAGACTTGAATAAGCTTTTTGTCATAAGCATCTCTTATAAAGTGATGTCTTATTTCAATATGCTTAGTCTTGGAGTGAAATACTGGATTCTTGACAATGCATATAGTACTTTCATTATCAATGTAAATCTTGGTGTTCATGAAGTTAAACCCATAGTCTAACAATTGATTTTGAATCCAAAGTACTTGTCCACATCAATGAGCAGCAGCTACATATTCAGCTTCAGTTGTAGAAGTAGCAACAATGGTTTGCTTCTTACACTGCCATGATATGAGTCTTCTGCCTAGGAATTGACAACCTCCCGTTGTGGATTTCCTATCATGATTTGCTCCAGCATAATCACTATCTGAGTAAGCTTCCAATTCAAAGGTGGAATCTCTAGGATACCATAATCCTAAATTAGGTTGACTTTTAAGATATTTAAAAATCTTCTTCACAGCATATAGATGTGACACCTTTGGATGAACTTGGAATCTTGAACAGGCACACACAGCAAACATTATATCTAGTCTTGAAGAAGTAAGATACATCAATGAACCAATCATTGACCTATAGAGATGAATGTCAACATCTTCTCCATGTTCATCTTTTGATAAAGATTTCTTGGCTTCAAAAGGTGTGCTTGTACTCCTTGTATCCATACATGAAAATTTCTTTAAGATTTCAGCAACATATTTATCTGGGCTGATAAATAATCCATCTTTCCTTTGTTTGACTTGTAGTCCCAAAAAGAAAGTTAGTTCTCCAATAGAACTCATTTGAAATCTTCCTTTCATCAAAGCTTCAAACTCTTCACACCATGTCTTCTTGGTAGAACCAAAAATGATGTCATCAACATAGACTTGAACTAGAATGATGCCTTTGGCATTTTTCTTGATGAACATAGTTTTGTCAATGGTTCCTCTCTTATATCTATGTTCTAGCAGAAAGTTGGATAAAGTTGCATACCAGGCTATTGGAGCTTGATGCAGACCATAAAGTGCTTTGATAACTTTGTAGACTCTTATGGGGAATTTAGGATCTACAAAACCTGGAGGTTGTGAGACATATACCTCCTCTGAAATAGTACCATATAGAAAGGCACTTTTCATATCTATTTGATAGACTATAAATCCCATATATGATGCAAAGGCCAAAAATAACCTAATGGCTTCTATCCTTGCCACTGGTGTAAAAACCTCATCATACTCTATCCCTTCTTCCTGTCTGTAGTCTTGAGCAACAAGTCTTGCCTTGTTCCTCACAACAACCCCTCTTTCATCCTTATTGTTCCTGAAGACCCATCTAGTACCAATGACTCTTTTACCTGAGGGAAGATCCACAAGAATCCAAACCTTTTGTAGCTCAAATTGTGTTAATTCTTCTTGCATGGCATCTACCCAACTTTCTTCATCAATAGCCTGAGAGATATTTTTGGGCTCTACTTGAGATAAGAAACAGGCAAACAAAAAATGTTGAGTATCTTTAAGATTTGTTCTCTGCTGTTTTTTGACATAACTCACTAGTGCATGAGTTTCAATATTGGTTTGCAGTTGTCTTCTGGTTTGTACAACAGATTTTGGATCACCAATAATCTGTGTAGCAGGATGGTTGTTGTTGACTTTATGATTGGGAATAGAACTGACTGGAATTTTAGTTTCCAAATTGTTGAAATCAGTTACTGCACCCTGCTCATCATAGGAAGCTTTGGAGAAGATTCCTTCAGCTGGACTGGCATATAAGTCTTCATCGTCCAATGCTTGCAAAATCTCTTCTAGTGAGTCAGTAGATTTAGCATATTTTGACTTAGCAGTACTTGCAGATGAAGTACCGCTAGGAATAGTAAGTACTGCTGAGTATTGTGACTCAAGAGACTCTTCTCCTGAATGCTTATTAGCAGATGTAGCATTCTTTTCTTGATCTTGAAGCCTCTGAAGCTCTTATGAGGCTTGATCATCATTTGATGGCATGGATTGCTTCTTGGGAGTTGCAGACATGGGAGTAACAGTAGGCATGTTTGGCACATAGATATGAATATCATCATCTGATGAAGAACCATCTTCTTGAGTACCTGCATTAGTTGCACTTGACTCCTCACCTGCATTGTTAGTTTGACAATCCTTTTGTAAAGAGTAGTAATCCATGGAGTTGGTTAGATAATCTAAATCAAACATCTAAGCATAACCTATTCCTGGAACATTGGGTTTATTTTCTAAGAAATTGACATGAGCATTTTCTTCAATTTTCTTAGTTGCCAAATTGTAAACCCTATATGCTTTACTTTGCAATGAATATCCTACAATATATCCTGGATCAGACTTTCCATCAAACTTTCCCAGATAATCAAGAGTATTTAGTATGGACACATGACACCCAAAAGGTTTTAAATGACTTATGTTAGGATTTACACTAGTCAAGAGTTCATAAGGTGTTTTGTTTTAAGGCTTAGTTACTAGGACTCTATTTAACACATAACATGCAGTATTGATTGCTTCTGCCCAAAAGGTATTTGCAAAAGTGAATCAGCCAGCATAGTTCTAGCAACCTCAATTAATGTCCTATTCTTCCTTTCAGCTACTCCATTCTGTTGTGGAGTTCTAGGATTACTAAATTGTCTCTTAATTCCTTTAGACCTACAGAATTCATCAAAATCAGCATTCTTAAATTCTGTTCCATTATCAGTCCTAATGATTAAAACTTGTTTAGTGAACTGCTTTTCAACTAAAGTGATAAAATCCTTTAGTAATTCACTTGTTTCACTTTTAAGGGCTAAAAAGAAAACCCAACTGAATCTACTATAATCATCAGTTATGACTAGACAAAAGGTCTTATGGCTAATGCATCTGATAGAAACTGGACCAAATAAATCCATATGCAAGAGATGCAATGGTTTTGTCATAGTGTTTACAGTCTTGGTCTTACAAGAGGCTCTATGTTGTTTACCTTTTTGACAAGCAGCACATGTGAAATCATTTTGAAAAGATTTGTTAGGTAGACCTCTAACCAAATTCCTTTTTACCAATCTATTAATATTTTTGAACTTCACATGACCTAACCTTCTATGCCATAAGTTTGACTCATCTAAAGAAGCCTTAGCTAGCAAACATGTAATACCACCTGTTGGAGTAATAGTATGAAGATTAAAGGTGTACATATTTTCTTGCCTGGGTACTTTAAGCAGTATTTGAGATTCCTTGGGCATCTCAAAGTCTTTGGACAACACCAAGCAGTCTTTGTTTGTGAATAGCACCTTGTTCTTCTTATCACACATTTGTGATACAGAAAAGAGATTGAACTCATTCAATTCTTTTACAAATAAAACATCTTCAAATTCCAACTTTCTTGTGTTGATTTTCCCTTTGCCAGTGATTCTACCTTTGCTACCCCCAAAGGCTACTAGACCTCCTCTGAATTCTTCAAATTCAGCAAGAAAATCTTTGTTTCCTGTCATGTGTCTTGAGCATCCACTATCTACAATTCCTTTATCTTTTAATTCATCAATGAGATGCCCCTACACCCAAATAAAACTTATTATTTTTTAACAGGGACCCAAGCCACATTTGGCTCGGATTTGTGGGACCTACACATTTAAGAGTTTGTACTGAAGCATTCCCAGTAATGTTACTTTTACTCTTATACTTCATGGTTTCATTTATGTAGTCAAATTCATAGGGTGACTCTACGTGCTTTGACTTCTTTGACTTAAGTACTGCTTTAGCGGTACTTGCTTTAACACATGGTATATCTCTTTTAGGAACCCACATTTGTACTGGTTCGTTCATGTCCTTACTTCTAGGTGTTTTAACTTTTTCAAAAACTTTCTTAGAAGTCTTGGAGAACATTGGTTTTACATACTTGAAACCAACAGTACTTGAGTTTGGTCTAGCAGTACTTGTAGATTTAGGCTTGTCGGTACTTAGTTTACCAGACTTTAAGGATATAGGTCCTTGTTTCATAAGTACTGCCCTAGGAACAAAACTTTTGGTAGGATTATTTTTAACTTGTTTAACTACCCTTGTGTGATCAAACTTAGGTTTGTCATCTTTAAGTTTCTGTTTCCTATAACCCTGTGCATTTTTCCCATTATTGTTTTTCATGACCCTTTGTGTAGCCTTCTGTTTCACAATCCTCATGTAATGTACAGTCTTGGATAAAATGACTTAGAGTATCACAAACATAACATCCTTTTCTTCTTAAAGAAGACCCAAAAGGTTGTTTTGACTTTACTTTTTCAAAACATATCCCACCCCTTTTGGTTTTAGTATCTTGTTCATTGTTTTCCAATATCTTGCTAGGAGTTTTTACCTGCTTGGGAGTAGAACTAGTCTTAGATTCCTCAGAAACAAAGTTGTTCATTAAAGGTGGATAAACAATATTCTTGGTCACATCAGTATTTTCTTGAGACACAGTACTAGAGTTAAAGACATTATTAATCTTAGGTTCTTCTAACTCTATACTAGTATCATTACAAGGGGGCATGAAAATTCCTGATATTGGTGGAGGAACTGCCTTCATTCCTTTAGCATATCTATCATTTTCAGGTGTATCATCTACCTCACTAAAACTATCAAAAATCCCTTTTGATAAGTCTTTGTTAGTTAAGGTTATCCCAGGTTGATCCTCAATATATCCTAGGCCTGTTTTATCATAATACTCCATTTGTAAATTAATCAATTTTCCCAATTCCTTAGAGGATTGTTGCTAATGACTAATCACTTCCCTCTCTTTACAAAGACTGGTTTTTAAAGCTTCATATTCTAAATTTATTTTTAAAAGTTGTCTTTCAAAAGCTTTTATTTCCACATCTTTTTCCCTCATTTGAAGAGTCAAGATCCTTATTTTCTCTTCATAGTTTTGTTGAGCCTTTTTGTACAAAACTATATTATCTTCTAGTTTAACAAACCCCTGTTTGAAAGCCTCTACTTCTATAGTGCATGTGTTAACCTTTTGATACTGTTCCTCTAGTTCTACTTTTAGACTATTAAATTTAAGAATACAATCTTTAGAACAAGGATGTACCTCAGTATCTTCATGTGAGAGAGACATTAAACCAAGCTCTTCTTCTTCTTCTTCTGCCCAATTCACCACTCAATATTCAGTAACCAATACTTTGGTTCCTTTAGGACTCCTGCTATTTCCTCTTGGAAAGCTTTCAGTTATTCTTGGATTGGTTCTATAGCTGTTCTTGGACTTCTAATTGCTAGTCTTAGCTTTATCTCTATTTCATTCTCTTGCAAAGTGTCCATTCCTTCCATAGTTATAGCATTCAACTTTAGACTTTTCATATCCTAATGGCTCATTAGGATCAACAGTCATTTTTATTCCAGTCTTCTTGAAGAACCTATTAGATCTTACTGACACCATAGTAGCTTGCCATTTAAGATCCATCTCTTCAACATCATCATCATCCATTTGGAACAAGTCATTGAGAGTTAATCTTGGCCTGTTGTCTTGTCCAGCAAAGAATGAGAAGGCATCATTGTCACTAAACAATGGTGAAGTCCTTCCATGTGGATTTTGAGTGATCATTGGACTGCTTTCAATACTTTGTGGGTAAGTATTGCTTGTAAGTCCTCCAGCGGTATTTGTGAAGTATGTACCGCTACTAGATCCACTAGCGGTATTTTGAAAGTAAGTACCGATGTTCCCATCTGGCACAAAAGCCAAATTAGACTTTGAAGCAGTTGTTGTCTTTACTTTAGTGCCTTTCACATCCATCTCATATGCTCTAAGATTGTTGTAGAGATGATCAAACGGAATTGTTTCCAAATCATCGCTTGTGATGGAGTGCATAGCCATTGCTTTCCATTCTGGTGGAACACTTCTTAAGAATTTTAGATTAGCTTCTTCATTAGGAATTACTTGTCCATAAACTGCTAACTGAATGAGCAACTTGTTGAACCTTCCATATCCACCATGTATTCCCTCTATACTGGTAATTGAAAAGTTATCAAATTCTTGCTTGAGAACAATCTTTTTAACTTTCTTAGATTTGTCATTGCCTCCAAATCTAAGTTTTATAGCATCCCACATAGCTTTGGCATCTTTATAATGATGAAAGCTTGGTAGAATGTCTTCAGAAAGAGCCATAGCCAAAGCAGTTCTGACTTTTCTTTCTCTGATCACTGCTTGTATCTACTCAGCAGTCACAGCAGGTAGAGCATAGCATGTACCATCTGGCAACCAGTGTAGCTTCTTTGGTGTGTTCCCGTTCTTGATAACTTGCCACACAGTATGATCTGTGTGATTCAAGTAATGTTCCATCTGCATAGCCCAAGTCTCATAATTGTCACCTTTGAGAACTGGGAGTTTAACAGCAGATAGAGTATGAGAAGGTGTTGGTGTAGAGGTAGCTACATCATTCACGACTTGAGCACCTTGTACTGGTGCAGGATGCACAACTTGTGGTTGTCCTTGTGGTAGAACAGGATCAGTGTTCTGAACATTATCCAAGTGAGCATTATCACCATCTTGTTGAGACATTGAGATTTGGTATGTGTGGAGTGTATGGGGTCATGTTCTTCTTTTTCAGAGTTTCTCAACAAGCTCTGATACCACTTGTTGATCCCTTTGGTTGGATCTATATTCTGTTAAGAATTAGTATAGTAGTTTGTAATCAAACTAAAACACTTTGAGCACTCTTACTAACACTAAATAAGTTATGCGGAATCTAACTTATAAAGCACAGAAGAACAGAATTACTTTTAAATATTCGATTCTCTTATTAATCGACTTGTATGAGGTACATGAAAGACATTGTACCTATGTTCCTTTTATAGAGTAAGGAACCCTAGAAACCTTAGAATATTCTATAAAGATAACTATATCACAAACGATATATTATCAATATTCTAACTATTTAGGTATATCACATAAGACATACTCTAACTATAACTATGACATATCTTATACAAAGATATATTCGTCCTAATAAACATAGCAGTACTTACTTTATAAGTAGCAGTACTTACTATGTACCGCGTTAATACTAACGGTACTTACATAACAATAACAGTACTTGGAATATACTAACGATACTTGACACTTAACAAATAATTCCCAACAGAGCTTATGTTGGATTACCGATGTTTGATTCCGGTATTTCCTTTATGGTCAGTTAATGTTCTAGGACATTCACCTTATGCTTTGATGACACGCCATAAACACATGTAACGATCCACTTATCCAAGTGGGGTGTTACAATTATGGTATCAGAGCGCAAGGTTCGACCTGTAGGCTCTAAAACTTGACCTGTGACTATTGGGTAGTCACCAGGAACTTCCCAGATTTTGGCGTTGTTATCTTTCATGTTTCTCATGCATTTGTCAGTCAGTTTTCTTCAGTTATGAGTCGGTTTTCTTAAAATTTTTGACTAAGTAAAAGGTTGGTACAGGACTGGCCATATTTAGTCGCGTGTGCTTTTTAGCGAATTTTCGTTTTGGTGAGCTGACCATAGGCGTTCACCCTTGCCCGTTCAGATTTTTGCATTGATGAACTGACCATAGGCGTTCATCCTTACGCATGTCAAATTCATGTTTCCAGTCGAATGTTATTAAGTGAACTAGCCCATATGCGTTCACCATTTCTCAGGACAAATTTCATGCTTTTTAGTCGAATGTTGTTTTGTGAACTGATCCATAGTTGTTCAAATTTGTCATATCATGACATTTCATAAAATCTTGGCAAGTATGAATTGGACTATAGCCATCCATATTTAGTCCCAGATTGTAAATTTCTATACGTGACAGTTCTCAGAAAATTTTGACAAGTATGGATCGAACCAGAATCGCCCATACTTAGTCACATGTTTTCTCCTTTGAATTCGGTGGATTGAACCATAGCCATCCACACCAGTTGATGTTAAACCTCATTTGATTATCTTTTCATGTTCTTTATAATAGTCAAAGTTTATAATCTCAAGTTGATGTCATTTTCACGCTGATTCAGTTTCATGTCTACTTATGAGGGTTTTATGTTCAACAAAATGATAATGTTTCATGCTAAGATACAGAAGGATTACAGTAAGATTCCGTTTCATGATAAATCATGTTTGGTCTTCATCAGTCATGTCTTTATGCTGACCATTGTTGAAATTCTGTTTAATAATATTCTTGAACCTCTATTCAACCAGCATTAAGTCTACGCAGGAATTACCAAGCTATCATGTTACTCATTTAAGTTCAGTTACTACCGTTTAAATCAATTTATTTCTTTGATCATGTCAGAAAATTGACACCAGTATCAATCATCCCATAAAATTTCCACCAGTGCCATGTATAGTATTCCATACGTACCCCATGTACAGTGTCTCAGATATGCTCCATGTGCAGTACTCATTTTGTACTTCATGTGCAGTAGTCCAGGTGTACTCCAGGTACCCTACTCCATGGATATTGCTAATCGATTCTCAATCATCTTAGGCGTTTCCACTTGTCGATATTCTATCAGGTGCTGATGTTGCTCGTGAGTTGAAGATTTTACCAGATGCTGATGCTGCTAACACTTTGAAGACCTCACAATTGCTGATGCTGCTGATACTTTGGAGATTTCTCAAGATGCTGATGCTCATGCTGATTATACTATAAAGAATCCGCAGAGCAAGGATGAAAACTAAAAATTTGAAATTTCTGACAAGATTAAATTTCAACCATCAGACACTACCATTCTATTCCATGCCTTACTTCCTCAGTTAGCTGTCACACGTTACTCAGCAAATCTTTCAGTCATAATAGTAAGAACCGGTAACCATCCGGCCACTCAGCAGAAATAGTTACTTGAATCATGGTCATGATAATGAACGTCATGTAACTGACAGACAAAGCGGTGATAATAACCACCGTGCTTATATTAACCAGTTAGTAGCAATCGGAACTCCAGAACGGACTTGACCAGAGATACAGAGGTCAGCAGTCTAACCGGTCTGCCAACCCTAGCAGTTACCAAAATTTTCCGCCTTGTTCAGTCTCACCTACTAAAACACGTGTCAAGATATCAGTCAAGACACAGACCTCAGGTATCCTTTCTGAAGATATTGTCAGGATACCAGTCACAGTACATGTCATAAGAGTGTTGTCTCTGGGTACGAGTCAAGACTCGTAATTTCAATATATCTTCTAAACCAGACCCTCAGAAATTCAGGGTACCATCCACGAGGGTATACTTGTTTTGACATGCCATGCATAAATCAAACCATAAAAGATTCAGCCACCAGCACTGGAGTATTATTCAGATTAGACACGCAGTATTCACTATGTGAGGTTAAAAAAGAACACATTCAGTGAAAATTCGCCACGTTTGCTTCAGTTATTCATATGTCAGCTTTATCTAATCAGGTATTACCTACCTCCCAGCCAGAAAGACTCCACAGTATCCCCCATATTCATTAAGGTTTTTCCTTTCAGTTAACGACGAGGTCTGTCTTACTAAATCCCAAATGTTTTCATTATATTGTTCTGCCAGAAAAATCAGTACAAATTTTTTCTGCCTTAAAAGTGCGTAACTTATCAGTCCAAAGCTATGAAGACTTATAGTTACCAGTTATAAATCTACTTCTGAAGTTCTTTAAATTCATGATCAGCAAATATCCAGAGTTTCCAGATGTCATTCCAAAAAGTTTTCTAGAAATTCCTTCCTAACCACGAGACGGAGTTTAACATCGAGCTTGTCTCAAGAACAGAACCTGTTTTCAAAACTCTTTATCGCAGGGCTTCAGCTAAGTAAAAGAGTGCAACATTAACTGCAAGAGTTACCAGAACGAGGCCTAATCGCCCTAGCACACCACCAGAAGGTGCACCGTTTCTGTCTATCAGAAAGAAGGCCAGTAATATGAGATCATGTATCGATCATCGAAAATTTACAAGATCTCCATTCATAAAACGACACTCATTCCACGAATAAGAGATTACCTGACCTACTACGATATCTTAAATATTTTCCAGAACAATTCGCAACCGTGACACAAGTAGTGGTCAGTGAAGAACTTGATGTTTTCCAGACTGCTGTTGCACATATTGTAGTCTCTCTAAAAGTTTTAATTTTATACTTCTGAGCTCCCTAATGCTCCAGCTATGTTATCAAATATATGAATAAAATTTTTCCATGACTAGTCAACCAGATTTCCACCAATATGTCCCATAATCAGGCAGAATGTTGATAGAAGCAGTATCACACAATTATGCAGCTATGTTCATATCTAGATGCCTAACATACCACAGTTTCAAGATAGAACGCCGTCATGTTAGTGAATTACTACAATCCTTAGAAACTTCTGAACAGAAATGAGACGAAATTTCATGAAATCATTATCAGTTTCCACAGACTCAGAAAAGTATGGTACTATCTAGGTCATCGTTAACCATGTAATCAACCTGTGCGTTTTCTTCCATCCGGAAGGATTACGCAGTAGTGGACGTGTAGAAAATTTAGCAGTAAATAGTACAAATTCTAGGTATTCCATCGACCATCATATCAGACAGAATTCATGTTCACGATCACGTTTAAGTTCATGTTTGCGTTTATGTTCACTTTCACATTCACGTCTCATTCGTAGTATGATGTTGTTTCAGTTCATGTTTGTGTTATCTCATGATTTAAGCTCACGTTAGCGTTCATATCATTGTTCATGTTCAGACTCGTGTTCCATCTCATGATATACGTTTCACAGCTTGTTACTGAATATGTTCACAGGAAGCTTAAGAAACTAGACTCAATTTTAGCACGGCTTTTCCATACCCAGGCAGACATTTCACGTCTCAGACCGTATTGTTTGGCATTTTTTTTCCTCGGTCAGCATACATTCATGATATGCCCTAATATCACAGTCGCGTTATACTTCATGCTAAGCGTTCCTCATATAATCGCGAACCACGTTCACAATTGCTCACGTAGCACGTTCACAATTGTTCACGTAGTTCGTCCCTATATATTTTCAACAGCTTGCTCAGAGATATAAATGTTATCTTTTCAGGATATTTATACATACCGTTTCATGTATCCTATATGCTATAGTTTATTCATTCGATCAGATTCAGAAAATCCAGTTTAAGTATGGAACCAGAAACTATTCAGCATCGTCAGAACAGGGTCATCAGGACCAAGATTTTCATTGTGTTTTAGATCTTGAGAGAGCCATTTCGAGCGGGAGGCCACTCGGAATGGAGGTGTCCATCCGGACCTCTCATCTTTTCCTTCAATAATTCGGTTAAATTCTTTCAGTCATTTTACGTTTAATGTTCACTTTAGTCATGCCACGTGTATACCTTCAGCAGCATTATGTCTTAATTCGAGGACGAATTATCTGTCAGCTTATATGTCCTTTTACCTCTTATATTCTTTTAGCCTATGTGTCTTTCCCAGCTTTTATAACTTCATCAGCTTATTACTTTTAATTTGGGAACGAATTTTCTCCTTTTTAGAGGGGAAGAATTGTAAAACCCGTATAATCCATGTTATTTCGAGGACGAAAATTTCTTTCTAGAGGGGAAGAGTTGTAAAACCCGTAAAATTGTATTTTCAATATAGAGGACAAAATTATTATTTTAAAAATAGTAGAATTATAATACTTTAAAATAATTTAATCATAATATTATCATTCTAAAATATTACTAATAATGTAAATGTAGATTCTTTTAGAATAAAAATTATGAATTTGATGAAGTCTTATGAGACGTGTGAGTATGGTTCAAGAAAAAAACTATTTTTGGCAACATTCCAACGACATTAATCAGTTGCGAATATATATATATATATATATATATATATATATATATATATATATATATATATATATATATATATATATATATATATATATATATATATATATATATATATATATATATATATATATATATATATATATATATATATATATATATATATATATATATATATATATATATATATATATATATATGTATAAGTTGAGCGTAATATAACAATAGTCTTTTTGTAGTTAAGTGTTCCACGACAATCTTAGATATGCAAGTATAAGTTTTGGTAAACAGAAGAGTTGACATGATTTTAATGATGAAAGACCATGAATTAATACCTAGTCAAGGAACTTAATTATTCATCAATACTTCCTAAAAGTATAGAAATTTCTGTTATGGAATATATATATGCACTCACTGTATGTTATCATGTGAATCGCACATTAAACTTATATCATTCTTAAACTAAACCTCACATTCGGGTTACTTCCGGACCAAAACCCGAAAGCCTTACATTGACTTTTTCGTCTTTCTACGTGATTTCCGAACTAACCGTCATTTCCAAAAGTTTCTAACTATGGAATGTATCTCTAAAACTTATCCTAAACATATAATCTATACTTAATACATACATAAAACATATGATCCGTACACGAGGCCTTGTAAAAACGATATCTGAACTTTCCCGATATTCATTTCTGAACTCATTTCATTTAATTTCATTTCATATCATTTCCAACCCGTACCAAGATTTACAAATCATGTACCTCATTTCGTCCATTCTCATCCCCAAAATCACACATATAAACACATAAATCACATAAAACACATAGTCACACCAAAACCCCCAAAAATAAGACTAAGTGACGAGCCTAAAAAACCGGGGTTGTCACATCAATCCCTCCTAATAGAAATCTTGTCCTGAGATTTACTCCTTAGGATCATTATTCCCAAAAATATAAGGATACTTGTTCCTCATAAATCCTACCCATTCCCACGTGAACTCTAGTCCATGTTCCAAATTCCATCTAACCATAACTACGGTATCTTACCCTTTTTCCAACGTCTTAGCTTCACGACCCAAAATCTCTACCGGCTCTTCGATGAAACAAAGACTCGTATCCATATTAATATCATCTAACAGTACATGCAAGTCAGTTCTTGCTAATCATTTCCTCAAGCTTGATACACGAAATACATCATGCACACTACTCAATTCTCCTAGTAATTCCTCAACCTATAAGCCATTGGTCCAATCCTTTCGAGAAATTTCTAACAGACCCATGATTCTAGGTGCCATATTCCCTTTCTTCCCAAACCACATCACTCCTTTCCATGGTGAAACCTCTAGCATAACCTTACCTCCAATCTTAAATCCCAACGGCTTATGCCTCTCATCCGCATAGCTTTCTTGTCGGTTCTTTGCCATTTTCAACCTGCCACCACCTCCATAGTTTTCCGATCCACCTTCGGTCCAATATGTTGGCCACTTCTAACTTCATCCCACTATAACGGTGATCCACCTCATCTCCTATGAACTAACTCCAGCAGTTTCTACTACAATTCATATCACCAGACCTAACGACTTCTATTCTCTATAGATTTTCCATCAATCGGAAGTTCTCCAAACCTTAATCACATCCAATGGTATATGAAGGATTGCATAACCAAAAGCTTCTCATAACATTCACATGAAACATGTCATAACCACCACCTCATCCTTGCTTTCCCATGCTCGGCACCAAGTAACTAACCATCCTTCATAAGGCATTCCATACCTACTAGGTTAACTTTACACAAAACCTCCTATTCCATCGTATCTGTACGCAATCCTTCCAACTTCTCAACTACGTGACTTCTCATTCCTCTTGAAATATGGAATGAATTAGTCAGTCTATCGACTATCACCCAACTCCTCATCGTACTTATTCCTCCACCCCATTATGTATCCCTTCCACCAAATTTGTCCTTACATCGCCCTTTCTAAGCTACTCCTATCTATGTAGGAAGTATAGTCTACATCCCTTTTCTCCATACGATTATCCAAGCCACGCAACATAAATGTTGACGCGTTCTCTGCTTTAGACAACTCAAATCGTTTAACCTACATCCTTCCTCTAAACCACCCTAATACGTCATCCATATAGTTCAAGTTCATCTCAGCTTCACTTCCTTCTTCTTATTCCATGTTTCATCAGCCATGCTTGCCTTTCCCAGATGGTACTTGGCCTTGTAATTTTCTTTCATCACTTAACTCTACCCATCACCTTTGCCAAATGTTCAATCAAGAGGATTGAATATGTGTTGGAGACGTTCATGATCCGTATAGATCATTCTCTACGTATCGTATACAAAATGCCTCTAGCATTCTACGCACATCTAACAATCCAGCTCTACTAACTAAGTCTTATCTAGTTCTTCTAAATCTTCAGTTCCTGCAACGAATAAGCAATCTCCTTTCTTTGTCGTCCTCGTACGCATCCAAATCCTTGCTCCACGTATCGTCATGCTTCGCGAATTCATCTAGTCCTTCTGATATTGCCAAGATCTACTCATTATCCAATCCACCTCTTCGGCCTCCAAAACGCTTCATCGTCCTTCTTCACTTCGCCCCTTACTGGTTCCATGATATGCCATCATCTCTAACTACTCATCATGGTAAACTTAATACTAAAACTCACACTTGAAAGTCTCACGTATAAATCCTTTTTCTAAACCACTCCAAAACCAACACATAATTCGCCTCACTCTCCTTCTTAGACTTTGAGTAGATCAAGATGTCGTCGATACTTCCGATGACAACTCGTTTATATACGGTCATGCACACTCGGTTCATTGACTCCATGAAAACCGCTAGTGCTTTGGTGAAGCCAAATCCATAACCGTATACCCAAAGCGTTCATTCAACATTCTTAACATCATCCCTGCATCCTCTCTTGGCAGCAACACAAGAAAATTTCTACCTCTTTCTACTCGCGAAATTCTACACACATTCTAAAAGATCTATACTCCTTCTTATCAACCCATCCAATCGCTTTCACATCACATTTACTACCAGGTAACTCAACCTTTATCTTGCATTCCTTGCAATTTCTAACAACTCCTGTCTTTAAAATCATTCCATCAATAATTGCCTTGGAAAGGCACTAACTACAACTCATTTTGCTCCTTCTACTGGCTCTGTTCATGGTTCTACTTCAAGATAATAGGTAAACCTACTAAATCTTAATAAATTTTCGGAAAATTTTACATACCTAACGAATATCATAAGTACCTTTAAAATTTCACATTCCCTTCCAACATTCTCTATGATGCGTTACTTGTGCCAATATCCATACTTTATACAAATCTCTATTCATCTCCCTTGTCACCCTAAGAGACCTCATGACCACATTAGTTCGTCTTTCTACGAGCTTCTAACTCTTTCCCCATCACAAAGGGCATTCCAGCTATTCTCTCATATAACTATATCAATCCTCCCAATCAATACAGAACCAAAACTACATCTGGAACCCACCAGACACGACCAACGAATCAAAACTACGTATAACTAACGACATTTCACGTGCACCAGTTAAAACAGACCAAAACCACGGAAACTCAAAAGTAAAACTCAACCTAAAACATGTACCAATTCAAATGACTTGTGACAACGAAAAATGATCGAAGAAACACTTAATGGCAACCAAAACAACTTACGCCCCAAGACATATTATTTAAATCGTGCGCAAAATCGACTTTTCCCAAAAGAATATTTTTCTTTACCTCCCCACATCTATGTGACTTAAGCAATCTAAAAACAACCCTTTAGATGATCTCAAGACTCAACTCAAAGACTAGGTACCCTAAACATCCCAAAACATAAGTTTAAAACTACTATTCAAAACTCAACCTTGAACCCGACACTTGTACAAACATTTCGACCAAGCTACTGACCTCCCATGCCTATACATCCCTTATATTTGAAAAGTACGTTCCGGGTACATAATTTTAGGCTTTTGAATCACCCAAAAAGCTTTAAAAAAGAATAAGTTACGACCAAAACAATTTTATACGTTGTTTTAAAAACTAAAGAATCATCTAACTGATTAATGCAATCCTTTTAAATAAATAAATAAAAATAATTGTATGTGAAATTTTCATGAACTCAATTTAACCTTGTATAAATAATTATAAATGACGTAAATCGTTTAAACTCAATTATATAAACTATTTATGTAGAAAGAAATTTTATTTCGCTTTATTTTATAGAGAGTCTTTTAGAATTTTGAAATAAATTAGTGTTGATTTAAATTCTTATGTTACATCTTGTTTCAAACACGACTCCAACACCTTACCCTTATTTTACCGAATACAACCAACTATCCAACTCTATAGTAGATTTCCAATTCTTTTCAATATATATCGACCAAAAGAAATGTAAGACTCAACATAAAAGATTCCATTATCTCAAAAGAAATCCCAAGTTATTTCAATAGACTTAAAACCAAAAACACCATTTTAAAATGGACACGTGAAATAGGAAACTCGAAGAATACGCTACAACGAAGGTTGAATATCTAAAAAGAAGCGAGTTAGCCACCCTCCTAAGGATACAATCGATAATTGTAAGGGATCATACATATATAGGCATATTAGGATACATATACTTAAATCCGTCCAACATCTACTATACAAGCATGTATTAATCCTCTTTTATTCAATCATACTTAGGAATCCATTAAAGTTGTGGTACTTGTATAACTATGTTGGCCACCATACTTGTACAATTACCCTTTCCCCAATGCACTCTCTCCTATGATGACACTTATAAGAATCAATACAACACGTAACACATAAATCCATCAACTCACCTAAGCACATAACCACATAAACAATAAGGTCAAAAACTCCAACTATTTAAATAACATAGTCTAACTCTTGGAATACAGAAATCCATAGTTTATCTAAAGCAGCATAGACAAAATCCAAAACGAAAACATAATCAATTATAAATCATGTCTCCCGTCATAGTGGAAACAACTTAAAATCCTTCCTATCCACCTACTCCTAGTAACTCGAACCACCACATGATTCTTAGGGAACATGACTTAAACATCAAAAGAAAAATACTATACCTCAGGTACATAAAATAACTCAACAAAAGACAGAAACTACCATGTACCAAATTATGTACTATAATGTACAATTTAAGCAAAATACAACAATGACTAGCATGGACGATTATGGTTCAACCCGCACTAGTCACAACCCGGAAAGAAAATAACATGTGGCTAAGTATGAACTACTATGGTTCAACCCATACTAGTCAAAACTTAACAAACATCGCAAGTAAAAACCAATAACATCCAGAAAAAAACTTCAATTAATATCCAATGCACACATACTCCTACGACGCCTATATGCGAGGACCCTTAAGCTATAGACTAGGCTACGAGACTAGGCAACCTAATTCTCTATAACCATTGTCTCTGATACCATTCTGTCACACCCCACCGTGGTGTAATATGGGGCGCGACGTATGGATATCATCACAACAATAGCGTGTCTATAGAGAGAACTATATGAAATAGAAATGTCATAAAAGGTGACACAAATGTCATGACAATATCTCAACAATGAAGGAGTCTAGGTAAGCAGGTAAAAGTCTCACCTCTTAACAAAGACAAACAAATAAAACAAACATCAACATCATGATACTCGTAGTATCACTTATTCCATCAAACAAAAGAAATCTATGAAGGAACGGGGATCTCCTTCTAAATGCATTCTTACGCGACTCCAATCCTAGCCACTTATGTTCTCACGCTTAACCACATTAATACCTGAAAGAGACACTAAAACACGTCAACAATAATGTTGGTGAGAGTCATAGGTATAGACTCGAACACAAAACAAATTTATAAGCTGTGAATAATAACCATCATCAAAACATATGGACAAGGTGCTACAAATATGCTTTAACAACTAACGTTCAAGATCAATCATTCCAAACCAAATCCAAGGCTCCCAGCCTTACCAATCATCATGGTACCATAGGCGCCCATACACCTATGTACCAATCCCAAGGCCCCGCCTTGTCATTATCCTTTGGTACCATAGATGCCCATACATCTGTGTACCTACCCAAGGCCCCGCCTTGTCAACATCCCTTGGTACCAAGCCAAAACCACAAAACAAATCAAGAATCACATAGCAGTTAATCACATATGTACACACATAAGTCCATCACAAATCATAAAAACCTTCATAGCATTAGTTAAAAACAAAACCAGTATCTCTTCCATCCCATCTGGAAATCAAAACCAATTATAACTCAAGAACATGGGACTATGAAACTCACCTGATTGAGCTTCTCCAAAAATCCACGCACTAGCAAAATGCTAAACACACAAAGGCACACAATCAAGACATGAACCAAATATTAAAATGACTCATCAATATATGATGGATGTCTAATCCCTATTCCTCATTTAAATCTCATTATTATGTTCTAAGCATCCCATTACACCTCTCTAATAAGCCCTTAACTTGGTTAAGTTCATAACCTATCCCATTCACATTTTATCCTAAACAGTACCGAGTTTTATACCCCAAACTATGAAACAAAAGCCCACCTAACCAAACTTAGACTTTCTGTAAAGGAAATCCTATGCCCTTACTTGTGTTAGCTAACTCTCATCTTTCGCCCCAACCTTAAAGCTACTGTTAAGGCCTCGATATATATATATATATATATATATATATATATATATATATATATATATATATATATATATATATATATATATATATATATATATATATATATATATATATATATATATATATATATATATATATATATATATATATATATATATATATATATATATATATATATATATATATATATATATATATATATACTTTTGTCTATCCAGATTTTACTGATTTTAAACATATAAAAAGTTTGTTATGATCAGGGGGTCTTACCCTAACCCATTTGATTAGCCCTCCTCCAGATATCCTATATAACATATAAACTAACTCTCATGTTCGTTTTAAAGTCCAATTATACTCCTAAGTACCCTAACCATCTTAAAACATTAATTGAAAACCCGCTGATTTCAAAATTGTTTTGACCACCGACTGTTGTAACCTGTTTTTGACCCACTTCCATACCTCCAATTTAGTTTTCGTTTCTTGCATTTTAAAGCCAACTCAATTAACTTTCTAGAGATACTTGGATCGCAAAATAATAGTTTTTAGAACTCTAGATATGATCAAAACAATTGACCTAAAATTTTGCCCAGTTTTTTAAAAAACGAATTTAACATATTTAGTCTAATTAGTTACCCATAACTTGTTTAATTATAAATCCTAAATAATCTAATCATTATTATATCATTAAAACTCAGATTTTAATTTATACATAATCATAGATCCATCATGTATTGATTTATAAATGCATAAAAACAATTTAACTAAAAAGGGATTGAAGATTTTACCTTAAAAATAATGGAAGATCTTTATCTTTGAAACCCTAATTGGCCACCATTGTTAAAATTCGACTATTAGTTGTTATGGGGGTGAAAAATCTGGTTATTTTGGTTATGGGGTGTGTTTGGTTAAGTCCTAATGGCCCCTTAATCCCATTACAAGTCCATTGGGCCTGTTTTTGGGCTTTTTGGTTATTTTCTTCCTTCCTTTTCTTTTGGCTGCCCAAACCAAGCCCAAAGCACCTAAGAATCTGGGTTTTAACCTTATTTTATAACTTATATCATTCTTAAACTAAACCTCACATTCGGGTTACTTCCGGACCAAAACCCGAAAGCCTTACGTTGACTTTTTCGTCTTTCTACGCGATATCCGAACTAATCGTCATTCCCAAAAGTTTCTAATTATGGAAAGTATCTCTAAAACTTATCCTAAACATATAATCTATACTTAATACATACATAAAACATATGATCCGTACACGAGCCTTGTAAAAACGATATCCGAACTTTCCCGATATTCATTTCTGAACTCATTTCATTTCATTTCATTTCATTTCATTTCATTTCATTTCCAACCCGTACCAAGATTTACAAATCATGTACCTCATTTCGTCCATTCTCATCCCCAAAATCACACATATGAACACATAAATCACATAAAACACATAGTCACACAAAAAACCCCAAAAATAAGACTAAGTGACGAGCCTAAAAAACCGGGTTTGTCACACAGAGACCGCCAGGACTATTGGTCCAACCTGAAATCCCAAAATGGAAATGGGACAACATCACCATGGATTTCATCACCAAACTTCCCACCTCATCTCATGGGTACGATATTATTTGGGTAATTGTCGACCGACTCACCAAGTCTGCCCATTTTCTACCCATAAGAGAGAATGACTCTCTGAACCACCTAGCAAGATTGTACCTAAAGGAAGTTGTAAAAAGACACGAAATACCCGTCTCTATTATTTGTGATCGAGATGGGAGATTTACGTCAAACTTTTGGAAAGCTCTTCAATGAGCTTTGGGTACAAACCTAGATATGAGTACTGCTTATCACCCTCAAACCGATGGTCAGAGTGAAAGAACAATCCAAACTTTGGAAGACATGCTGAGGGCATGTGTGATCGACTTTGGAAAAGGATGGGTCGAACACATACCTTTAGTTAAATTCTCCTACAACAACAGCTACCATGCTAGCATCAAAGTCGCACCATTTGAGGCTCTCTATGGTCGCAAGTGCAGATCACTCGTATGCTAGGCAGAGGTAGGGGAATTTCAGCTTACTGGACCCAAATTGATCCAAGAGACAACAGAGAATATCACTCTCATCAAGCAGAGAATTCAAGCTGCACAAGACCGACAAAAGAGCTACGCGGACCGGAAATGGAAACCTATGCAATTTGAAGTAGGTGACCGTGTTATGCTCAAGGTATCACCTTGGAAGGGTGTTGTACGTTTTGGAAAACGTGGTAAGCTAAATCCACGATACGTTAGCCATGCCATTGGAGGGAGTCAAGTTTAACGATAAACTCCAATTCTACGAAGAACCAGTGGAAGTCATGGAGAGGGTAGTCAAGAAGCTGAAACACAGGCAAATTCCGTTAGTTAAAATCTGTTGGAACTCCAGGAGAGGTCATGAGTTCACTTGGGAATGCGAAGACTCGTTTAGAGCTAAGTACCCACACTTGTTCACCCAAGCAGTAACGTCATCTTAAGCTTTAAGGACAAAGCTAAAATAACGGGATAGTGTTGTAAAACCTGTGGTTTTCATATTTTGTTTATGACATCATTAAACACGTCATCTCATGAGTTATTTATATATTGCCACCTTTGCACAAAAACTCTATACTATCATATGCATCATTAATGAGCATTCATACATTTGATCACGAGAACTATTTATATATCGTAACATGACTGTGAGTATTCAACCACTTGGCCAAATTAAACTATGAACTTTTATCATGATTGTGATTATTCAATCATGGGATCACAGGAACATTTAGTATGACTACATCTTTATGAGCATAAAAACATACAGTTGATTACTTTGACGACTATAAGGTCACCTGAAACACATGAGCATATGCATGCATCATTTTAGGTTTATAAAAATCTAAAACCATGATCACATTTAATAACGTTTACCAAGTACCTGTAATTATTACAAAAATATATGTTTATATATTTTCTATACACTATAAAGGATACTACGAGTCAACAAAAGTGTTAGCCACAAAATATTGAGTCAAACAAGAATGCTCAGTCATAGTTTATTATTGTAACATTTATTAGAACGTTGTAATAGTTAGTTAAAATAGTCGTGACATTACGGGTTTGATGGCTAGCTTAAAAGGCCTCGTTTAAGGTACTAAGCATTTATTCAAGCCCTACCCAATCAAACATATAGCCCATTATGCCACATGTAGGCAAGGCTATAAATACCCTTCCTAGCATGTTAGGAAGGGTGTTGGTTGTTCATTTTCTTAATCTAACATTCCTAAAGTTTCACACACTTCTCTCTCTTTTCTCTCTCTACTTTCTCTCTCTAAAAATCATATATCTTTTATCTACCTTTCTTCTTTAATTCGTGTAGAATCATCACATAATCGATGGGACAACAATTGGTATCAATCGCCATGGGGTTGATTTGTGATTGATTGTTGTGTTTTTGTTTGATTAGTATGATTTCATCTCTATATATCTCTCGAATTCAATTTTTTTGTGTTTTCCGTGCTCTAAATCTTGATATACATCTCCTATATAGTTGTGATAGGGATTTGGTTGTTTCGGTTGGTTCAAATCACGGATTTCTTGTCAAAAATCTCACCTTTTAACCTAAGATTTCGGAACTTTACAAGTATTCCGACAGAATACCATCGGAAAAGGATTTTAAGATTCCGACAGTTATTCCGACAGAATTCCATCGGAAAAGGGTTTTAAGATTCCGACAGTTATTCCGACAGAATTCCATCAGAAAAGGGTTTAAACATTCTGACGGTTATTCCGATTGAGTATTCCGATAGGATAATCCGATTGTGTATTCTGACAGCATTCCGATAGTACATTTCGATAGCATTCCAATACTACATTCCGACAGCATTCCGATACTACATTCCGATAGCATTCCGATGGACATTCCAATAGCACATTCCGATGGACATTCTGATGATATGTTTAGCTAAATTTTGTTCGAGTACTTTTTAGACTTAGCCACTATCTAGACTATTTTCGGAATATCATTTACCAAAAAAAAAATTGGTCTACCGTTTTATCGGACTGGGAATTTATTGTCAGACTGAAGAAAAATCGCAATTTTAGAATTTACACCACAACAACAATCACAACACATCTACTTAAGATCCCTTTTCACTTCAACATTTTCAAGTTTTTCTACATGGATTCTACTCTAGATTATCGTGTCACAAACAACAACATCATGGTGGCGGGAAATAAAGAAAGACCACCAATGCTTGTGTCTAGTCGTTATGCACAGTGGCAATCACGATTTCTTCGATATCTTGACACAAAACCTAATGGTGATGTTCTTCGTCGTTGTATCACTGATGGACCTTATACTCCCACTACAATCACCATTTCTGCAACTCCAGCAACCGAGTCGACGCCAGGTGCCGCTTAGCAGACTATTAAGGAAACATATGAGAATATTTCCAAAGAGAACCGTGCTTGGATTGATGCAGAGAAGGAAGTGATCTATCTGATTCTAAGTGGTATTGGGATGATATGTACTCAATGGTTGATGCATGTTCTACTGCTAAAGAGATGTGGTTTGCCATTGAACGTCTGCAACAAAGAGAATCATTGAACAAACAAGATGTCAAAACAAACTTGTTTTGGAACTTTGGTAAGTTTACTTCTTTGGATGGGGAATCAAATGATTCATATTACTCCAGATTCTACAAAATGATGAATGATATGACAAGAAACAATTTGGAAGTCTCCACCATGCAAGTCAATGTGCAATTTCTACAACAACTTCAACCAGAGTGGATAAGATTTGTAACTTTGGTGAAACAACAAAATAAGTTGGATGAGGTAAACTATCACATGCTCTTTGACATTTTGAAACAAATTCAAAATGATGCAAATGAACTTCGTGCTGAACGGGTAACAAAGACTGCTAATCCACTTGCTTTGGTGTCTACCACTCACCATGTCAAAGATCCTCGCTCTCGTGCTCCAAAGTCATACTCCACTACATCCTCCTCACCAAGATACTCCACTTCATCTAAGTCTTTAGCTCCCACAAGATCACGAGACAAAGAACCAAGAGCACCATCACCATCACTTGAACCATCATCTGAAGAGGACGGTGATGAAGAACTAGCTCAGAAGGATAGGGAGATGAAACAACAAATTGCTTTCATTATAAAGACCTACAAGAAAATCTTCAAACCCACCAACAACAATCTTCGAACATCATATAACACAAGGAACCAATAAGTTGAGAGTCCTCGAAGGTATGACACACGTCAACGTGATGAAAGTCCTCATAGGTATGATCGACGTAATTCAACACATGTTGAGGGTTCTGCAAGGTATGATCGACAAACTGTTATGTATGATACTAAGAGGATTGCTACTATTGCTGGGAATAGGGAAACTGTTGGCACTCAAGTGGTTCAGCATAGTGGGATTCAGTGCTTTAATTGTCAAGGTTATGGACATATGACAAAGGAATGTAGGAAGCCGAAAAGGGATAGGGATTCTGGTTATCATAAGGAAAAGATGTTGCTTTGTAAGAAGATGGAACCTGAGGTTAAATTGTCGGCTGAGGAAGGAGAAATGCTTGATGATACTGATGATGAGGCCTCCGACCAAGAACTAGAAGCACATTACTCGTACATGGCAAAGGATGTAGAAGTTCTCAACGTCACTGAAGATGACAATGGTCCTATCTTTGATACTGACCCAATCGATAAGGTACACACTGAAGAGGAATATAATGTGTTTGGTAATATTCATGAGCATTGTGAGCTATCCAAAGCCATTAATGACACATGTATGATGGAAACGGTTGATAGCAATACCACACCCAATTCATCAGACATGTGCAATAATGAGTCTAAGGATGATCAACATGCAAATGAGTATGATGATGATGAGGAGCGTAATGCGCTTTCTAATTTAATTGCTTCTTTACAAAAGATGTCAAAGAAACTAGAAAAAGTCAAAAGCAATTAAAGAAGGCAAACGCTACGCTCACTCAGAATTTTGAAGAAAGCAAAGTTGCAGTCATAAAATCTAGTGAACTTCTTGCAAGCTGCAGAGCTGAGCTTATTCAAAAAGACAAAGAGCTTGCAAGGTACAAAGGGGGTGTTGTTACTACTGTAAAGGATGTTTTTGAAACTAAATACAACGAAACTCTTAAGCTTTTAGAACAAGAGAAACGTAATTATAACACTTCTTTAAGTACGGAACGATAAAAAACGTATCTTGCTACCACCAAAATAAATGAGTTAAGTCAAAAGATTGATTTTCTTCAAGAGGATAAAACCAAACTAGTCACTGTGAAAACGAAAGAGGTTGCAAACTTGAAAAAAGATTTCAAAATTAAACAAGCTAAAGACATTGACAAAGTCGTGGAACTTGAAGTGCAAATTGATTTTTATAAGAAAATTGTTTAAAAACAAATCAATCTATTCAAACCATGCGAATGCTGGAACCTCGTTCGTTTTTCAAGGGTAACGCTAGTTTTGCTAGTCCTAAGTACCTCGAGCAAGCTCAATCTAAGAACCCGCGCCTATATCTTGAGGAGTCCCAATGGACCGATGTTGTTTGTTTATTTGTTAGGCCCGATAGTAATGACTCATTAATTTTTGAAGAAGAGAGTAGATCATTAGTGAATAAAGACTTTGTGAAACCATAAAATTATGCTTATGAAAATAGTCTTTATGGAATTTTCAAACCACAAAAACAGAAGTCTCGTGAGCAAATATTTTATGAATGTGAACAAATAAGAATTAAATGAAGACAAATTTTTGCCACTAAGAAAACTAATGTTTCAAAAATCATTGAGTACCTGCCATATAAAGCTTCTATAAGCATGAGTAAGCAAACACTTAGTTTTCTCAAACAAAACATCGAAAATTTCAAAAAGGTTGTTGACGACGACTAGAAAGAACGTGAACGTTTGAAAGGAAACAAAGATATTCCTCACGATATAACTGTGCTTGTGAAAAGTATTTTGATTCCGCTTGCGAAAAGAACGCAAAAAATTTTTTTGGAATTTGAAACACTAATTAAGCAAGAAATGTTTGATGATTTGAAATATGTGGAATCTCTTGAACAAGAAGTGAACGACCATCAACCTGAAAGAGACGAATTTTCTATAGCATATGATCTACTCTTGCAAGAATGTCTCTAAAAAGATGTTATGTGTGCTTATGTTACATCTTGTGCTGATATTGATGAATATTCTGATGTTGCATGCAAATATCTTGATCAAATCAAAGAGTGTGAACGTCTTGAAACTGATCTTTTGAATAAAATTGACCAAAAAGAGTTTTCGTTACTTCAACATAGATATGATTTTCTTCAAAATCATTGTCATTCACTTGAACTTGCTTTGCAAAACAAAGCTGGCAGTTTTTCAAATGATACACCGTTGGAAGTAAAATTATGTGAGTCATGTCTGTGAAGTCCATAGATTGTTCAGACTCAATGGTAAAAACCATTCTATCTAGGATAATCAACATTCATATGATGTAAATCATATCGGAATAGAACATTGATTAGTAACAAGATGTTATAAGAACAAAGATGAATTTCTCCCAAAGTGCTTGTATTAAAAATTAATACAAATAACTCTAGGCTTGTATACATTGAATCCCATGCCTAGAGATCAAAGCTTATGGTAGGTTACATTTTGAATGAATGATATATAAAAACCTGCATCTATGTCTCTTTATATAATAGAGACATAGCTTATAAAGAAAGCTAAATTAATAAAAAGACTCCATCGGCTTGTTCTTTTGTAACTTGTACACTTTAGCCCTTGTCTTCTTATTTTGTTGTTTTTGATGCATCAACTCATAATTCGACCCAACAATCTTCCCCTAGTTGATGATGTCAAAAACACTTACCTATAAGCTCGCATTCTTTGTAAAACATATAACACCAAGGATCAACATATTGCATTGTGTAGACTTCTTCCCCTTTTTGACATGATCCAAATAGGGGTCTTGTATGTAAGGAACCTTGATTTCGACCACCACCTAAATAATACCACACTACTAATACAAGTTTTCTATGTCTCAAATTACCCTCCATGAAGAATAGCAAGATGAAATTAATTGAATTTGAGCTATAGAAACTCACATAAGTTGTAGTAAAACTAATGAGCAGTAGTAAACACCTTCACCTTAATGTTACATGTAAATGATTAACACATGAACAATTTAGCTTCCCCTTAAATTATGTTAATCATTCTTGAATCTTCAAATTTTGTAGGCTTTATGTAATGATCACATATGAAGAAATCTACACTACTAGAAAACAAGCCTAATGCAACATTTTTGACGCAACACTTTCAAAATATGTTGCTTTTTAGTTTAAAATTACAATAAGGCAACAATATGCAACAAAGTGTTGCATTTAGATCTCTAAAGCAACATATCTTTTAAAGTGTCACATACTTTAGAGTCTATTGTAACAATTTTGTTAAGTGTTACGTTTTTACAATCTTATTGGCAACACTTAATTTAAAGTGACAAAAAGTCACACAGCATTGCAGAGAATGTGCTATTGCCGAACCCAAATACTTTAGATTGACGTATATACCATTAGGTGAGAATTTTGAAATATTTATAGGAGTCTAGAGTTTATCTTATGTATGGCGCCTACTTTTATAAGTGTGCCTCTAATTTTCATCTTTGAGTTTTTAATCATATCACCAAAATAATTGGCGCCATATACTATAAACGAAAAATTAAATCAAAAATTAAATCAAAACCTTTTTTTTTGAGCGCCTTAATTCCCTCCCCAATTTCATTACATTCACAAAACCTATACTTATTCCCCTCTTCATTTTCAGAACCCCGAACCCTCTACTCTTCTTTGCCGCTTAACACCACCACTTAACTAACATCAAAAACCACCACAACCGCCTCACATCATTGCCGTCATATGCCAGGTTCGTCACAGAACCAACCCAGCAATAGACTAATCGAATTTGTAGGTATCAAATGCTATAATTGATTATTTTAAATGAAAAAGTGCTCCAATTGATGTTGTTCTTCAATTATCCTTGTTAATTTTATATATTTACCACAATTGATGTTATTACATTCATATTTACATTTAATTTTATTAACGTAATTACACTATAAAAAGATGCACATCAAGTGTTTGTTGAAATGACAGACTTAATTTTAGCTTTGCGTACATATCGGATTGACATGTAATTTCTATAAAATATGTATAGTGAAAGATGTCTGCTTTCAGAGAAGAGGTTGAAGCACAGAGAAGTGGAAGCATATATGAGTAAGTAACATTTTCTTCAAAAGAAATCTCAACTTAATTATATTCTTTTTATTATCTTCAAAACGTTTAAATAGGTGGGCATTTTTGGTCTTTTATTTACAGATTGGTTGATCTATTAAGTGAGCGACTATATTTTGCGTAAAGTTTATTTATCCATATTAAAGTGTCGTTTGTGTACTTCGGACGCGTAGACTTCTATTTACCAAAGTATGTTTCTGTGAAGTCTTTGTTGTTTCACTAGTTGTTGCAAGATGGACATAAAAGATGATGCATAAGTGAAAATACTTTGTTTATAATATTTGGAATTGACTCTAAAAATATATAAGAACAAACTATGATGTTCCCTTGATGACTAACGTTTTGTACTTTAGCGATATATGAGCAATTGACACTATAGTAGTTCTGTGCACGCCGATTCACTATAACTATGATAATTCAGCTTTCAAGAGCAAGCCATACCTTGAGATGGGCCCCCACATTTTACATTCTGTGTATACAATCCTGATTCCATTTGATTAGACAATATCCGACTTAATATGTATTTAGCAATTAATGTGTACTTGAAACTTTGGTGGCTATGTGAATGCCCATTCACTGTTACAATTTCTAACAGTTTTTGCCAATTTCTTGAGTCAAGACTAAGGTGATTATATTCACCCTCTTTGTTTACTTATCGTGTATACATTAAGTGTGTTTTTACCTTTTTTTCATTGATTATCATTGGAAAGTCAATAGCTTTATATGCATGTTTAGTGTTTATTTAAATGTTCACAAGGATAGACACTATAAAATTTAATGCAGTAATGAAAAATCTATAAAATTTGTTGATCTCTTTTTGTGCTATGTTCTGTAGTTATTTGATTACTAAATTACTGTATTTTCCTACTAAATCAAAATAAAACATTTATATACTTGGAAACATTAATGGAAGACTAGCGTTAAGACAACCATTCGTGCTTCAACCACTATTATCTAAACCGCCTTCTCTTTTTATTATTACTCAGTAATCAATCAACAGTTGATTTGAATGTGCAGAATAGGTATGCAATTCATCAATAGTTTTTTTAAGGATTTTGTTCAATAAGTGGTAACTGTGTTTGGAGAAGTGACTTTATCCTGACAAGGATTACCCATGAAGGTATGAATCTCTATCGTTATTCTACAAATAAACAGTAAAACTTAATAAATTCGTTATTCACATGATGTTGTTTGCTCGTTCAGGATTCCAGTTTGATCATGTCTTTAACTTGACTATTTTAAAATATCAGCAATTACAACTTAACAGTCCACCATCACGTGCTCACCATGAACTTTATCAAGATAACACATCTTGCTTTTAGGTAAGTATTATGGCTTGAAACTTAATAGTTTGTCTCCAGATATATATTTTTGTGACTAGCGTATAAATATACCATTCTTTAGTTTCATTTTTCAACACTTTGTCATATATATTTTAGTGATTTAGTTGCATTTTATTTGTTGATAACATTATGTTTGTGTCATTTTAGAGATTGAAATCAAACTACAATAGGTCTTTTGAACAAAGTAATTGTTTATTAAATGGCACATGAGGAATAATAATTAAAGGTGGTAAAACGGGTGGGCGGCGGGCAAAACGGGCGACGGGAAAAACGGGCGGGGGGTTAAACGGGCGCGAGAAAAATGGGCGGGCAAAACGGGCGGGCTAAACGAACGGAAGCTAAAACGGAGAAAAAACATATAAAAACATATAAAAACGTAGAAAAAAAACTTGTTTTAAAGCCGGGGATAAAAAATTAAATATAAAAGACCCGTAAAGTAACATAATTAGTATTTTACATATGCCCCATTAAGCCCATTTATTTTCTTACATATGCGCCCCGTTAACCTATCCACAATAATAATAGGTAAAAAGTGCCCCATCCTTTTTGAAGAAGTATCAAAAAGTGCCCATATTTAACCAAATGGGCAAGATTTACCACCTCTAATAATAATATATATCTTAGATGGAACAGAAACCGGAGTTCAAGTTGTTTACACCCCCACTTACACACAGTCGTAGCACATCGAGTATGATTTCTAACTATCCATTTTATTATATATGATTCTATGATTTTTATTAATCACATAGCTCATAACTTCTATCCGGCTACTAGTGCTCTGTCTTCATTTCTCATTCAATATTCTTTTGTGTACGACAGCCTACCTTGGATGATGAGATGGAAAATGAACCACTCCAACAAGAAGTTGATGAACTAGAGGCTTGGCCACATCAGTAGGTTATCTAATAATAGCTCTAGCTTTCATATTGATATATGTTTTTCTATAATTTAACAATATGTATTACTTGTAAGCTGTCGCTTTTGTTAAAAAAAATTGGGTAAAACATTTCCTTGATAAATTGTGAATTAATTTGTTTATCTTTTGTTAATTTTATAGGAGGTTAAAAAATAAGGCACACTTGAAGAATGTATGTAAAAATGTTGAAAGCATTCTGGAATCCGGTAAAACTTTCATCGGCAACCTTCTACACAGTGTAGGTTAGTTGAATTTCTTATTTTTTTACAAATTTTAACATCATCTTGTTTTGTCATTCAGGGACTTTTAAACACTTTCCTTGGATAGATTGGTTGAACAAGCTTACAACAAAGTTCTGGTGAAACCTTGATCTTTTTATCCTATTTTACATGATAATTTGGCCTCATGTGTAATGACCGAGTTAAATTGGTTAACTTACGTGTATTGTCCAGATAGGTTGACCCGAAACTTATTAACTCAAATATTAGTAATTTTTATATAAAAAATAAGTGTGCAAAGTATGATTACAACACCCGTATTGTTTCAATAGAAACAACATTTGCCTTTAAAAAAATAGCAACAACAATTTTGTTATATTTGGATAAATTCGTTGAACAGGTATTATGCATTTAATAAACCTTAGGAATGTTCAATATATTCCCTTCTTTTTCAAGCTAATGTTTTGGAGAAGGATCATAATCAAAATTGACCCATTTGTAAGTTGAAATTTCTCGCTATAGCCTCTGTTTGTTATTGTTTAGCAGGCTACTAGACGAAGCTCTAGATCTGTGATTCAAAAGGTGCTAAAACATGTTGCAGTGGATTTTCAAAGGAGGAATCTTGCTTGATGTCATAAATTTGATAAGTCAAGTAGCAGCTGCCTTATAGAGTGTCCATATCAAGATATCCTATATGCTCTTGTTGAAAATGAGACAAATTCAATTATCTTAACAAGTAATGCCTTTTCTCATTAAGCATCAATTTTATTTTTATAGAAAGGAAACATATATAAAAAAACAAAAGGTGCCGAAGAAATGGCGTCCCACCTCTCCAAGAACAGCCATTATCAAAACAGAGGAAAGAAGACAAAATTGTTCCTTGACGACATTGGCAGTTCAGCACGACCACCATGCAACCATTGTCCTATCTTGCTAGTGCCTCTACTTCTAATGGGACAAAGGGAAAGAGAAGTGAGCGAGGCGACACAAAATTAAGAAAACTGAAAGCTAAAGAAAGTTGCATATGACAAGCTACATTGCTTTGAGCCACTTTACCGAAAGAATGTTGCTCGTGGAAAGTCTCAAAGAATATGTCTAAGATTTCTGGAATTTTGATTAGATAAAGTTTTGTATTTTTGCTATATTACATAGAATAACTTTGTCACATTACAATCAAATTTTCTTATTGAATTTAATTATTTCTGTTATAGAATAAAATATCAATTTATATATTAGATTTATTGAAAAAGTTTGTATTATAAACATTTAGCATTGTTGCCTGGAATAAAAGTGTTGCAATTAATTAATATTAAAAGTGTTGCATTTGATATATTAAAGTGTTGCATACTTGCTTATTCTAAATGAAGAAGTGTTGCATATCAATGTGAAAAGTGTTGTTATCGAATCCAAAAGTGTTGCACATGTTTATATAAGTGTTGCATTTGAGTGTAAAAAGCGTTGCATTTTTTTTAAAAGTGTTGCACCTTGAAGTATAAAAATTGCCAAACATGAGCAACACTTTCGAAAAGTGTTGCATAATCTGATATAAGTGTTGCATATACCTAAGGCGACGTTGCATAACGTAGCACTTGTCAAAGTGTCACATTATGCTTGATGCAACACTTTAAAGGCATAGTATAACACTTTATCAGTGTTGCCTTAACTTCATTTTTTTGTAGTGCTAATTACGACTTACATGATGATGAAGTAGAATAACCCGAACTTGCGTTCCATGTCTTGTACAAAACATGTGACACCAAAAGTCACTCATCAATGAGTAGACTCCAAAACTCACGGCAATAATGATTAGAAGCGTTTTGACAAAAAGAATCCTCACGCTGACAAAGTGAGGCACATACAATAGCAAATATGAGCATAAAGCACCAATACACAAACCTCAAACCTTTGCTACCTTTTTATCAAGTCCTTTATCACTACTTGAAGCACGAACAAGTTACCTTAAAATTCAGTGGTTGGGAGTTCACGACTTTAATATATGATAAAACAACAATCCACGAAAATCTACTTCGTCTTCAAACAAATAATAAAAACTTTTCTTCGTAATCAATGAAAGTAAAACGAGCCTTTATACCTTTAAGAACTAGATACTGTGAATAAACCAAATTTCAATCGAAAATTCTCCAAAACTATCTGTGAGTGGCTATGAATAACGCTGTCAGTGGCTTGAATACAAAGGTCAGCGGATAGATTAATTATTTCCTTAAAACATGTAGACAATAACCATATCCATACCCACGTTTAAGTCACACACGCTTTGACCTTTTCAATCCCATATATCACGTTGACAAATAAAGCAACTCAATTCTTGTAGAATATAACTGCTTCCATATTCACATGTCTTATTTTCACTTGCTCTACCCATGACCAATCGGTTTCTTTGTGGCAACAGGCTTTATACCAAAATTCAATCCCACGTCCTTTTCTTTTTGCCCAAAACACATAACTTAGCCTTATGCACACGTTTTCTTGATACCTCCTAAAAATCATCCAACCCTCATTATCCTATGTTTTAATGAGAGTAAAGTTTCTTGGACCACAGTAACGAACGATCATATAGTAATAGGAGAAATCAATTAACAATCAAACAATATTGTTCAATTGTTTTCACTTCTCTATTCTTCCACTGTTTTCATACGAACAACAAAAGTTACCTCTATCCTGTTGTTTGTACACCATCTGTTGCCTCTGTCAAATCTGAACTCGTACATCATGGACCACAAAATACTTTTAGCTTTACGTGATCTGCTGTTCTTTTTCTTCTAATCGTCTCTTCATATGTCGCAGATCTATCACGTGACCACAATAATGATAAATGAACAGAATGCATCAGCATTATTGCTATGAAAACCCCAAAGTCAGATCCCTTGATTGAAACATATAATCATGAACGCAGCAGTCAAAGCCACTTTATCCAACGATCATATACAAATTAAAGCAGAAACATACTTTTATTATTTGCTACTGTACAAGTTCACATCTAGGGCTTCAAACGAAACCCTTACCCTTGTATGTGCACAGATCGACCATAAAACAAACTGGTGTTCGAATTTCATCACATACCAACAATCTATGAACAGTAACTAGGGTTTGTAGAACAAATAGATTTAGGGTTTATACATAAAAACCCTACACAAAATCACAGCTTCAATCGTGTTTAGCTACGTATTTAGGGTTCTCAAATAAAGGAACCCTACACAATCTTCTTCACAGCAACACAAATCACCAATTCAGGGTTTATTAACAAAACCCTAGCGACACTAATTCTGTTGCTAATCTGACACAGATCTTGCTAACCGTCGCTAATCTGTCACTAAAACTGCATGAATTCTGGACAGCGGCTTCAGAGCAACGAACACGAACGTAACACCTTGTATCTCATAGATATCACAATCCTTAGGCTCTGATACCAATTGTGGAGTCCATAGACCGTTTAGACTCAATGGTAAAAACCATTCTATCCAGGATAATCAACATTCATATGATGTTAATCATAGCGGAATAGAACATTCATTAGTAACAAGATGTTATAAGAACAAATATGAATTTCTCCCAAGTGCTTGTATTAAAGATTAATATAAACAACTCTAGGCATGTATACATTGAATCCCATGCCTAGAGATCAAAGCTTATGGTAGGTTACATTGTGAATGAATGATATATAAAAACCTACGTCTATGTATCTTTATATAATAGAGACATAGCTTATACAGAAACCTAAATTAATAAAAAGACTCCACCGGCTTGTCCTTATCCCTTGTCTTCTTATTTTGTTGTTTTTGACGCATCAACTCATAGTTTCGACCCAACAATGTCGATTATTAAATGATAAAAGTCTTGATATTGCGGATTTGAAAGCTCATTTACAAGAAAAAGGCGTAGAAATAGCAGAGTTGAATAAACTCGTTGCTAAGATGGGGGGTAAAGTTGTGGAACCTACGGTTAAGAAATCTGTTGTTAGACAACCCAATGCCTATAAAGAGAATAAATCCTCTATCTTGGGAAAACCATCTGCTTTCTCAAATTCCTCGTTTGCAAAACCTGTGTTTGCCCCCAAGATGGATGGAAAGGAAAGGTTACCACATAATCAACCCATAAGGAATACTATAGACAAGTGTTAAGCACAATAATGTGATTAAACAAGGAATGTATAGAATGACCACTAAACCCACACACAAAGTTAGTCAATCACCTCAGACTTCTAGAAACACTAATACTCGTGTGTCTTCTACTATAGGAGTAGTCTCCACTGCTAGTGTTAGCCGGACTCAGCTTAAGAGTACTTAAGTGAATGATAAGGTTTGGAAACACAAGAGTAAATGAAAGATGAAGGAACACTAGGAATTTGCATGTTTCTAAGACTAAAACGTCTATAATCGCATGTAATGATGATTTGAATGATTCGACTGCTTTGGATGCTTTAAATGTTAAGTTTGTTTGTGTGAAATGTGGAAAATGTGCTAATGCTGATCATTCTATCTGTGCTATGAATAATATGAAAGGCGTAGATACTAGAACTAAGAAGCAAGTTGCGATGCCTATTAGTGCTAGTAAACCCAAACGTAAAGTGAACCATTCTGGTGTTACCCCCACTAAGAAAAGTATTGCATTAGACTCCACCACTAAGAACCCTAGAAGTAGAATTAGGGAATTATATGAGTCTGCTAGCAAGTCGTGGAAATGGTGGTTTGCAAATCAATGTCCTCCAGGATATAAATGGATGCCTAAAGTTAGGACAGAAAATGTGACAACGAGTGTTAGTATGCCTTTAAATGATGCTAAGGTCACTAATGATTCTGAAATCATAACTAACGTGGTATCCAATTTAGCAAATGCTCCATCGTGATCTAATTCTTCTACAGGTGATACAAATAATTCTCTTCATACTGGACTCCGGATGCACGAAGAACATGACGGGGAATCTCAAGCTTCTAATTAACTTCGGGGAGTGATGACGTATAGTCCCCAGCCGGGTCATGAACCCGGCCCACGGGAACTAACCATGTCCGACCCATCACGAATGGGTTGGAATAATGATATCTCAGCTTATGGGCTTGAATGAATAGTGGCCGCATAAGATGTATGCGGCCCACGACCCGGCACGGCCGGAACAGGTTTAGACAGAATTACAATCCTATCATGATTGGGATTTGCCTTAAAGAATAGGATATACACTCACCATAATTAGAAGATAACAATCAAGCTAATTATGGTGATTATCTTATGCTTGGGGCCGAACTAAAGCAGTAAGCCCAGTAGGGTTTCACTGCCTATATAAGGAACCCCCAAGGGTTCCACAAAGGTATTACATTCTACATACTCTCAACTCCCATCCGATTCTTAAACCCTAACCGATTACTTACTCTCACGCTAGAGTTTACTCGTGGGATACATTCCCACGGTAAGCCTAACGCGTGTTGCTTTAGTGCGCAGGATCTCAGCAAGATAATTCACTTGGTGCAAGAGCCGGAGCCCAGCCAACCCGAATTAAGCCTAATTCGGGTCTAGCAAGGATCATCCAACTTTTGTATCAACAAGTTGGCGAATGTATCCCACGATTAAACACCGGCGAATGTATCCCACGATTAAACTCCAGCGTGAGAGTATCCCACGATTAAACTCCGGCGTGAGAGTAAGTAATCCTACGATTAAACTCCGACGTGAGAGTAAGTAATCGGTTAGGGTTTAAGAATCAGATGGGAGTTGATAGTATGTAGAATGTAATACCTTTGTGGAACCCTTGGGGGTTCCTTATATAGGTAGTGAAACCCTAATGGGCTTACTGCTTTATTTCGGCCCCAAGCATAAGATAATCACCATAATTAGCTTGATTGTTATCTTCTAATTATGGTGAGTGTATATCCTATTCTTTAAGGCAAATCCCAATCTTGATAGGATTGTAATTCTGTCTAAACCTGTTCCGGCCGTGTCGGGTGGTGGGCCGCATACATCTTATGCGGCCACTATTCATTAAGGCCCATAAGCTGAGATATCATTATTCCAACCCATTCGTGATGGGCCGGACACAGGTAGTGCCCGTGGGCCCCTTCTGACGTTTCAGAAGTGTCAGAAATCCCCACCGTTAGATAGGCGTAGTGGTGTACACGTGTCAAACATCCGTGTTACCTCGTAAATCGAGGCAACCCTATAAAAGAGCTGGTGTGTGCTACTGTGTAAACACACAATTTATACCCTTTTCCGCCATTGTTACATTTGAGCTCAATTCCTCATTCCTTCTCTTTTTTTTCCATGGATTTCCACCACCGAAGGTTAGATCATCATGCCTCTCTAATCCTTTTTATAAAACATGGTGAGAGATAACCCTGTCATTACGGATGTCCTCAACGTGATGCCTGTGGAGAAATACATAGACTTTTTGTGTAAGTATTATATTCCTGAAAGCGTACATCCGACCTATCCAGGTGACTGTGAAGCTATTACGGATGCTCCTAAAGGAAAGATAGGCGTGTATACGCGTCTATTTAACTCGGCTAACTACCGCATCCCCCCTATCTAGGTTCTTAGTAGATCTGCTTCTGTACTACGACTTCCACATAACCCAGCTTCATTGCATTGGGGCATGTAAAATCAATCAATTTGAGATTACCTGCTATACATGTGAGGTAACCCCTACCTTGAATCTATTCAGGGCTTTCTACGCCCCCCAAATGGTGAATGGGTGGCTATCGTTTAAGAAACGATCCGCAACCGCACCCATGACTTATAGGAAACCCCTAGATTCCCTTAAAAGTTGGTACGACCACTATTTTTTCGTAGATGAAAAAGTATTCCCCACCCCTTTTGTCTTTAAAACCAGAGTGCCCGTCGACACTCCTCCCAAATCCAAGGACTATAGTAGTAAGGATTTGAAAATATTAGACACTTACCGCACTGAATTCCATAAGGGTTTGCCAGAGCAATTCCTCTGCTTAGTAGGGATCAGTCGCTATTACTATGGGAGGGAGGATAAATATCCGTGCTTTCTGACCGAGTGTAGACAGGGTAGGTATTCTATATATTAGATGCAAACGTGTTTAGCAATACTTTTTGAATCTACTAACCCTTATGCATACAAATGTCCGCAGAGATGAAGTTGTTCGGCTTATTACGCCAAGGCGATCCAAGAAAAATTCCACAAGGATCTCGACCACTGAAAGAAGGTGAACCCCCCTTACTAGAGGCCACCGTCAACATGACCATCCCACTGGAAGAAATAACTGAGCAGCGGTCGGATGAGGAGGAGCCCGTTATCCAGAAGTCCCCCATCGATTTCTATAATGAAGATGGAGAAAAACTGCTGTTGGAGAACTCCCCGCCGCACCAAGATGAAGAACAACAACTCACCGATCCATATATCAATCACACCGGTGAAGAAGATGAAACAATACAGGATTCTGGATCCCCCCAACCATCAAAGCCCAAATCCCGAAAGCGCAAGACCAGCAGGAAGGTAGCGAAAAACGTAGAGGCTGAGGCAGGGGCACACAATGCTCCCCCAAAGAAACATAGCAGGACCACCCGCAATTCCAAGAGGGAAGCAGTACCTCCACGACCCAAAGCAACCCTTCGCCGCATGTCGATGATCAAGTCTAGAAGGCAACCCCTGTGAATGCTGTGGCTCCTTCTACTACGAAACCCATAATTGACACCACGTAAGTACTAATAATACTCCATAAGGTATAATCCACGAATAAAAACTAACAAGTGTGTTTTAATAACACGGCGGACCCGTCGATAGTAGCACAGGAGAAGAGGGCGGAGAAGGAATCCTCCCCCACAACATCTATGAAGCCCCCATCCCCTCCCCCGACTCACGAAGAGGAGCCTCGTGCTGAGGGTCCGGACACCAACCTCTGCCCAGCATGGAACTTGTCCAGCCTTACAAGACTACAGGCAGAGTCCGAGTGCAAGGAATTCATGGACCACATCACCCCTCCAGTGCTGGCACAAGATTTAGATGAGCTCGAGCACGAAACACTGTAGGAGCAGTATGGTGTGGCCACGACGCACCAGGTAACAGTTGGTGCGGCACTAAGGCACCGTCTGGAAGGAGCCTTGGCCAACTTGAGCCGTGCTGAGAGGAAAATCGCTCGCAGAGAGGAGCTGGTCAAAAAGCATGAGAAAACTATAACCTCCCTGAAGGCAGCCTTGGTTGTAGCAGAATCAACAGTTAAGGAACAGGCCAACCACGCCAATGCCCGTGAGGAGCGTATTGCTGAACTGGAAGTCCTCCTAGCTGCATCTGATGAGAAGGTACACGCCTTTGTTGATATTTATTATTCACATATGACCCATCATGTCTTGTAGTAATTCCAAGTACTATTTACAGGTATCCGCAGCCGAAGCCGCCACTAAAGCCATAACAGCACAAGCCTTCACCATTGCACAAGAACGCGATTCGCTCAAGGAAGAACTCACCCATGCGCAGACTGTCATGGAAGAGCGAGCTGCGGTAGCAGAGGGAGAACTGAGAAAGATAGCAACAGACTGCCCCGAAGTGGTGTGCCCTCCCTTGCTCACGGCCATAGCGGGGCGTAGATGGATGGTGGGCCATGGGATGCGCCTTGCCGTGACCCAGGTAACGGAGGCTCCTTACTTGTTGCAGGATTTTGCGGATGTTGTATCGGACGACATTGACAGTGGTAGGCACGAGGTTTTGATCAAGGCTGTGGAGTTGATAAACAAAAATGAAGACATCACCCAACACGCCTACCATAACCCTCTAGCTGAAGATAAGATGACCGCCTCTATGGCCGCCCTTGGGGAAATCCAACACCCATTCCTAGACGAACGTGAGTTGCTGAGGGATGCTCCCAACGAGACAGTCATGGCTAAGCTTACAGCCAACCCCATCCAACTGACCCTGCCAACATATGACTCTACCTCGAAGGTGATAAAGGGTGAGAAACTCTTAGCTGAGGCGTTGGATGCCAACATGACTAGGGCTCAGGACGGTAAAAATGCTCGCGGTGAAGTCCTCCATGCCTTGATCGCCATTTAGGGGGCATAGAAAGCCCTGAATAGATTCACGGTAGGGGTTACCTCACATGTATAACAGGTAATATCAAATTGATTGATTTTACATGCCTTAATGCAATGAAGCTGGGTTATGTGGAAGTCGTAGTACAAAAGCAGATCTACTAAGAACCTAGATAGGGGGATGCGGTAGTTAGCCGAGTCAAGTAGACGCGTATACACGCCTATCTTTCCTTTAGGAGCATCCGTAATAGCTTCACCGTCACCAGGATAGGTCGGATGTACGCTTTCAGGAATATAATACTTACACAAAAAGTCTATGTATTTCTCCACAGGCATCACGTTGAGGACATCCGTAATGACAGGGTTATCTCTCACCATGTTTTATAAAAAGGATTAGAGAGGCGTGATGATCTAACCTTCGGTGGTGGAAATCCATGGAAAAAAAGAGAAGGAATGAGGAATTGAGCTCAAATGTAACAATGGCGGAAAAGGGTATAAATTGTGTGTTTACACAGTAGCACACACCAGCTCTTTTATAGGGTTGCCTCGATTTACGATGTAACACGGATGTTTGACACGTGTACACCACTACGCCTATCTAACGGTGGGGATTTCTGACACTTCTGAAACGTCAGAATGAGCCCACGGGTCATCTCTTACACAGTTTTACGTGGCTCAAGGGTGAGCCTAACCGGTGCACTTTTGTAGACGAGGCGTCCGACTAATGACTGCCATTAATGCATTCATTAATGTTGTCCTGGTCGGCCTTTCTGGGAGCGGGTATGTTTGAGACAACAATGTTTATGGGATATTCATTAGTCTAGAGGTCACGCTTACGACTGTAACAACTAGACTGGGGGGACATGATGACGTATGACTCCTTTTGATCAAATTGACCTTCACTATATGAGAAGAAGGCCATATTTCCATTGGTAGACTTGCTTCCTTGATCCAAAAGAGTTTTATTCTCTACCAGCCTTAGTTTATTGTAAACATCATCAAAAGTAGAACTTTTGTGAGTATTATTAGCAATTATAGACCTTGCTTCAATCTTCCATATATCACCAAGACTATTAAGAAAAGTGGTGATGATATCAACATCACTAAGCACTGTTCCCATAAAGGACAGCTTGCTTGTAATGTCAAGAAGTCTGCTTCTTACTCCACTTAGCTTTTCATTGGGTTGAGCTTTAAAAACAGCATACTCATGCAAGAGTTGCTTCTTTTTCTCTTGTACAGTATCAGCATTACCACCATAAGCAACTTCAAGGGCTGCCCAAAGATCTTTTGCATACTTATAGCTTCTATATTTGTGCTGATTTTTTGTCCCAAAGAGAGTTCGAGAAGGCTTAGGGTTTTCATGTCATTCCTTCTCTTTGCTATGTCCTCAGTTGAGACAGCTCTACCATCTTCAGGTTTTTCTTTTCGATCCTCTTCACTAGAGCCTTGAACATTTGTTCTTTGTAAGATGGCAGCTGTAATCTTTTGAGCTTTATTGAATGTGTTTCCATATTCAATAATTTCCAATAGGGTGTAGTCATGGATTTGAAGGTACTGTTCAAAGTTAAACTTTCACAGCTCAAAATTGTCTGGGTCTAGCATGGGAATCTTGATGTTAGGGGTTGAGGGGGAGGAGGAGTTTAACTCTGGAGTAGACATGTTGTTTTTAGGGTTTCAGAAAAATTAGCGCTTTTGGCGATTTAGGGTTTTTGTGTTCTTTAGATCAAAGTTTCTCAACAAGCTTTGATACCACTTGTTGTTCCCAAACTTAGATCGATTTAGCTTGTGTAAACGAGATTAAATCAAGTTAAACACGTAGCGAAACATTGTTGTGTATAAAATAATTTAAGTATTATGCGGAATTAATAATCAAACAAGAACACACAAACAATGTAAACCAAACTTTCACTTGATTGATAAAAACAAACTTACGTACTAATAAGTGTGAAAACACTTATCCTTTTACCACTTATTTCCAATAATAACAAGATCAAAACTTGTATTTTATGTCGTAAAAGTCGGAATTATGCGTGGTTTGTGTTTTTATTGTGTTTCAGGATAAAAATATGAAAAAGGAAGAAAACATGGGCTATCACGGGCTTTTATCGAAGAAAACGAGAAAAGACAAAGTCAAAAGATCAAGAGTGCAAAAAGAACGGAACTCCAAGACCTATTCTGAAGATTTATCGAAGAAAAAGTCTAAAACAGAAGTTTAATGAAGTCGAAGAACCAAGTATAATTAAAGAAGAAAATTATAAGACGAGTTCAATTTATATCGACAAATCCCGAGACGACGTCGAGAAAGACAAAGAATTTAAATCGAGTCGAGACAAGAAGAAATAATAAGAAAGCATCAACATTTTACTCATCCTACAAATACCCTCCTAATGTGTCATTAGGAGGTGGTTAGAAATTAGGAGTAGATTAGTTTAGGAGTAGGATTAGCTTAATACTTTCTCTCTCTAGCTTTTCTTATTGTTTTTCAAGTTTTTTTCATCAATCTTGTAATTTGAATCTTTAATCATCTTAATTTCAAGCTTTTAAATTAATCGTTCTCATTCTTCCTTTCTTAATCTTTTAATCTTGTTTAATTTTGATCATCATGTAGTTTATTAATCATGTTCTTGTTTGATTGATGTTTTTGATTGATTGTGCTTATTGGTTTTTATGTGTTTGATTTTTATAGCTTATAATATTTTAGTGCTTATTGTGTTAATTTTCTTATTTTTAATTAAGTACTTATTAGTTAATTTTTATAAAAAGTTGTTTTTTTAAAATATTTTTATTATTTAGTGTTTTTAAAAGTTTTTAATTTTTGGCTTATTTGCTTCATCTTAAAGTTGATTTGGTTATGTTTTTAGATAAATAAGTTGATTTGGTAGATTAATATTTTTATAAAAAGTTGATTTTTAATATTTAGTTATTTTGTGTTTTTAAAAGTTTTTAAATTTTGGTTTATTTAGTTTTTCTTAAAATCAGTTTTGTTAAGTTTTTAGATAAGTGCTTATTAGATTTTTGCTTATTTTTAGTTTTGCTTATTTACATTATTGTTCTTATCCGGATTTTTCCAAAACCCCAATATTCCGGATAAGCCCCCGAAATCTATATTCCGGATAAGAGATTTTTCGGTATTCCGGATATGCCCCAAAACATTTTCCCGGATAAGCAGCAATATTTTTTTCCCGTATAAGAAAAAAGTAAACTTTCCGTATAAGATAGAAAACATTTTCCCGGATAACGTAAATGAAAAGATTCCGTATAAGGACACAAAGAAATCTTTCCGGATAAGACAAAGAAATCTTTCCGAATAACCAACATTAGAAATGACATGCCTAGCTGCTAACTTAGGCTTTTTCCGCCAAATTGACCAGGTAGCTTGCTAGCTTGAGCTAGCTGGCTGCCTGCTTGTTTATTAATTAATTTTGTCCCGTAATTGTTTAGTTTAATCTGAAAGTTGTTCCGATTTTAATTATGAAAGTTACGTATTTTTAGTTGAATTTTTCGTCTATTTTTAAAATTAGTATTTTTTCGTAAAGTTCAAGTTTTATCTTTTATTTAGTACCCGCTTTAGGTTTTGCCTCGTTTAACTTTAAAGTACCCACTTAGTTTTATTTTCTCCTTTTTCATTAGGTTAATTTTATTTTTCAGTCGAAAGTTAATTTCTTCTTTTAGATTTACTTTTATTAATTGTTTTGTTTTAATTTACGTTTTATTATTTGTTTCGTTTCTTTTTAAAATAGTTTTATAATCCAATTTCTTTCATTTTTAGTTAAGTAAGTTTTATTTTTAATTCGAAAAGTTTGTTTTTATTTTTATTTTTTTTTTTGCTTTTACTTTTATTAATTGTTTCGTTTAATATTTGTTTTAATATTCGTTTTAATATCGTTTTAATTTTTAGTTTTTAATATTTCTCTTGTTTTACGTTTCTTTATTATTTGCCATTCGTCTTTAGTTTATTCTTTTTACTTTTCGCATTCACTTTTTAATTAGTTATAAATACTCAACGACATTTTCTTTTTATTCACCAGGAACGACTGAGTCGCACTTTTAACCGGAAATCAATTTGAATTGAATCGAGACGAACAATTTTTCATACTTGGCCAAAACCAACTATTAAATGGCGCCGCTACCGGGGATTAACGGTTTTTGTGAGTGACGCGTTCGATTTTGGGATCCATTCACTCGTGAACGTTATTTTTCGTGTCAAAAATTTCCAAAAATCCATAAAAATATAAATTTGAAAAATCCAAAAACAATTAAAAAATCATAAAAAGCATTTCTTTTTCGAAAGTTTTGCACCAAAAATATTCTTCTTGCTTATCTATTGTTCTTAATGAATTCGTATGTTGTTTGTGCTGCAGGGTGTGGAAGACCATTGTATGGCTTTCAAACATGTCAATGGTGTACATGTGAGCGGTGTGGAAATGATATCGACAATACACAATTTGGATTTTGTCCAACGTGCAATTCGACTAATTCATCCTTTTATAATCCACCTACTCCCCCCCCCCCCCTTGCATATATTGTGGAAGCAATTCTCACTGGCATGTTTCGTGTCCAATTTGATACCCGCCTCATGGCGAGCAAGAACTAGAATACAATTATGACAATGGTAATAGCTATCTACAAGAAGCACCAGGTTTCTCTCAATACCCGTGTTGCAACAATTGTGGGGGCCCTCACGATACTTCATATTGTCAGCCAATGAATAATTATGAGCCAAATCCGTGTCCTCATTTTTCTTCACCGATGGATTATTATGAACCAAATCCGTGTTCTAATTCTTCTCAACCGATGACTTACTATGAGCCACATCCGTTCTATAATTCTGGTTTTCACAGTTTTGAGCCCCCACAATACACCATCGATCATCAACCTTCTGTTGAAATGTGGCTTGAATACGTTCAACAAGAATTAGCTAGCATACGCGAAGCAAGGGAGGAGGAAAAGCGACAACAACAAGAACAAGTATCTAATCTTAGTGATTATTCTCCTACTCTTGTGCGTCCATACTACTATTATGATGATGACGAGGATGATATCTATAATCTCAACCCATCTTCTGAGAATACTACTCCTACTCTTGATATCCCTAATGCGTCTAAGGATAGTGATATATCGAGTGAGATTAGTGATTTTGGTCTTGATAAATTCTTTGATGAGGTTTGTGATGTGCCGACTTTTGTGGAACTTACGGAAGAGGTCGCTCCTAATGATGATGATTTTTCTCCATGCTATGAGAATTTCACTTTTGAAATTTCTCCTTCTCCTCCGGGCGATGAAGGCGATGTTGATTTATTCTCTCCGACTTGCGAGAAGTTCACCACTGAATTTGATCTTGTAGATGATGTGGAAGACGTTATTCTTCGTGACAAATTACTAAAAATTCATCTTCTTATTGCTAAAATAAAAGCGTTGAATTCTGCTTCTATTTCTGAGTCTTTACCTCCGTCTATTACTTCAGTTGAGAATAATGATACAGCTATGGAGGAAATCGACATTCTCTTAATACCTCCGGGTATTGATGATGATGACACGGAGGGGAATATTCTTTTTGATACCTTGATCCATGAAGATATTGTCCCATGTCCCCTCCCGAGCACCTTTTATCCCAACCTTTAGACACCATTACGAAGGATGAGTGCTTTAACCCGGGGGTGACACTGACCATTCCATGATTGACACCTTTACGGCTTTGCCGCTCAGTGATCATCCATTGCCTTTGGGGGATGACAATGTGCTTCCTTTACCCACCCACCTCCCGTGGATCATGATCTCACATACTTTTCGTATGTTGAGAGGACTTTTCTACCCTTTAAGACTTATCCTCCGACCTCACCTTTATTAATTTCCTCCGCGAACGAGGACAAGGACTTTGATCCCGGTATTACATTTGAGGCTTCCCAATGGACTATTTAATTCGGGGACGAGTCAGGCTCGTGACTCGGTCAACAAAAACAAGCGCTTTTTGGGAGGCAACCCAATTATCTATCCTTTTATTATGTTTTTCTAATAAGTGTAGGGGGAGACCCTAGTATGTGTTTTTTGTTTTCTTTCTTATCATGTGCAGGGATTCGAGCTTTCAAAGATCCATTCTTGATGACTTTTGACGACTCATGATTCCGTGTATCCGTCTTCCCGATTTTATCCTAAACTCTTTTGATTCATTATTTTATCAATTATGATTGAAATAGGAATCACTTTAGTTGTCCTTTCCTTAGCAAGATTTAAACAACGTGTACAATGTCCTATGTGTGGGGGAGTTTACTTCCACACGCTTAAACATTGAGGACAATATTTATATTAAGTGTAGGGGGACTTCTATCGAAGTTAAGTGGGCTTTTCCTTGTATTTGTCCTCATTTTAACCGGAAAATTGATTTTTCGACATTTTTCAAAATTTTTAATCTATTTTGGCCTAGTTGCATTTACCTTTGTTATAGTTATTTTAATTCTTTCCTAGAATAAATTTTGAACAAAGTGGTTTTAATTTTCAAACGTTGTGAATCTTTTGACTCAACCCGAGTTTACTTATCCAAGTTTACTCTAGCTAGTATCCTTAACGTGTTTAAGTCAAGTTTTGCTAGGCTTTTATATAGGGAGCTTTAAAACGCGAAACTCTTAACTCTTACGTATTAAGAACAAGAACTTTTCGCAAGTTCCTATAATTGATCGTAGAAAGTCGTTTATCAAGGGAAATTTAAAATGTGAATTCTAAACATGAAAGAGTCTAAGAAGTTGCAAGATCCTATAGATGACTTGAAAACCCAAAACTTTGACTTAATAGGCTAAGCATCCACGAGTCTCGTTCGTTGAGATTTTAAATTGTGGAGAACGAGAGATGATAGAGTCAGTTATAAGTTTGGTATTCTTTCGTGAATTTATGTGAGTTGATTATAAGCTTATTCTCCCATCACTTGCTAATAAATTTAATTGCAATAAATAAGGTTGTACGATTTGAAAAGTTACTTAACTTCTAGCAAAAGATCGTTTAAAAGTTGCTCGGTATTAATTAGAGTTCATAGCCAAGGCATAACTTATTTAAGCGGGATGCAAAGATTGGCGAGTCCGAAAAGGCCCTAACAATGCATGAGGGCTTCATTTTGTTGATAAAGATCCAAAAGTGATGTGAAGAATCATTTATCGAAGATCAATATGAAGTATCGAGACACACGACGAAAAGCAAATACTCCCCTAAAGATCATGGAGAAGTCTATCCGAAAAGACCCTAACAAGGTATGAGGATAAATAGATCCAAGTCCCAAAAGGAGGCGGATCGTTGTATATCAAAATCCAAAATAAAGATTGGAGAAAAATGAAGAAGTCGTGGTCCAAGTATGAAGAATCTCTCAAAACTTCAAGTGAAGAAATTCCTATTATGAAGAGAAGACCATTATTTCATGAACGTCTCTCAAGATTCGAAGTTTGAAGTCACTGCCAAATATCGGTCCGAGAAAGGTCTCAAATCGTGAAGCGAGTTATGCCAAGATATGAACTTTAAGAGGTCCCGAGAAGCAGTTTTAAAAGATTTTGTCCTTTAGCTAACTATTGATTAAATCGTCCCACTTTATTTTCAGCCTAAATAACTATCGAAATAAGTCAAACAATGCATCCTCGTGATCATTCAAGACAAAATTAAAATATAAGAGATACACCTAGGAATAAGGGAGTCTAAGTGGATAATTGGGCCACATGAGTTCGTGTTAGTTTGCTAATTTATAATAACAATAATCTCGTTTTTAAGCTTGGTATGGCAACGTGAAACTTGAGGATGATGAACATTCATGACAACCAAAACCCCAATGTAAGTATCTGATTTCTTTACTTGTTTTGTATATATTTCAATCTTTTAGTTTCCTTAGTGTTTAGTATTTAATAAAGGCCATTGTGGGTTATTTATGATGAGAAATGTAAATTGTGCTTTGAAATTAATGCATTGCATGATGACATTGCAATGGTCAAGTGTAGGGGATTTAATAAGTGTGAAAACACTTATCCTTTTACCACTTATTTCCAATAATAACAAGACCAAAACGTGTATTTTATGTCGTAAAAGTTAGAATTATGCGTGGATTGTGTTTTTATTGTGTTTCAGGATAAAAATATGAAAAAGGAAGAAAATATGGGCTATCATGGGCTTTTATCGAAGAAAACGAGAAAAGACGAAGTCAAAAGATCAAGAGTGCAAAAAGAACAGAACTCCAAGACCTATTCTGAAGATTTATCGAAGAAAAGTCTAAAGACGGAAGTTTAATGAAGTCGAAGAACCAAGTCTAATTAAAGAAGAAAATTATAAGACGACGACGTCGAGAAAGACAAAGAATTTAAATCGAGTCGAGACAAGAAGAAAGAATGAAGAAAGCATCAACATTTTACTCCTCCTATAAATACCCTCCTAATGTGTCATTAGGAGGTGGTTAGAAATTAGGAGTAGATTAGTTTAGGAGTAGGAGTAGCTTAATACTTTCTCTCTCTAGCTTTTCTTATTGTTTTTCAAGTTTTTTTCATCAATCTTGTAATTTGAATCTTTAATCATCTTAATTTCAAGCTTTTAAATAATCGTTCTCATTCTTCCTTTCTTAATCTTTTAATCTTGTTTAATTTTGATGATCATGTAGTTTATTAATCATGCTCTTGTTTGATTGATGTTTTTGATTGATTGTGCTTATTGGTTTTTATGTGTTTAATTTTTATAGCTTATAGTGTTTTAGTGCTTATTGTGTTAATTTTCTTATTTTTAATTAAGTGCCTATTAGTTAATTTTTATAAAAAGTTGTTTTTTTAAATATTTTTATTATTTAGTGTTTTTAAAAGTTTTTAAATTTTGGCTTATTTGCTTCTTCTTAAAGTTGATTTGGTTAAGTTTTTAGATAAATAAGTTGATTTTGTAGATTAATATTTTTATAAAAAGTTGATTTTTAATATTTAGTTATTTGGTATTTTTTAAAAGTTTTTAAATTTTGGCTTATTTAGTTTTTCTTAAAATCAATTTGGTTAAGTTTTTAGATAAGTGCTTATTAGATTTTTGCTTATTTTTAGTTTTGCTTATTCACATTATTGCTCTTATCCGGATTTTTCCAAAACCCCAATATTCCGGATAAGCCCCCGAAATCAATATTCCGGATAAGAGATTTTTTGGTATTCCGGATATGCCCCAAAACATTTTCCCGGATAAGAAGCAATATTTTTTTCCCGGATAAGAAAAAAGTAAACTTTCCGTATAAGATAGAAAACTTTTTCCCGGATAACGTAAATGAAAAGATTTCGTATAAGGACACAAAGAAATCGTTCCGGATAAGACAAAATTTTTTTCCGAATAACCAACATTAGAAATGACATGCCTAGCCGCCAGCTTAGGCTTTTTGGCGCCAAATTGACCAGGTAGCTTGCTAGCTTGAGCTAGCTGGCTGCCTGCTTGTTTATTAATTAATTTTGTTCCGTAATTGTTTAGTTTAATCTGAAAGTTGTTCCGATTTTAATTCTGAAAGTTACGTATTTTTAGTTGAATTTTTCGTCTATTTTTAAAATTAATATTTTTTCGTAAATTCAAGTTTTATCTTTTATTTAGTACCCGCTTTAGGTTTTGCCTCGTTTAACTTTAAAGTACCCACTTAGTTTTATTTTCTCCTTTTTCATTAGGTTAATTTTATTTTTCAGTCGAAAGTTAATTTCTTCTTTTATATTTATTTTTATAAATTGTTTTGTTTTAATTTACGTTTTATTATTTGTTTTGTTTCTTTTTAAAATAGTTTTATAATCCAATTTCGTTCATTTTTATTTAAGTAAGTTTTATTTTCAATTCGAAAAGTTTGTTTTTATTTTTTAATTTTTGCTTTTACTTTTATTAATTGTTTCGTTTAATATTTGTTTTAATATTCGTTTTAATATCGTTTTAATTTTTAGTTTTTAATATTTGTCTTGTTTTACGTTTCTTTATTATTTTTCATTCGTCTTTAGTTTATTCTTTTTACTTTTCGCATTTATTTTTTAATTAGTTATAAATACTCAACGACATTTTCTTTTTATTTACCAAGAAAATGACTGAGTCGCACTTTTAACCGAAAATCAATTCGAATTGAATCGAGACGAACAAATTTTCATACTTGGCCGAAACCAACTATTACGTACAATGAAAGTGTGAAAAACGTATAAATTACATAAACCTAAAGGCCTCCTTTTATAAACATAATGAGCCTTGTACAAGAGTCTACGTATCAGCTATTTTAGGTAAAGATAAACATAGAAAATACAGTGTTGATCATATCTTTACTAGAAACAAACTAGAAACATAATACGTGTAGACTAAGTCTTCTATCAGTGCTTAACTTCATCCTATCAACGCTTGACATCTTCCTGTCAACGCTTGTTTTCTTCTTATCAACGTCCCGATTGCTCTTGTCAGCGTCCAAGTGTACTGGCTACATTTTATTCCCAACAGGAGGGTGGGTAGAAGAAGAAGGAATCTCGGGTCCTTGTTTAGGTGGGGAATAAGAAGGTTCTACGGTGGTCTTACCGCTCCTAGTAGTGATGGCATTAACGTTAGCCCTTGGATTGGTCACGGTGTTAGAAGGGAGGGCACATTGGGGACGAAGGGTTTGAATCATTTGCAAAAATTTCTTATCGGTCGATTCTTGCATTTCTCTCATGATGCGCTCATGTTCGTTTAATTTTTGTAGAACCAAGTCCATTTGAGGATTATGCATGTTCATTGGATTATACCCTTGATTAGGAAAACCTTGATTAGAAAAACCTTGATTAGGAAAACCTTGGTTTTGATATTGATTATAATTTTGAAAACCTTGATTAAATCCTTGATTTTGAAAACCTTGGTTATTAAATCCTTGATTTTGATTATTAAACCCTTGGTTTTGCCCTTGAAAACACCCTTGATTTTGATTAAAACCCCTTGTATTAGAATTCCCTTGAAAATTACCCCGTTGAGGACCTTGGTTACTATTTTGGGCGGGTGGGGGTGGTATTTGTGGAGCTACAAAACCCAGGGGAGCCAAATAGTTATTAGACTTATAAGATAAATGGTTAACATCAACATTTGGTTTGAAATGAACCCGCTCATTTTCATTGTTTTTATAAGCATAAACTTCGAGTTGTTGATTGTAAACCGTGTCACAATTATAGTACGAATGTGGTTCACCACAAGTCTCACACGTTTCACAAGTCTCTTTTAAGGCATTTACTTGCACATTGTTCTTAACATGTAAAGCAATGTCGGTCATGATTGAAGTAAGCTTGTCAATTTTTTTGTTGGCCTCACTAGTAGTAGCACTTGCCATAGTAGCTCTAACACTCTTGGTTTGAACTTTTGCCTTGTTTTCAATTATTGCCCAAGCCTCGTTCATGGATTTCACAAGAATATTACCCCCCGCGGCACTATTAAGTGAGTCTTGGTCATTAAGAGTTAAACCATTGTAAAACGTATTGATTTGATGCACTTTTGTAAAACCATGTTGTGGACATTTTCGTAAAAGCTCCTTAAAACGGTCCCAAGACTCACTAAACGTTTCCCCATATTTTTGTTCAAAGGTAATGATGTCATTCCTTAAAGCGGTGGTCCGTGATGGTGGGAAAAAGTAGTTAATGAACTTGGTCTCTAAATCAATCCATGTGGTAATACTTTGGGGTGGTTCCTTATCAAGCCAAATCCGGGCTTCTCCTTCGAGGGAAAAAGGAAAGAGGAGTAAACGAATGGCCTCTTGTGGCACCCCATTGTATTTGACGGTGTTTGCCAATTGTATGAAACGTTTTATATGAGAGTGTGGGTCATCATTAGTACGGCCTAAAAATGGTGTAGCGGAAACCATTTGAATAAAACCCGTTTTTAGTTCAAAATTATTCGCTCCAATATCCGGCACCACAATCGCGTCATCATTTCCCTCAACCTGAGATTGTAGAATCTCAATCATTGGTCGATTATCCGTTGCCATCGTGTTGTTCAAAGCTTGATTCTCGGGAACGGCTTGAGTGACGGTCTTTTTGTTCTTCTTCTTTTTTTTGGAAGAATTAGAAGTATTTGGTACACCACTCTATATGTGTGCACGCGCGCGAGTGCGCATACAACTAAACTCGAGGAATGAGGTAGGAGACCTCGGTCGGCTTTGAGAGGAAAGGGATTATCCCTCTCGAGGTTCAATATTCAAAAGCTACAAAAAATATATACGTAATACTACTTGAGTTGGCAAACCAATAATCGGTCGTCCCTCCCAATATACGCACAAGCAAGCGGGAAAACGAGGTGGCAAAAAGCACTTAAAAAACGTTTTCCTTAGACGGCCTTTTATAGCGCGACGCCTTATACCCACCTTCTAGTTTGTATAAATCGAGTTCAAACTTTTTACTAGTATTTATCTAATTTGCCTTTTTTCGGTTTTGGATTCGAATACAATAGCTAGGTGATGAAATCCCAACTAAGGTCTTATTTGGAAGTAGGTAAATTGATTGTTCTACGTAATACAATATAGTAAAAGAAAAATCTTTTTGTATTTTTTTTTAAATATATATATATATATATATATATATATATATATATATATATATATATATATATATATATATATATATATATATATATATATATATATATATATATATGTATATATATATTCACAATAAAAAGCGAAAGAAATCAAAATAAGAAAAATAACAATAATATGTAATATTTTTGGTGTAATACTTTAGGAAAAGTATTACTTTTGGATTTTTTTAATTTTTTTTTAACTTTTTTTTTGGGTACAAATCTTAGGAAAGAGTTTCCTTTTAATGATTTTCTATATTTTTTTTTTGTATTTTTAAGTTTTGGATTTTTTTATGTTTTTTATTTTTTTAGCAAGAAAAGTAACGTTCAAAATTGAACGGATCCCAAAATCCAAAGCTTCTCACGAAAAATCGTCAATCGTAACGAGCGAAACGGCAGCGGCGCCAATTTAATGTAAGAATTTTGCAATTCTTTTTAATCTATTTATTATTCCTCGACTCGACTCGAATTGATATCAAATTTATACGTAGAGATTAATTGTTCTTGGTTAATTAAACTTTTTTTGGTATTCAAAACTAAAAACTATTAAAACTAATTAAAAAGAAAATCTTTAATTAAAATTACTTTTTCACTATTAAAAATTCTAATTAAACAAATTTAAACAAATCTATTTAAAGCTATTTTTACTAATTTAAAAAAAATAAACTATTTAAACAAATTAAAAAAACTATTTTTAAATTTAAACAAAACTTAAAACTAATTTTATAAAAAAAACTAAATTAATTAAAAACTAATTTTAAAAACTAACTTTAAAAACAATTTAAATTTCTAAAAGTAATAAAATATTAATTTTGTTTGTTTCTAAAAGTAAATATATAAAAACTTTTAATAATTAACTAAACAAAATCTTGTGTTTAAACTAATTAAAAAAACTGACAGCTAACTAATGAGCTATATTAATCACTAAGACTATAATTAAACACAAATAAGAGGCTAGACGAGATGGTTATCACGTTGGGTGAATGAACAAGAGGTCATGCGTTCGATTCCAGTAGTGGACAATTTTTTGGATGATTTACTCTCGGAAATAAATTTATTTGACAGTTTAAATACTATCAGACCAAGTGAGTCTGATAGCTTATTTAATCAGCTAAATAAGAACCAAAACAGCAAAAACAAGACTAGAATCAATTAAATTAGTAATAAGCAAATAAGCCTAATAATAAGACTCAGCAAATAATAAGCAAAATAATAAGCAAAACTAGGCTTAAACCAAATACCTGAAAACAGATATAACAAATTAAGCAGGGCAGACTCAAATATAAAAAAAACGACTAGCAAACTAAATTCAGATAAAACTAAAAATGACAGAATAACCTATATCAGCAAATAAACTTCTTATCAGACTATCAAATGCTAGACTTAAAGCAAATCTATCAGACTTAAGCAAAACACATAACAATAATCAAATAACATGCAACTTATAACAAATCTAAACTCATATTTCAGAAGCTTTTAAATCAACTCAAGCATATAAAACTTCAAAAAACAGATTAATCAAAATACTCCATTAAATCAACACAGTAAACTTAACTAAACATTAAACACATTAAAACAGATAAACTTATTAATCTAAAACTTATAAATAAAAAGAAATAAAACCTGATGAAGATTCCTTTGAGTAGAAGAGCGGCGTTGAGCCGTCTTATTTAACCGAATAGACGAGACCACCTTTCACCCAAACATCTCCATCGAACCACGAACCAGTAACTACTATTCGAACCTGTTTTATAAAAACTTCTAGTGGGGAAGTTTTCTATCCACTTTTACTTTTAATTACACAACTTAAACTATTGCTTAGCTTAAATCATATAACAATAATTATTAAGACAAAAACAGATTAAAGAATAAATTGTAGTAAACTTTAAACAAAAAATGAGATAATATTAAACTGAATAAATTTTTTATTAATAATCGAAATTCATTACAAATACTGAAAAGGAAAATTACAATTAAACCTAATCTATTTTTGCATAATAATAATAAAAATAAAAATTGGACTGAATAAAAATTACAAATGGGGGTTTTATAGGCAAACCCTAAAACTTCTTGATGAAGATTTGTTGAGCAGATCTTGAATCTGAACCGTCCAATCCATCTTTTCTCATTCTTTTTCTTCAATTCTTCAATCAAACGGCTGAAAACCAATTACCCCTCACACGGATTGCCACCGTGGATGGGTTTGGGTTTCTTGTGCTAGTTCTCTGCTGACGTGGACTCATCTTATTGGAGGAGTGGTTGTGGTGATGTGTATACACCAATCACAAAAAGAGAGGTTGCCACGTTTGATTGAGGACCACCATCTTCTTAGCTCCTAAAAACTTGGGAGTTAATTCCCATACGTGTGAATCACACGTATCCTACAAAAGACCCAATATTTTTAATATATATATTTGTGATTAGGGTTTTGGATTGGGGTAAAAAAGATGTATCTGGTTATTGTGAGAGAGAGAGAGATAGGTGACATTGTTTTTATTGAAATTGGTTTGGTGTGTGTGTGAGGGTAATAAACGTGTGTGGGAGTTGACCAAAATGAAAAGTGAATAAGTGAAATTCACCGTCTAACATTTTGATAACTGACTTTGTTTTTATCTTTTAACCTAAAAGGCCTTGAAGTCCAAAATCACTTGACATGTCCCACGTTGCTTTTCCAAGTAAATGGGCTTTTAGCCCATAATGTTTATTACTTCCGTCTCTTTGTAAATTCAATTTGGGCCTTTATGGGATTTGTTACCAAAAATAGTTAAGACTTGCATCCTTATTGCGCCTTTGGGCCCAATACCCAAATGTGGGACCCACAAGCCCATTTGTCTTCATAAAATATTAAATCCAATAAAATCGAGCTTGAATTTCGCTTTGTTGATCTTTACTTCAAAGTCGTGTCGATTTTTCCGGTTTTTCGTGATCTTTGGTACACTTTTGCTTCTTTGACTTTGTCTTTGTCTATTTCTTTGACTTTTCTTCAATAATTGATCGTGAAATCCCGTGTTTTCTTTCCTTTTTGATCTTTTGTACCTATTTCACACAAAAACACAAAACCACGCATAATTCCGACTTTTACGATATTAAACACATGATTAGGTCTTGTTTTTCATTGACTTTAGTGGCAAAAGGATAAGTGTTTACACACTTATTACCCATACTCATATGTTGGGCCCAAATGGGTTAAGCCCATGAGTAAGTCCATTAGTGTTAAGCTAAGCTAGTTGGGCTAATGGTCCAATAAGGCTACTTTGGCCCATTATGGTCCATAAGTTATAAAGCTCGGGTTTATCGGTTTTTACATGTAAAATGTTTTTACATATCAGTACATGAGTAATAAAAATTTTACATTAGACGGGTCCGACTGTAACACCCCCAAATATACATACTTTAGTTCAGCGGAAGAGTCGTTGGTGTTACGGGATAGCACATTACTCAAATCATAGACAACACTTAAAATCGCGTCGTTTAATAATAAAGCATTTTACATTCATGAATATCAAATTTACATAGGTCCCAAGTCATAGTATTTCATACAATTGTTACAAAACATTTGAATGGAAATTGTTATTTAAGTGCGGGCCATGAATTCTTGTCGTCTTCCCGAGAATTACCTTCAAGTACCTGAGATAAAACATGTTAAAAGAAAAGGTTAGCGAAAACGCCGAGTGAATTCATAGAGTTTATTTAAAAACCATTAATATATCATCGATAAATAATTACTACCAAAAATTATTTCGTACAAATCTTTGTAATGCCATAAAATAAGCCAAAAATATTTTATACAAATCTTTGTTTTAAATCATACCATAGGCTTTTGCCTTCAAAACCATTATACGAACCAATGTCATAAAAACATCATACAATACGTTTTATAACGTTGTATAGAGTTAAATAAAAACCGTTATATGAATATGGTTGTGTAAAACCAAAACACGAACATAATATCAACAATAAAACCCCGTATTGCTAGTCAAGCAATATATGGTAATTCAATATGTATAGCCTTATTTTCGTTATTGGATTATCATAAGCCGCATGACATTGCTACCTTACTATAACAAACAACGCGTAGCTAACCCGAAATTCATTTGCCCATCTAAAACTGCGTGTCGTCACAATAATCACGCTTATATTAATCTTCTCATACATAAATTATCTTACCAATCAATGTGGCACGACGGGGATCAACCGTCAAGGCGCGAACTGGGGTGATCTTCTCCAAATAGTACTATTATATGCATAAGTGTCTACCAAATCCCGGTAGTTCACAATTCATTCTAATGGGACTGTTAGTGACATAACCTAACTATAATAATCCATTTTATTTCATACATCGGGTCATAAAATCATTCATCGGGTCATATAATCATTCGGGTCCAAATCAATAAACAAACAATCGGGACAACTAGTGTCCTCTTTTTATTAAAACTAACATGTTATCTCCCCCGCGGGTTTATAAAACATTTCATAAAACATTTAAAAGAGTGCAAGGCTATGAACTCACGTTGATTGGGAACGTGGTGAGGGATGGAATCATCTCATGAGAGATGTCCTCACCAAAGTACAACTTCACGCGCTGGCCATTCACATTAAATTTGGGACCATTTGGTTGAGAAAGCTCAATGGTGCCATATGGGAAGACTTCGGCGACGGTGAATGGACCAGACCAGCGACTCTTCAGCTTTCCTGAGAAAATCTTCAACCGAGAGTTAAAGAGTAAGACTTGATCACCAACGTGGAACTCTTGGGTCTTAATCCTTGCGTCATGAATGATATTTGTCTTCTCCTTATAGATTAATGAGTTCTCATAAGCTTCATTCCTCAGTTCATTTAGCTCGTTGAGTTGAATCTTCCGAAGATCGCCGGCTGTGTTGATGTCGAAATTGGCCCACTTCAAGGCCCAATATGCCTTATGTTCCAGCTCGATAGAGAGGTGGCATGCCTTCCCGTACACAAGAAGATATGGAGTGCAACCAATCGGAGTCTTATAGGCAGTACGGAAAGCCCCCAAAGCATCGTCTAACTTATCGGCCCACGAGGCACAATGCTCTCCCACAGTACGCTCTAGAATTCGCTTCAATCCACGGTTAGATATCTCGGCTTGACCATTTGTTTGACGATGATAAGCGGTGGAAAGACGGTGATTGACACCGTACTTAGCCATGACTCGAGCTAACTGATCATTGCAAAAATGAGTCCCGCGATCACTGATGATAGCATGAGGAACACCGAATCGAGCAAAAAGCTTCTTTAGAAAGTTCACAACCACCCTCGCATCGTTCGTAGGGAGAGCCTTTGCTTCAACCCATTTAGAGACGTAGTCAACGGCTACGAGGATGTACTTTTTCCCTTTAGATGATGGAAATGGCCCCATAAAGTCGATACCCCATACATCAAAGATTTCACATTCTTGTATGAAATTTTGAGTCATCTCATCTTTATGTGTGATCTTGCCTTGGCGTTAGCAAGCATCACAATTTTTAACCATCTCGTGAGCGTCACGATAAATGGTAGGCCAATAGAATCCCGAGTCAAACACTTTATTCGCGGTGTAGTTGGGACCAAAGTGACCACCGGTGGGTCCTTTATGGCAAGCTTCGTAAATGTATAAAGCTGCGGGTCCATCAAGACATCGACGAATAATCAGATCAGCACATCGTTTGAAGAGATAAGGGTCATCCCAAAAGTAATTCTTAACATCTTTAAAGAACCTCTTCTTTTGTTGGGATGTTAACCCTTCGATGCGAATACCACCCGCGAAGTAGTTTGCAATGTCTGCAAACCACGGGGTGTCATCAAGATTGGAACTGATAGAAATTAAGGCCTCGAGGGGAAAAGAGTCACTGATCTCTTGATTCGGATGATCCCCTTGATAAGGATCCTCAAGTCTACATAGATGATCCGCGGCTAGGTTTTCGGCTCCCTTCTTGTCACGAATTTCAATGTTAAATTCTTGAAGGATCAAAACCCAACGAAGAAGTCTTGGCTTAGAATCTTGCTTAGTCTACAAGTACTTCAACGCGGAATGATCGGTGTACACGATGGTGGTGGAAAGAATAAGATACGGGCATAATTTTTCAAAAGCATACACTACAACTAAAAGTTCTTTTTCGGTAGTGGTATAATGCAATTGAGCCCCCGTCATAGTTTTGCTAGCGTAATGGATTGGTTGGAAATGTTTGTTCACTCTTTGGCCCAAAACCGCTCCAATTACGAAGTCGCTAGCATCACACATCAACTCAAAAGGTAGCTCCCAATTATGGGTAACCAATACCGGTGCCTTAGTTAGCTTATCCTTAAAAAGATTGAAGGATTCAAGACACTCTTTGGAAAAGATGAAAGGAGTATCTTTTTCCAAGATGTGAGTCATCGGGTGAGCGATTTTAGAAAAATCTTGAATGAATCGACGATAGAAGCCCGCATGACCCAGGAAACTTCTCACACCCTTCACGGTTGAAGGTGGAGGTAATTTGGCTATGACATCCACTTTAGCACAGTCCACTTCAAGACCGGCTTTTGAGATTTTATGTCCAAGCACAATGCCTTCTTTTACCATGAAATGGCATTTTTCCCAATTTAGAACAAGGCGAGTGTCTTCACACCGCTTAAGCATGCGTTCCAAATTGGCAAGGCAAGAAGAGAATGAGTCACCATAGACCGAGAATCATCCATGAAGACTTCCATAGTTTCTTCAACCATTTCATGGAAGATAGACATCATACACCTTTGAAATGATCCAAGAGCATTGCATAAGCCGAAAGGCATTCTTTTGTAAGCAAATGTTCCATAAGGACAAGTGAATGTGGTTTTCTCTTGGTCTTTGGGATCGATGGGAATTTGAAAATACCCGGAGAAACCGTCTAAAAAGTAGTAATAGTTATTACCCGCTAGAAGTTCAAGCATTTGGTCCATAAAAGGAAGGGGAAAATGATCCTTTCTCGTAGCATCATTGAGTTTGCGATAGTCTATACAAACTCTCCACCCTGTAACAAGACGAGTAGGAATCAACTCGTTGTTTTCATTGGGCACAACAGTGATTCCGCCTTTCTTAGGCACACAATGGACGGGACTAACATCTTTTTTGATAACGTCATGGATCTTGGGATTCACCCGTCTTTGGCTTTGAATAGTGGGTTTAAAGTCGTCCTCCATGAGAATTTTATGTGTGCAAAAGTGAGGATCAATTCCACGAATATCGAAGATTTTCCATGGAATCACTTTCTTATGATTCTTCAGCACGTCGATAAGTGGAGACTTTTCATCCTCTTTCAAGTCCTTTGCGATAATGACGGGTGACTTCTTGTTGTCTTCAAGGAAAACGTACTCGAGATGAGACGGTAGGTCCTTAAGCTCTAAATCCGGAGGATTTTTGATGGAAGGCATAGTCAAAGTCGGTTCATCGATAGAGATATCCTTAGGAGATGGTGGAGAAATATGGTCCTCATTGAGAAGTTTCTCAATGGTACGAATGTCTTCATCCGAATCAAAGGGAGAATCGTCATATTTTAAGTCCACATCTCCTAAAGTTGCTTCAAATTCTTTCAAAAGGAATTCACTTACTCCAAATGGAGTTAGTGAGGGAGCAATAGAGGCAACGGTCTCAACAATGGGTAGAGAAGAAGAACCACTTTTACAAGCGTCTTTGAAATGTTCTTCACAAGCCTCATCAAGAACGTCAATGAAATTAAAGCTCTCATTTTCAGAAGGTTGCTTCGAAAGTTTACCCATGTTGAAGACGATTTTATCGTCACCAACTCTCATGATTAATTCGCCCGCGGCTACATCAATGAGAGTGCGACCGGTCCTCAGGAATGGACGTCCAACGATTAATGGAACACAGGGATCCATCTCGTAGTCAACGACAACAAAATCCATCAGAAAGGTGAATTTGTCGACACCAACGAAGACGTCTTCGGCTATCCCCATCGGATAAGCAACCGTACGGTTAGCTAATTCCAATGTCATTTGTGTGGGGACTAGCTCGGGTAGAGACAATTGTTTCCAAACGCTTAGAGGCATTAAGTTGATACTAGCACCTAGATCGGCTAGGGCCATATAATTCTCTACCCCGGGAAAGTTTCAAGGAATGAGGAAACGACCCGGATCACCAAGTTTGGTTGGTAATTTCCTTAAGAGAACTGCAGAGCAATTCTCATTAAGTTGGGTCTGAGCGATATCAAGGAGTTTCTGCTTATCACTAAGAAGATCTTTAAACATTTTCGCATACTTCGGCATGTGAGGGAGAGCCTCGACAAACGAGATGTTGAAATTCAGTTGTTTAAACATTTTAAGAAAGTTATAAACCTGAATATCATCCTTGTTCTTCAACTTCTCTTTCCTCAACCTTGAGGGATAAGGTATACTGGGTTCAGATGAAGGCTTTGGAATGGAATTCTCACTCACATCCTTAGGTGGTGGAGGGGTGGAAGTGGAAGGTGGAGGAATTGGAGAAGGGGACTCGTTTTCCTTTGTCACAATCACCGGTGTAGGTGTAGGAATCTCGGGTTCCTTTAAACGTTTGCCACTTCGGGTGGTGATTACTTTCATCTCCCCTCTTGGATTAGCAACGGTGTTACTCGGAAGAGAACCCGAACCAGAGGCTTGATTACTTGGGAAAAAACTAGCCATCATATCCCTTAAGTTATTCGTTTGATTGCTCATAGAGTTTCTAATATCGGCTTGAAGAGCATTCCCTTGTTTTGCCATGTCATTCCTTAGCTTGGCTCGAATATCGTTCCCTTGTTTTTTTATGTCACCCTTCAAGTTAATGAATTGGATTTGAAGATTTGTAACCATCTCTCTATTGGTCCTCATGTAAGCTTCGAGGTCTTGGTTCAATGCCGTGGGTTGATTTAGAGGTGGGGCTTGGTAAGCTGAATTATTTCCTTGAGGTGGATTTGGGTTTCTTTGGGATTGATACTGATTGGTAGCTCGAGGTTGGCTTTGATTGTTGCGGTTGAAATTGTTTTGGTTTTGGTTTTGGGGAGAAAAACCGGGTGGAGATAGATAGTTGTTGGAACGATAACTTATCAAGTTACGGTCTCCTTGAGGACGTGCTTGATAGCATCCTGTATAAAAGTTACCGTTGGCGGCATACACATTTTCCGGATTGTCAAGAGTAGAAGGACAATCGGTGTATGAATGAGAACCCCCACAAATCTCACAAGAAGTTGCTATAGCTTTAGCTTGTTGAAATTGGTTTGTAGCCATGGTTAAGAAGTTTTTGTTCATCTCAGCTATTTGGCGAGTAAGTTCGGTTATCTCTGAGTTGGATGATGTAGAAGAAACATTGGCCCTCTGGTTATTCCTTGAAGATGCAGATGAATCCCAATTTCTGTGGTGAGTGGTCATGTTCTCTATCAGCTCTCTACACTCCTCAGGTCTTCTCTTCATGAACGTACCACCGGCGGCAACATTAATCGTATCACGATCACGAAAAGTTAGACTATTATAGAAAGTATCAATCAAAGTAACAGGGAGCATGTTATGGTTTGGACAACGGTCGATCAAGACATTATAGCATTCCCAAGCATCAAAAAGCGACTCATCAGGTTCTTGTGTGAATCCACTGATTTGGTTGCGAAGACTAGTGACCATGGATGGTGGAAAGTAGCACGACAAAAATTTTTGAGTCATGTCATTCCATGTTTAAATTGAATTTTTGGGAAGACGATCAAACCATTTTTCAACGTGGTGGGATAAAGTGTGTGGAAAGAGGTGAAGGCGAAGAAAATCTATGGAAGCACCGGGAATTTTCATGCTTTGGGTGACGGTAATGAATTTGTCGAGGTGTTTGTTGGCATCATCATCCGGTAATCCGCGAAACGGGCAAGCGTTTTGAACTTGCTGGATCATGTGATGCTTCAACGAAAATTCAGGAGCCGTGATTTGCATCGGCGCAATCGGTCCTCCGCGTCCGTTCATGGTTGGTTGACAAAGCTCCTCCATTGTACGTAGATCGGGTGGGGGAACATTGTTGTTGTTGTTATTGTTATTCAAATTGGGGTGGGGTGGGTTGTTATTATCGTTATGCACACCGGCCATATCTATGTCTCTACGAGTCTCGGGCTCAGGATAAGACGTAGATCGAGCACGCATACACTAAAAGGAAATAAAATATTTTTGATTTTTTTATCTTTTTGATTGTTTTTGGATTTCTGAAAATTTTATATTTTTTAGGATTTTTGAAAATTTTTGTGCTTGAAAATAACGTTCCTAAAAGAACGGATCCCAAAATCCAATTTCTCATTAAATAACGTTAATCTTTACGAAAAGAGCCGGCTGCGGCGCCATTTAATAAATGACTTTTTGCTTAGCTTGCTTTAGCATTTGTTTACTCGATATCGTTCTCGGTATCTAATCGAATTGATCACGGTTAATGGTGGAATAGTCGGTAATGGTTACTAAAAGGGAAGTTGATTTTCTATTCTATTAGAAAAGGAAAGTGCAAAGCGTAATTAAAATAAGCTCAAATTAAATCTAGAAAAACTAAATTAAAGCTTTGAAAATTAACCTAAAAATTACTAGAAAAATATTTGGTAAAAATGGAGATTTCGGGAAGCGTGCAATTTTTGGAAATTAAAACGTAAATGATTAAAAACTTGAAAACTTAGTAAAAATAAACTAAGACAAAAGGCGGGAAAGATTAAATTTGAAATCTAAGGAAGTTAAAACAAAAGCTACAGTAGATCAAAATGCGATCGTACTCAATTTGTAAGAAGGATCGTAGTGGTGGATCGTACTCAGATCGTATCCTACAATCGCAGCCTAGGAGTCAGATCGCACTCAATGCGATGGGATCAGACTCGTACTCAATAAGTGATCGCAACCACCGATCGCACTCATGATCGCAACAAGTGGATCGTAGTTTGATCGTGGTCTGATCGTAACAATAATGATCGCAATCAATGCGATCGTAACAAGGAAATGTGACACGATCGCACCCACAGATCGCAATGAGTGATCATGGTGAGTGATCGTAGCCAGGGAAAGAAGTTATGATCGCACTCAATACGATCGTAGCCAAGTGATCGTAACCAAGTAAAACCCTCATAAGATCGTAATGGAGTCCAAAGAGTAACTAAGTTGAAACGAATAAGCTGATAATACAATAAGCACTTGCCAACTTTTAGCCAAGATTAATTAAGCACGAATTCGAAAACTTTTTGAATCTAAACACGTAAACTTTATAACACAAACTTTAAAACAATAAAACTTTTAAGAAAGCTTAAAAGTAAATATGCTAAACATACGAATAAGCCAATAAGCACAAACAGCTTATAGCTCAAACGTATAAGAACTTATGTAGGAATAAAAAGATTAGCTTTTTAATCACTTAAACATCAAAATCAATTACGGATCATTAATATTTCGGATCAAAGGTAAACCAAAATCAAGAAAGGTAGAAAGAGATTAATGAACAAAATATTAACTTGAACTTGTGATTAATGAAATCCAAATACAAGGATGATTAAAAGCTTAAACTTGAAAGATAAAAATAAAGAAAAGATGAAACTTAGTGAGAGAAAGTTAAACACTTTCCCTCTCTAAAAACTAAAGAAAGGGAAAAATAAACTAGCTAATGACTAACACCCTCCTAATGTGTCATTAGGAGGGTATATATAGGGAGTGGGGAATGCATGTGTGCTTCCTTCTTTCTTTCTTTTCTTCTCGACTCGATCTAAATTCTTTGTCTTTCTCGACGTCGTCTCGGGATTTGTCGATGTAAATTGAACTTGTCTAGTAATTTTCTTCTTCTATTAGACTTGAGTTCTTCGACTACATTAAACTTCCGTCTTTAGACATCTTCGATAAATCTTCAGAATAGGCCTTGGACTTCCGTTCTTTTTGCAGTCTTGATCTTTTGCCTTCGTCTTTTCTCGTTTTCTTCAATAAAAGCCCGTGAAATCCCGTGTTTTCTTCCTTTTTCATCTTTTGGTCCTAAAACACAATAAAAACATAAACCACGCATAATTCCGACTTTTACGACATAAAATACATGTTTTGGTCTTGTTATTATTGGAAATAAGTGGGAAAAGGATAAGTGTTTTCACACTTATTAGTAAGGTTTTGTCAAACTCCACTCTATAAGTAAAGATCGTCATGACATCGATATGAGATTTAATCTCGCCAATTCTTCTTCAATATCATAATCAACTAATATCAACATTTCTACGAATATCAACCATTTTGTTAGGATCATAAATATCCACAACTTGGTTTAGATCTATAATAGCTAGAATTCCTACGGAAATAGCTTCGATTGATTTGCTAGGGGAGTTAGGGTTTCTTGTGACAATCTACGTCGTATAAATACCTCGTATAAGTATTAAAATAATCATCAAACAATCATGTAATCAAATTACAACATATATATATATATATATATATATATATATATATATATATATATATATATATATATATATATATATATATATATATATATATATATATATATATATATATATATATATATATATATATATATATATATATATATATATATATTAAAATAACACTTCTCAGTCTGGTCTTGTCGGTAACTCGGGAATTCTTCGACACCGTTATAGTAAAAAGATTTTTAGACATTTTGAGAAAAATGTTTATAGTTAAAAGATTTTGAAATGTTCTATTCAAAACCTTAGTTTTAAAAATCTTTCGTTCTCTATAACGAGAGCTCTGGTACCAAACTGAAACACCCCCAAATATTCATACTTTAGTTCAGCGGAAGAGCCGTTGGTGTTACGGGATATCACATTATTCAAATCATAAACAACGCTTAAAATCGCGTCGTTTAATAATAAAGCATTTTCCATTCATGGATATCAAATTTACATAGGTCCCAAGTCATAGTATTTCATACAACTTTTACAAAACATTTGAATGGAAATTGTTATTTAAGTGTGGCCCATGAATTCTTGTCGTCTTCTCGTGAATTACCTTCAAGTACTTGAGATAGAACATGTTAAAAGAAAAGGTCAGCGAAAACGCCGAGTGAATTCATAGAGTTTATTTAAAAACCATTAATATATCATCGATAAATAATTATTACCGAAAATCATTTTGTACAAATATTTGTAATAGGCCATAAAATAAGCCAAAAACATTTTATACAAATCTTTGTTGTAAATCATACTATCGGCTTTTGCCTTCAAAACCATTATACGAACCAATGTCGTAAAAACAACATACAATACGTTTTATAACGTTGTATAGAGTTAAATAAAAACTGTTATATGAATATGGTTATGTAAAACTAAATCACGAACATAATATCAATAATAAAACCCCGTATTGCTAGTCAGGCAATATATTGTGATTCAATGTGTATACCATTATTTTCGTTATTCTATTATCATACGCCGCATGACATTGCTACCTTACTATAACAAACAACGGGTAGCTAACCCGAAATTCATTTGCCCATCTAAAACAGCGTGTCGTCACAATAATCACGCTTATATAAATCTTCTCATATATAAATTCGCTTACCAATCAATGTGGCACGACGGGATCAACCGTCAAGGCGCGAACTGGGGTGATCTTCCCCAAATAGTACTATTATATGCATAAGCGTATACCAAATCCCGGTAGTTCACAATTCATGCTAATGGGACTTTTAGTGACATAACCTAACTATAATAATCCATTGTATTTCATACATCGGTTCATAAAATCATTCATCGGGTCATATAATCATCCGGGTCCAAATCAATAAACAAACAATCGGGACAACTGGTGTCCTATTTTTATTAAAATTAACATGTTATCTCCCTCGCGGGTTTATAAAACATTTCATAAAACATTTAAAAGAGTGCGAGGCTATGAACTCACGTTGATTGCGAAAGGCCGTTATCGGTGATTTGGATGTACGGTACGTGCTTCAATCACGGAAACCTAGACAAATAATACTTGTCTTAGACTCTTGTCCAATGAATTTATAAAAACAAGAACTATGTATATATACGATGATTTTATAAATATGATGATGATCAAGTGGGATTGTACATCTTTATTTACTCATTATAGTGTCATGTGTTTGTAAACTTTCATACTAGTTTCACTAGTTTAACTTCTTTACTTATCAAGGCCCAATAAGCCCATTATAAGCCCATTACCTTATATTAGTCCATCTTATACTTTTAACATCAGTCCTATGCTTACATGTTGGGCCCAAGTGGGTTAAGCCCAATAAACAAGTTCATTAGTGTTTATCCAAATTAGTTGGATTAATAGTCCAATAAGGCTAATTTGGCCCGTTAATGTCCATCTGTTCTAAAGCTCGGTTTTTATCGGTTTTTACTTGTAATATGTACTTATACATCAGTATATGAGTTGTAAAAAGTTTACATTAGACGGGTCCGACCGTCTAAGTTCTATTTGACGAAAACGTTAGTTTTACGGTTTTGGCCGAAAAGACGTAAAACTTATGTTTATAGTTTTATAACTTATAAAACTTATCAAATTGCCATTTTTATAAAATGTCTCATTTATTCATTTAAGTACATACTTATTTATATGTAATATAAGTTAGTAGGTTTTAGGTAAACATTTTATATTAGTTTTACTTGAGTGCTAATTTTATAATATATATCTTTATTTTACAAATCTGATTATGAATTTCACTTTCACCATTTTTACCATATCTTGAGTTCTAAAAGGAGATAGAAGATCAATTTTGGACACCACAAACTAACTATTATGTGCTACAATTAGCTCAGTTTTAGCTACTGCTCAATCTATCTCTAGATGTCCCTAACAGTTCGTCCAAAACAGACTATACAGATTTGGACTTCAATATTGTTTTGATCATATCTCACTCATTTTATGGATTCCAATATGTGGCCAACTCTCACATATGTACAAGTCACTTATCTTACTGTATATTAAATTATTCACGCTACTTTAACAAGTTATCATATAGTTCTTTACTATTTTATACAGCCTATATTTTTAGCCATGATTTAACATCCTTTCATGTAGCTTTTAATCATTTGAATCAAATTTATCAACACAAGATCCCCACATAATACTTTTGATCATCATTAATCATCATATACATATACATAAATGAAGAAAATATAACAAGATGATAGGAAGAAATAATCTCTATACCTCCAAGGTAATGAAAGGATGAGTTTTTGGATGAACAAGACTTGGTTTTGACACCAAACCTTATGAACATAGCAAGACCATTGTTGTAAGTCTCCAAGAAACCTAACTCCTTCTAAAATCATCCCTTGATCTTCATGAAAACTCCTTGAGAAATCAGCCCCAAACACCCTTGAAAACTCCTTTTCACATGTTAAGATCACATCTAATCTTCATATCTTCAAAGGGTTATCATCTTGTGCAAGTTAAACACATGATTCATGGTTGAATTTTTGATCAAATGGGGTGTTTTTGGGTGATATGGGACGGAAAAAATAGGGAGAGAAAGAGAGATTTGTGGTTGTTTTCATGTATGTGAGAAAGTTGTTTTGGTTAGATAGTTTTGTGTTAGTGGTATTGGTAGGACTTATGGGACAAGTGTCCCAAGTCTTAATATTAACTTGACACCTCAAAGGGGTATGCTGGTGAAGCCTTAGACGTTTATTAGTGGGGGTGGGACAAGTGTCCCACTTGTCTTGTCGCCATTAATTTACGGGTACTCCTCGATTCTAGTTTCTTCGATTTACGTGCCCTCGGGTTGTTTTACGAAAAGCGTTTTTATAAGTTATGAATCAACGGCACAAAACGAATCTAATAAAAATTGTCTCATCAAAAAAAGAGTTCAAAAACGTAAATACGTAAACCTAGGGTTTTCGGATTAGTCGTAAAGGACGTTAAATTATGCACGTAAGTCCTAATCTCTTCTCGTAAATTTGTGAGTTTATGAACCAACACAAATTTAAAATTCCAAAATAATATTTACGGATAAATTTATTTCCTGAAGTGTCGGACTGTCACAAAAAATGATGTATGTAAACGTAATCACGTAACGTAGAGTCCTCCGGTTTAGACGTAGTCGATGCTACTTCAAGACGTAAACCCAAATTTCTTCCCAAAAATGAGTGAATTCATATTATAACATTTAAATGATGTTTGTAAATAATAATTGAGAATAAAATATCGATCATAAATTGACGGATTGTCACACCGACCGTCTAAGTTTTATTTGGCGAAAACGTTAATCTTTCGGTTTTAGCCGAAAAGACGTAAAACTTATATATAGTTTTATAACTTTAGAAAACATTTGAGTTTTTACTTTTATAAAATGACATGTTTATTTATTTTAGTGTACAACTCATTTCATAATAGTTATTATTAGTTAGTGGGTTTTATATATTTATTTTATAATAATTATTACTTGAGTGCTCTTTTTATACTATATAGTTTATTTACAAATCTGATTATTAAAGTCATGTCCACCATTTTTGCCATATCTTGAGTTCTACAAGGAGATAGAAGCTCAAATTTGTATAGCATAAACTACATGATGTGTGCTACAAATAACTCTATTATAGCTACTGCCCAATCATCCTCTAAGTATTTTAAATAATTCGTCCAAAACAGACTATACAGATTTGTACCTCAATACTATTTTGATCATATCTTGCTCATTTTAATGACTCCTGTAGAAACTAGAAAGGGGGGGGGGGGGTTAAATAGTTTCATATAATTACTTGTTAAATGATGGTTTTCAAAAAATCCTTTTTCTCAAAAACTTAGACTTAGGAAAATAAGTGAAATCTTCTTATGCACAATATGAACAACGATAGTGTAACTAAACTAATACTAACTAATGTATATGCACAAAGAATAAAGAATGTAAAGAGTTAAGGGTAAAGAAAGATCAAACCAAACACCAAGGATTTATAGTGGTTCGGCAACAAAGCTCACTCCTCATTCCTACTCCACTCCCCGAGTACTCCTTACTCGAGAGTTCACTACACAACAAGCTCCTTATGGTGGAGAAAACCATACACGTTGCTTAACCAATTTCCGACTCTAAGCTAAAAGTCGAGCCCTAATCGTAGCTAGGACCAATCTACACAACTATACTTAGTACATACACAACTTCCAAATAGACACAACTACTTGGATCTTCACAACTATGCCACAACAATAAATCTATAAGATTTGATCTTCAAAGGATCTTTGGTGGTGGACTCAACACTTCACAAGGATAGTGTTCTTCTCTTTGCACATGAAGAGGAAGAGATGGATGAGATAAATTCACTTCTAAACAAGTAGTAATCAATCAAATGATCAAGGATTTGAGTGATTTAAGAAGTATGTTTGAATCTGGAAATTTATGTGCAAAAGAGGTGAAGAGAAAATTTGAGAAAGGTCCACTATTTATAGGACAAAGGCCCAACGGATATATCTGCCCGCGGTTCCTTATCTCGGCGGGTGGTACCTTATCGATAAGGAACCGCCTAGGCACTAGGGAACCGCCAGAGTAGACTCCGCTCCCTATTTGTCCTTTAGTGGTGGATGTCTTATCTGATTATAAAATATACTGAAAGAATATTCCAAATCAAAAAAGAATATGCCATTTTCAAATTTTCAAATATTTAATTTAATAAAACATTTTCTTAAAAAGAAAGATTAATTAAAAACTTGTCACACTTAATAAAAGGTGAGTTTTAAGAAAAGATTAAATCACTTGATCACTTGATTAAGGTTAGTACTTGTTTATTCATACCTAAAGTGAAAATGGGTAAAATGAAAAATACTTGAACTCAAGAATTCGTTTTTCATTGTTTTCGTAAATGCTTGTTTTTACATACTGTCGTAATCAAAACTAAGCGAGACCGAAAAATGCAAGGAACGTTTTTAGGCATTATTGCATTAACAATCTCCCCCTTTTTGATTTCGACAATACATAAACTTAATCACACAAAACAATATTTTCGAAGACGAGTTTATTCATTTATCCCCCTTTGTCGAAGCAAAAAGGTTGCACAAGTCGGTGTTGAAGAAACGGACTTTGCAAAGACTCCCCCTTGGTGTTTACTCCCCCTTGCTTGGGGCACCGAGGAATCGAGATATTGTGACAAGCTACATAGAAGGGTTAGTCGAACAAAAGAGACAACCAACAAGAGATAGCTATAGGTCTCACAAAAAAAAAGAAGAAAACACAAAGACTAAGATCTAAGTGAAGTCATATAAATAAAGAATCATACAAAGATGTATGATAGAGGAAACAAGCCAAAAGCATAAATCTAATCCTAGTTAATCTAGAATTCTAAGATTTGCCAGAATAAGGTGTCTTGTGGATAAGCAACCAATGCTATATGAAAGACAAGGTAGTGGTGGAAGGTGGTGGTGGTTGCTTGGTGGAGATCTAATAATCAAAGTGAAGAGGAGGCTTAATTAGGAGACTCTTGATGTAGCTCAACTCCTCATAGATGTGTGCCATAGCAAGATGTTGATATTGACAACAATGATAATATGTCCCATGGTGTATGACATTATCATGAGAAGGAGGAAGAACACTAAATGGTGGTGGTGGAAGAAAAGATGTTCCACAATCAACATTCTTGGTAGGAGAAATGTGATTAAGAGTGTTCTTGGGTGAATTTGTATTGAAAGTGTTCTTAGGTGAGTTGGGATTGAAAGCAATTGGGGAAAATGGAGGATAATCAAGGCTTTCATTAGGAGAATAAGACATTTTAGGATGTGAAGTATGGAAAAATGCTTATGGTTAAATAGGGAAGGCTCAAGGTATTTTTAGGGTGGTCAAAGGGTTGAAACAAAGATTCCCAAAAATGTTGGAACAAATTTGGAATTTCAGTAATACCCGAAAAAGGAAGCACTGTACGCGGTTCCTTATTGCTTTCGGCGGTTCCTTATTGATAAGGGACAGCGGTTCATATATGGAACCGCCTACAAAGGCTGTGTTTTGGTGGTCAAGGAAGATTTTTCAGCAAATCTTATTTTTCTAGTCTAACTTATCATAGGAATATGCTTAAAAGCAAAGATAGACAAACAGAACACATACTAACTCACCAAAAAGGGATTTGACCAAAATGCATGGATTTTAAAATAAAATCGATGTTGGAGGTGTGTAAGACAAGACCTTAGGTCATGACACATTGATCCTCCATGATTCTATCATGTTCTTGCTATGTTTGAGTGAATCATACATATTAATTATGTAAGCTCGAGATTAATAGCAAGAATCAAAGAACAACGTTTTTAGATTGAATTAACAATGTCAAAACATTTCTTGACCATTTTCGAAAGAGACTTTGAGGATTTTGAAAAGGAGAAGATAAGGTTTTCAAGAAGAGTTTAGGAGACTCAATGACTCAAAGTGATAAAAGACTCAAAAGAAAATAAGAGACTCAATAAAAGAAAAGCAATTAAATAATATGTTTCATTAATGCTAGACCTAGACCCAAGAAATTAAAAGGTTCCCTCTTAAGTGGCTTAGTGAAGATGTCGGCTAAGTTATCCTCGGAAGGTACCTTCTCAATTGAAATGTTCCCCTTTTGAACATTATCCCTAAGGAAATGGTGCCGAATTTCTATGTGCTTGGTTCACGAATGTTGCACGGGATTCTTGCTAAGGTCTATAGCACCTTTATTGTCGCACATGATGGGAACATCATCAAGAGAAATCCCGTAATCAACAAGCGCTTGCTTCATCCATAGAGCTTGTTGGCATGCTTTTCCGACACTCACATACTCGGCTTCCGTGGTGGATATCGCAAGAGCGGTTTGTTTCGTGGAGAACCAAGAAGTTAAACAACAACCCATGAAGGTACAAACACCACTAGTGCTTTTCCGGTCCACATAGTATCCTGCATGATTCGAGTCTGCGTAGACAATGGTTTCTACGCCGGTCCCTTTAGGATACCATAATCCTAAATGTATAGTGCCCTTAATGTATCGGAAAATACGCTTAACCGCTTCAAGGTGAGAGGTTTTAGGAGCCTCTTGGAAGCGAGCACAAAGGAAAACACTAAACATGATATTCGGTCGACTTGCCGTTAGGTACAACAAAATACCAATCATACCTCTATATTTGGTGTTGTCTACTGACTCACAATCATCATCTACGGTGAGTTTAGTATCTGAGGCCATTGGGGTCTTCATTGGTCTAGATTCTTCTAATCCAAATTTCTTTAGCATTTCTTTAGCATACTTAATTTGACTAAAGAATATACCATCATCCATTTGTTTAATTTGGAGTCCTAAAAAGAAGTTAAGTTCTCCCATCATAATCATTTCAAACTCATCATGCATGATTTTGGCAAAGTCATCACACAATTCTTGACAAGTTGAGCCAAATATAATGTCATCAACATATATTTGAACGATTATGAGGTGAGAACCTTTCTTCCTTGTAAAGAGAGTGTTGTCTACCATTCCCATGGTATACTCATGTTTAACAAGAAACGCTTTAAGTCTATCATACCAAGCTTTGGATCCTTGTTTAAGACCATAAAGTGCCTTCTTAAGCTTGTAAACATGATCCGGTTTCTCAAAATCAATGAATCCAGGAGGTTCAGCCACATATACCTCCTCATTGATCAAACCGTATAAAAACGCACTCTTTACATCCATTTGTTGAAGCTTAAAGTCTAAGGCACAAGCGTAGGCTAAAAGGATTCTAATGGATTCTAATCTTGCTACCGGTGCATATGTCTCGTCATAATCAATCCCTTCTTGTTGATTATAGCCTTAAGCTACAAGTCTAGCTTTGTTACGAGACACAACACCATTCTCATCTAGCTTATTCCTATATAACCATTTGGTTCCTATAATGGTAGAACTCCTAGGTGGAGGAACAAGTTCCAAAACATCATTAGCAACGAATTGATTCAATTCTTCTTGCATCGCAATGACCCAACTCTCATCCGTCAAAGCTTCTTTAACATTCTTTGGTTCAATCAAGGAGACGAAAAAAAGAAGTTGCTTTGGTTTTGGACTTGAGATCTTAGGGTCCTTTGATTTAAGTCACCAATGATATTATTTAGAGTATGATCCTTAGACTTATTTTACTTCCTTTTCAACACTAAGGTCTTCAACTCCTAATTTTCTAACCTCTTTGACTTTAACTACTTCTACTTCATCCAAGTCTTCATCAACCAATGGTGGTGTGTTGGTTAAAGGAGGGGTTTCATCAAAAGTCACGTTAAGTGATTCTTCATTTACGCCCGAGGTTTTATTGAGGACTATGTAGGCTTTGCTAGTTTGGGAATAACTTAAAAAGATACCTTCGTAAGAGTTTGGGTCGAACTTGGTAAGGTAGTCTTTGGTGTTGAGGATAAAGCACTTGCTTCCAAACACCCTAAAGTATTCCAATGAGGGTTTCTTACCTTTAAGAATCTCATAGGGGGTCTTTCCTAGGAAAGGTTGATAGTAGTAAATTCACACTTGTTTAGGAAAACAAGGTAAAAGCGGTAAGTATTAAGTGTACGTTTAGGAAAACGTAATCACTTATGACCCTTAATGGGGATCGTTCTCTCGAGGAGGCACGTGTGTTGTGTAATGAATGATTGATTTTGTTTTTGATTATTAATGAGAAGAAAGGAGAAGAGAAAATGACGAAGACGAAAAAATAGAAAAATAGGCAAAAACACTACTAGAAAGTTAAGACGTAGAAACGACAAAAATTAAAGTTTTAACCTAAAAATTCCTAAAAATTACTAAAAATCCACAATAATATTCTAAGAGTTTACAAAAAATCTAAACTTGCCAAAACCTTTTAATTAATTTAATAATGACTTTTTAATGCTAATTAAAGCCCTAAAAATCACTTTTAAATATTAAAAAGCCCTAAACAAGATTTAATAGTTTGTAAACCTCAAAAATAACCTAATTAAGCTAAAGACTATTTTTAAAAATTTTAAAACCAAATTAAACTATTTTTAAACTCCTAAAAACTATTAAAATCTATTAAATCTTAAATTAATTCTAAAAATTAATTGAAAAGCCTAAAAATTAATTGGAAAGTGACAAAGTTCCTAATTTAATATCTAGAATCTAGGAAAAATGAAAAAAAGTTAAAAATCAAACTTTGAATTTTTTCTAATAAAATAATATTAAAATAATCAAAAAAATAAAAAGTTCTTAAATAAATTCTAAAAAATTCTCAAAAATCCTAAATATTCTAACTAAGAAGAAAATGTAAATTAAAGTTTCTAAAACCTCTTAATTAATTTTATATTAATTTTTAAAGTTGTCTAAAAACCCTAAAATTAAATAAAATTAAAAATTAAAGTTTTTGAAAACTTTTTGATATGTAAACCTCAAAAATATAAATTAAAACTTAAAAACTATTTTTTTGGATTTTTTAATTACTGTTTACTATTTTTAAATTACTTTCTAAATTTAAAACTAAAAATAATCCTAATAATAAATTAAATAATGGGAAAAATAAAGCTTTTAAACAGAAAAATCCTAAACTCTAATATTATCGTAGGAAAAATGAAAGGAAGCAAAAATGCTTATTCAATAAGCCAGAATAAGCTTAAAAGCCCACGGCTTATTTAAACAAGCATAAAACAAAAACGTGTTAAGTAACTAATGAAATGAAAGCTTAACGTAAAAACTCATCTAGATCACTGGTAGAACCCCTCACTCCTGAGCTGCAGGTCGGGGGTTCGAGTCCAGGCAGGGTGAAGTTTTTATAAAACTTTTTCTTTTTTTTTACTTTTAAACCTCAAACAGTAGCACTATCTAAACACAAATACACAAACACAAACTAATTTCAACAAAGATTAAGCTAAATGAAGCCAAAAACGTGGCCAGTTACTCTAATGTTTCTGATGAACAAGTGAAGAGTTCTTCACTTGTGCATGAACCAAGAGGACTTGGTTTTGTGTTGAATTGGTGATGTTTTTGGATGACAAAGGCACCCTTGTACTCTTTGGAGTGTAGGGAGTCAAATATAAGCAGAAAACAACAACAACTAGCACAAAAACTTCACAAAAAATGCACACCTAAGCAATACTAAGTTGCTGATATAAAATGGATAGGTCTGGTGATATTTTTGCCAATTTATATGCACACCAATGAGTTTCCAAGTCCACATATTTGCACACAATCTCACAAACTAGCATACAATTGAACTACAAACCTAAATCAACCACTTATCTAGCAGCTTACAAGATCCAAGCACCAATTTAGCAAGTAAACAAGCAGAAAATAGCTATGCAGATTTCTAGCTATCCATATCACTTTTTAACACACAACTTAGCTTCTAACTTGTACCAAAATGCAACCCAAACTAATAAACAACTTAATATAATCCTAACAAGAGATTTAAACACGTTTTAATTCTCAAAATCCCTCAAAAATATCAATTAAAAAGCAGATCCAAACACCCCTTTAAAACTTGAAACCAAGATTTTTCAAACCAAACTCTTTTAAAACTCACTCAAACTGATTAAAAACAGATCTAGCATGCATATATCATCCTAATGACTAAAATCCAACAGCTTAAACAAACATTCAACACAAAACATGAAATTCCACACAAATCACAACTTTCTGAAAATTTCAAAAAGGAAAGAAGATCTTTTACCTAAGAGCCCTACATCCAGAGCTCTTTGTGACAGCTTTGTCACCTCCTTATAGACCCGGGTCTATGCAAAACTTAATCAACAACAACCAACAAAACAAACCTGCAAAATGAAAAGGAAAATACAAGAAAAATAGCAACTTTCTGATTTTTCTTAAAACTTCCTTGAAAATCTTTGAAACAATGAACCAAATAACTTTAACCACGTTTTGGAAACAACTTATAAATCACAAATCATGGGATGTCATTCCACTTTCACTTCATAACAACCTATGATTTCTTAAATTTATAAAATTCTTTCAAAACCTTTTTGAAAACCTTTTGAAAATCAAACACTCAAGGTGTTATACAATAAAGATGGAACTCAGCTTATGCTTTTAACACAACACACAACTTTTAAAAAACATAAAAAGGAATTACACTGATTAACACAAACACCAAACTTTTATTTTCTTAAAAAGGGATTACAAGTGCAAAAGCTTAAAAACTGGAACAAGGAATGCCACGGGTCGACATGTCCTTATATACTACTAGAAAGAACTATCTAGAATATCAAAACCCTAAACATTGGATTGCCTAAAGTGCCCTTGAAGTCTTTGGCTGAAATTTGGGTCAAAAGGTGCCCATGTGATATGCCAGCCTTGCTTGTGATGCTTGAATGAATCAAAGTCGTTCATTTGAGCTTGGGGACCAAGGGGAGTATCCTACACGTTGGTTTGGTCGGGTTTAGTGTTTTGAGGGAAAGTGATGGGTGCAGGGGAGGGTCCCACAAGACATGTGAGTCTGTCTTGTGGTGATGTGGAATATGGGTTTTGGTGAGAAAAGGCTCAATCAAGGATCTTGACAAAAAGGGATGAAACCCCTTTAATTTGGTGTTGATTGGGTCTGGGTAGGATTAGGGTTTAAGGGGGATTAAGAGAGGATTTAATCTGTTTTGGGAAATAAAGTTTTTAAACTTTATGTTTAGAGGGAAAAATTGTTGACCAGTTGACCACGTTTTAATAAGTTGGGTGGGTTGTGGACTAGGTAGACGGGTTGGGTTATGGGTTTGGGTATTTGGGTGGGTGAGGATGACGTGTCAGGGTCTGAGTGGGTGTAAGGGTTTGGTTAGTTGGCAATTTTGACCCCCAAGCTTTCTTTTTGTCTTCACTTTGTAATAAATGTCCATCAGCGCCAAAATTGCACTTGACAACTTTGGGCAAGTTGTCAAAATTGGCACAACAGCTTCTAAAATTTTATCCAAGGGTATTAAATGTATATTCTTCAAATTTCAGGGACTGGTCTTGTAATATCTTCAAACAATAAGGACCATACTTGTACAATTGACAAATGGAGGGTCAATTGTGACAAGTTCTTCAAAGATGAGGGACTAAACTTGACAATCTTCAATTCTTCAAGGGTCATTTTGCAAAATTCCAAACTTGGGCCCGGTTCATTGTGCGGCTTCGTTTCCCGTGTTCGTTTTTGAATGATTCTTGTGATCTTTTGCCAATTCCTCAATATCCGTACCTAAAAACACACAAGTAACAAACACGAGCATATATTTGGTATATTTGATGATATTTTATGTATTTTAAGCCCGATTTGGACGATGAGACCATGTATAAAAGCAGTCTCATCACTCCCCCATACTAAACCATTGCCGTGCCCTCACGCAATGCTAGAATAAAGTATCGAAGCATCTCCAAAATTCATTTTATTCTTTTTATTGAAATGATAAACTAGCTAATCTACTACTACTTGTGTTAAAGACATAATGTATGATTTTCATCGCAAAATGGGACGTTTAGGTTCATAGAACAAGAACACGTGAATGCTTCGTTTAGAAATAATTTCGTCGTCCTCGATTTTCACCTTAATTCCATGCTAAGCGTGCAACGAGATCATTGTCATTATAAGTTAGTAATGCTAACACTACTCATATGCCCTAATCACGTACTTATTCTCCCATTATTCCTAAGTTGTATCTCTTATATTTTATTATGTCTTAATGATCACGAGGATACATTGTTGTCTTATGCGATAATAGAGATTTAGGTCTAAAAATAGAGTCCTAACGGTGTAACTAAGACCATCAAATCAATAACCCCTCCTAATAGACGACGATGTTAAAAAATTAAGTCGACAAGAAGAATCGATAAACACGGTTTTATAACGGTTTTGAACATGAGACTTATTACCAAGATTTTATACGCCCCCTAACGGAAGGGCCTTATTATCTTTGGTTTACCTCCATCTTTTATTCAACTTCGCCATGAAGCTTTTATTATGACTTCGGTCTTGCCTTGCCTTTTATTATCCGCCATCATCGGTGGTTTTATTAGCCAAAGACGTATATCCTCACGCTAAAGCGAATTTTGGATCTTTAAAGCTTCGAAGATTAAGGCTTGATTCACTTTCAATTTTGCATAGATTTTAGGCCTTGTGGGGCTTCAAATTGTTTGCTAGATTTAGGTGAGCACTTGAAATCTTATTATTGGGTGAAGCTTTCGATTATTAGGGTGCCAATACTCCAAAACCGTGACGCTGGCGATACCTTAATGTCTTCCCAATTTAATTACACGGAAGCTACTAGAAAAGACTAGAAACCCAACAATCCTAACTAAACCGCTAAGTCAATATTTATTAAGCAAAAAATATTTACAAGCGAAGGGAGAATAAGCAAATAACGAGAACACATGAGTTTTTGAAAGAATACGAGTACTCTACGTTTAGCATAATAACTTATAATTAACTCTATCATTTCTCGTCCTCATTTAAGAGACTTAGCCTAATGTGTAGTTAAGGAATCAAAGCTAAGTGCTCAACACGCACGGTCGAGTCAAAAATTACTCTTATTCTCGCCATCGGAAAATCTACATTCGTGTCTTCAAACACTTATAAAACATAAGAAAAATTTAAAATTTTGCCATTTTTAGCCTTATTTTGCAACAAAACGATAAACAAAACGATAAACTTTGGAAAGTGTGAAGGTTTGGCAAGGCAAGTATCTATTCACCCCCCCATACTAAAGTTAAACATTGTCCTCAATGTTTCGAGTCTAGGGGTGCAAACTCCCCCATACTAGAGACGTAGTCGAATGCCTAATCTAGCATGGAAAGGGTGTAACCAATAAGTAATAGCCGTTTATGAAGTGTGCTAAAAACCTAAGGTTAGAACATAAAAGGATATATCATATGGATATTGGGAAAGGCCTCCAAAGCAAACGATCGAGTGCTCCTATAAAACGAAACACGAGAGGCTCCAATCGTGAAGATCATGATCTAAAAATCACAAGGCACAAACAACCACGGAACAAAGGTTGGAAGGGCACTAATCCCCTCACATTAAACTAATTAGAAAGCAATAATATGTACATGGATAAGCATGGGACTCTCCCACGAGGTACCTTGTTTTTGATAACCGAGTCAAAAGCTCGACTCGAATCCCCATAAATGTGATCATTTAGGGATAATCATGGTGTGGTCAATTTTTAGTGGGGCTTACATGATAAACAAGGCCCAAAAGTACGTGGAGTACTTTAAAAATCCGATAAACGTATACCGGGGTCAAAGATAGCGTCTTCGTTTTCGGATGAAAGACGAAACAACGCTTCTTCAACACAAACCCCAATGGGGTAGAATAAAATAGGAGAGAAAAAATAGAAGGGTGGGACAATGGGTAAGTCAAAACATTGAGCTACTCGAGGTAGACTCGCACCAATCAAATGAAAAGATTTTCCATTTATTGCATCGGTGGAAGACCGAGATTTCCCTATATAAGCAATTCCAGGATCAAATATCTCGTCCTCGGTGGAGAGTGGGGAGGGAACATAAGGGGCTTCCCCCACACTAAGTCCACACAGAGCATCGTCAAAAGGAGAAGACGAGCTTGTAGTACTCAATAAACGCGGTGATGACGGAGTTACAATTGTAGAAAAATCTTTTAAATTAAATTCAAAATCTTTTCCTTTTTCATCATTTATATTCTCCTTGTGAAAACCCGATTTAATTATGTCAAAAATATTTGGTGTAACTAAAACAATGTTAGTCACACTAAAAATTCTCACATTTTGAAATCTTTTTGGCTTAGGTGGTGGCAAGTTTTCAAATCTTTTGTCAACAAAGAAAACCTCCCCATCGGGATCAACGTATTCATCATCCGAAGATTCACTCGAGATTGGAATCATAGGCTTAACACTCTTAACCTCCATCGGCGGAGGGGACGGAACTTCATTTTTATCAACTCCTAAAACTCTATTTGAAATCTTTTTGCAAATGCTTTTGGTGGAATTGACATTGTACAAAGATGTGATCGAATATACATGAGAAAGAGTGGAGTTTTGGGTTGCATTAATGACGAGTTCTTCCTCATTGAAACGAAGAGTGATTTTTCTAGCATGCACATCGATAAGTGCTCTCGAGGTATCCAAAAAAGATCGACCTAAAATTAACGGAACTTTAGGATCGATGGGAATATCAACAACAATAAAGTCTACAGGATAGTAGAACTTTCCAACTTTCACGAAGACGTCCTCGGCAACTCCACAAGCTAGAATCGTAGAATGATCGGCCATTTCGATTGACATTCTTGAAGGAGTTAGATTTGGAAGATTGAGCGATTTAAAAATCTCAAGAGGCATCAAATTAATACTAGCACCAAGATCGGCCAAGGCGTAGCATTCTTCCATGTCTTGGATAGCACATGGGATTAAAAACTTTCCAGGATCACCGACTTTTTAAGGTATGCGGCTTAGAAAAACCAAAGAACAACTAGACGATTTTTGCAATTTCTCTTTGTTATTCAACATACTTTTGAAGTTTGCGGCAAATCGAGGCATCATGACTAAGGCGTCGGCAAAACTTATATTAAAATGCAAGTCACGAAACATTTTCATAAAGAGTTCAAATTGATAATTATTTCGTTCTTGTGCCTTTTCCTTATTTCGTCTTGATGGGTAGGGTAAAGGTGGTGTGGGTTGGGGCAAATTAGGCATAGGCATCGGCCTTGGAATCTCGGGTTCCATGATTGGTGTAGGTTCAACCGTAGGTGTGGTTTGAGCGGTACTTCGTGGGCTTTGAATTTGCTCCTTTTCAACCACAACCTCGGGTTCTTTCTCTTTTTCCTTCTCCATAGAAGTACTTGGACGAGAAATGGGTTCTTTGAAAGTTTTACCACTACGAGTGGCAACAACCTTCAATTCTCCTTTCGGGTTCACGATGGTATCACTAGGAAGACCACCCGAAGAAGAGGGCTTACACATGATAGCTTCAAACATTTTAGCCATACGGTCTTCAAACTTAGATTGCCTAGCATCCGCTTTTAACAATTCTTGCTTAATCTCATGTTGTCCTTGCTCCATTTTTTGTTGATTTTGTTGGAGTCGTGTGACATTTCCTTCCATTTTATTAGCATGAGTTTTAAGTTCATTAGCAAGTTCGTTTTTAAGCTCGTTTTTCAACTCGGATCTTAGGCTAACCATCTCACGTTGCATATTGTCAAACTTAGCATCATTAGCCTTAGCATAATTCAAAAATTCTCCTTGAAGATTTTTGGTGTGATCGTTTTGAAAACCTTGGGCATTGTTTTGAAAATCACGGTTTTGGTTTTGGTTTTGGTTTGAAATTTGCCCATTTCCACTTTGGTAATTACCCTTGTTATAATTTCTTTGATTTCCTTGGTAATTTCCACCTTGGTTGTTGTTGCGATAATTATTAGCATTTTGATTGGGTGGAGCTTGATTTGAACGAGAACCTTGACCTATTTGGTTATAAGTTCCCGTGGCTACAAAAGCATTCGAAGTGTTACCATCCGCGGTAATGCACTCGGAAAGATCATGAGCTCCCCCACACGACAAACAACTTTTAGAAACCGCTTTGACCGAAGCGGAATTGGAAGCTTCTTGAGCCTTCCAATGGGACATAAGGTTAGCAAATCTATCGAAAAATCGGTTTTCTTCATTTGCTTCATCATGTAATGCATTGATACTTTGAGATGATGATGAGCCCCTTTTGGCAACACTCGGTGTGTGACGAGGGCTATAAACCTTAGACCTATTCTCGATTATGACCAAAGCTTCTTCAACCGTTTTACACAAAAAATTACCACCCGCGGCGGCATTTAAATAATCTCTTTCATGATCGTTAAGTCCATTGTAAAACGTGTCGATTTGGTGCAAATCGGAAAAACCGTGATGAGGACATTCGTGTAACATCTCCTTAAACCTATTCCAAGCCGTAGAAAAACTTTCATTTGATTCTTGTGAAAATTTAGAAATCTCATTTTTCAAATGCGTAGTCTTAGAGGGTGGAAAAAATTGGTTCACAAACTTTGAAACGAGATCCTTCCACGTCAATATAGAATTGGGTGGCTCTTTCTCTAACCAAATTTTAGCGGGCCCCGCTAAGGAATACGGAAAAAGCATCATCTTAATCGAGTCATTCGAGACATCCTTGAATTTGCACGTGGCGGTAAGACGATTAAATTGGCGGATATGGTTGTGGGGATTGTCCTTCTCATCACCACGGAATTTGTTGTTTTGGATCATTGACAACAAACCCGTTTTCACCTCAAAATTCTCCGCAAGGATTGCGGGAATCACAATAGCTTCTCCATAACCCTCGGTGGGTGCTTGAAGTAACTCCATCATAGTTCGATTCGCCATGGTTGGTTCTTCTCGTACAATGGGTTCGTCAATAGGAGACTCCTCACTAGAATGAGTTGGAGTGGGAGTTTTGTTCTTTCGTCTACGTGCACGTTTTGCTTGATTACGAGTGAGCATAAACGTCACGTACAACATGGAGACGAGCAAAGAAGATTCTTTTTGGTATTTTGTGTTTTTTCAATTTTTTTGTGGTTTTTGATTGTATTAACTTTTTGGAAATTGGTGAATGTATTAAGTAGACAATGAGTCCACAAATCTCCTCACTAATCAAATCTCTTGATTAAAAAGGCCTCAAGGAATGAAAACGATCACGTGGAGTGAACGCCTTCGATGACTTTAGAACGATGGTGGAACACCAAATCGTTCAAGAGGGTTTAATCAAATGAAACCAAGAAAATATATATGATATGTAATAATACTTTGGGCGGCAAAACCCTCGATTCACTCTCAAAATCAAATACGCACAAGCAAGCGGAGGAAACGAGGCGGCGCGAAGCACTTAAGAGCCTTTTTCCTTTAGGTTGTGAAATACAACCGCCTTATACCCACCTTATAGTTTGTATTTTCAAGATTAAGCTTCACGAAAGTATTTATCTATTTTTGTCTTTTTTCTTTGGTTTGAGATTCGAATACAATGATCGAGTGATGAAATCCTGAATCAAGGTTGTGATTGCTAACGTATTTGGAGTACTTGTGTATTTATTGTTCTACGTATACGATATAGTAATATTATTCACACAAAAACCGAAAAAACGATAATACGTATTAATAGAGTGCTATTAATACAATTACTATTATGGCTAATATAAAAAACAACAATTGTTCAATCAAAACACAACACGCCTCCCCGGCAGCGGCGCCAAAAATGATAGTAGTAAATTCACACTTGTTTAGGAAAACAAGGTAAAAGCGGTAAGTATTAAGTGTACGTTTAGGAAAACGTAATCACTTATGACCCTTAATGGGGATCGTTCTCTCGAGGAGGCACGTGTGTTGTGTAATGAATGATTGATTTTGTTTTTGATTATTAATGAGAAGAAAGGAGAAGAGAAAATGACGAAGACGAAAAAATAGAAAAATAGGCAAAAACACTACTAGAAAGTTAAGACGTAGAAACGACAAAAATTAAAGTTTTAACCTAAAAATTCCTAAAAATTACTAAAAATCCAGAATAATATTCTAAGAGTTTACAAAAAATCTAAACTTGCCAAAACCTTTTAATTAATTTAATAATGACTTTTTAATGCTAATTAAAGCCCTAAAAATCACTTTTAAATATTAAAAAGCCCTAAACAAGATTTAATAGTTTGTAAACCTCAAAAATAACCTAATTAAGCTAAAGACTATTTTTAAAAATTTTAAAACCAAATTAAACTATTTTTAAACTCCTAAAAACTATTAAAATCTATTAAATCTTAAATTAATTCTAAAAATTAATTGAAAAGCCTAAAAATTAATTGGAAAGTGACAAAGTTCCTAATTTAATATCTAGAATCTAGGAAAAATGAAAAAAAAGTTAAAAATCAAACTTTGAATTTTTTCTAATAAAATAATATTAAAATAATAAAAAAAAATAAAAAGTTCTTAAATAAATTCTAAAAAATTCTCAAAAATCCTAAATATTCTAACTAAGAAGAAAATGTAAATTAAAGTTTCTAAAACCTCTTAATTAATTTTATATTAATTTTTAAAGTTGTCTAAAAACCCTAAAATTAAATAAAATTAAAAATTAAAGTTTTTGAAAACTTTTTGATATGTAAACCTCAAAAATATAAATTAAAACATAAAAACTATTTTTTTGGATTTTTTAATTACTGTTTACTATTTTTAAATTACTTTCTAAATTTAAAACTAAAAATAATCCTAATAATTAATTAAATAATGGGAAACATAAAGCTTTTAAACAGAAAAATCCTAAACTCTAATATTATCCTAGGAAAAATGAAAGGAAGCAAAAATGCCTATTCAATAAGCCAGAATAAGCTTAAAAGCCCACGGCTTATTTAAACAAGCATAAAACAAAAACGTGTTAAGTAACTAATGAAATGAAAGCTTAACGTAAAAACTCATCTAGATCACTGGTAGAACCCCTCACTCCTGAGCTGCAGGTCGGGGGTTCGAGTCCAGGCAGGGTGAAGTTTTTATAAAACTTTTTCTTTTTTTTTTACTTTTAAACCTCAAACAGTAGCACTATCTAAACACAAATACACAAACACAAACTAATTTCAACAAAGATTAAGCTAAATGAAGCCAAAAACGTGGCCAGTTACTCTATGTTTCTGATGAACAAGTGAAGAGTTCTTCACTTGTGCATGAACCAAGAGGACTTGGTTTTGTGTTGAATTGGTGATGTTTTTGGATGACAAAGGCACCCTTGTACTCTTTGGAGTGTAGGGAGTCAAATATAAGCAGAAAACAACAACAACTAGCACAAAAACTTCACAAAAAATGCACACCTAAGCAATACTAAGTTGCTGATATAAAATGGATAGGTCTGGTGATATTTTTGCCAATCTATATGCACACCAATGAGTTTCCAAGTCCACATATTTACACACAATCTCACAAACTAGCATACAATTGAACTACAAACCTAAATCAACCACTTATCTAGCAGCTTACAAGATCCAAGCACCAATTTAGCAAGTAAACAAGCAGAAAATGGCTATGCAGTTTTCTAGCTATCCATATCACTTTTTAACACACAACTTAGCTTCTAACTTGTACCAAACTGCAACCCAAACTAATAAACAACCTAATATAATCCTAACAAGATATTTAAACACGTTTTAATTCTCAAAATCCCTCAAAAATATCAATTAAAAAGCAGATCCAAACACCCCTTTAAAACTTGAAACCAAGATTTTTCAAACCAAACTCTTTTAAAACTCACTCAAACTGATTAAAAACAGATCTAGCATGCATATATCATCCTAATGACTAAAATCCAACAGCTTAAACAAACATTCAACACAAAACATGAAATTCCACACAAATCACAACTTTCTGAAAATTTCAAAAAGGAAAGAAGATCTTTTACCTAAGAGCCCTACATCCAGAGCTCTTTGTGACAGCTTTGTCACCTCCTTATAGACCCGGGTCTATGCAGAACTTAATCAACAACAACCAACAAAACAAACCTGCAAAATGAAAAGGAAAATACAAGAAAAATAGCAACTTTCTGATTTTTCTTAAAACTTCCTTGAAAATCTTTGAAACAATGAACCAAATAACTTTAACCACGTTTTGGAAACAACTTATAAATCACAAATCATGGGATGTCATTCCACTTTCACTTCATAACAACCTATGATTTCTTAAATTTATAAAATTCTTTCAAAACCTTTTTGAAAACCTTTTGAAAATCAAACACTCAAGGTGTTATACAATAAAGATGGAACTCAGCTTAAGCTTTTAACACAACACACAACTTTTATAAAACATAAAAAGGAATTACACTGATTAACACAAACACCAAACTTTTATTTTCTTAAAAAGGGATTACAAGTGCAAAAGCTTAAAAACTCGAACAAGGAATGCCACAGGTCGACATGTCCTTATATACTACTAGAAAGAACTATCTAGAATATCAAAACCCTAAACATTGGATTGCCTAAAGTGCCCTTGAAGTCTTTGGCTGAAATTTGTGTCAAAAGGTGCCCATGTGATATGCCAGCCTTGCTTGTGATGCTTGAATGAATCAAAGTCGTTCATTTGAGCTTAGGGACCAAGGGGAGTATCCTACACATTGGTTTGGTCGGGTTTAGGGTTTTGAGGGAAAGTGATGGGTGCAGGGGAGGGTCTCACAAGACATGTGAGTCTGTCTTGTGGTGATGTGGAATGTGGGTTTTGGTGAGAAAAGGCTCAATCAAGGATCTGGACAAAAAGAGATGAAACCCCTTTAATTTGGTGTTGATTGGGTCTGGGTAGGATTAGGGTTTAAGGGGGATTAAGAGAGGATTTAATCTGTTTTGGGAAATAAAGTTTTTAAACTTTATGTTTAGAGGGAAAAATTGTTGACCAGTTGACCACGTTTTAATAAGTTGGGTGGGTTGTGGACTGGGTAGACGGGTTGGGTTATGGGTTTGGGTATTTGGGTGGGTGAGGATGACGTGTCAGGGTCTGAGTGGGTGTAAGGGTTTGGTTAGTTGGCAGTTTTGACCCCAAGCTTTCTTTTTGTCTTCACTTTGTAATAAATGTCCATCAGCGCCAAAATTGCACTTGACAACTTTGGGCAAGTTGTCAAAATTGGCACAACAGCTTCTAAAATTTTATCCAAGGGTATTAAATGTATATTCTTCAAATTTCAGGGACTGGTCTTGTAATATCTTCAAACAATAAGGACCATACTTGTACAATTTACAAATGGAGAGTCAATTGTGACAAGTTCTTCAAAGATGAGGGACTAAACTTGACAATCTTCAATTCTTCAAGGGTCATTTTGCAAAATTCCAAACTTGGGCCCGGTTCATTGTGCGGCTTCGTTTCCCGTGTTCGTTTTTGAATGATTCTTGTGATCTTTTGCCAATTCCTCAATATCCGTACCTAAAAACACACAAGTAACAAACACGAGCATATATTTGGTATATTTGATGATATTTTATGTATTTTAATCCCGATTTGGACGATGAGACCATGTATAAAAGCAGTCTCATCAAAGGTCGAATAAGAATTCGGTTGAGAATATAAGTTGATGTGTCCACGGCATTGCACCAAAACTTTTGAGGCAAGGATTGCTCGTTTAACATCGTCCTACTCATCTCTTGGATGGTCCTATTCTTCCATTCAACTACCCCATTTGATTGTGGAGTGCGAGGAGCCGAGAAGATATGGGTAATACCATGAGCTTCACAAAAGGCACCAAATTTCACTTCATTATCAAATTCCCTACCATGATCCGTCATAATAGAGACAATTGGACATCCTAGTTGATTTTGAATTCTTCGAAGATTTCGAAATGATCGAAAGCTTCATTCTTAGATGCCAAAAATCTAGTCTAAGTGAATCTAGAGTAGTCGTCAACTATAACTAGGGTATAAAGGTTACCTCCATAACTCCGTATGGCGGAAGGTCCAAAGAGATCCATATGTAGGAGTTCTAAGCACCGAGAGGTTGAAACCAAATTCTTGGCTTTGTGACTTGAGTGAACTTGCTTTCCAACTTTGCAAGCATCACAAAAGTGACTATCAAACTTCATCTTGGGGAGGTGTCTTACCAACTCCTTAGAGACTAAAGATTGAATTAGACGCATATTAGCGTGACCTAATCTCCTATGCCAAAGAGTAGAACTATCATCTATAGTCGCAAGACATATGTTATATTTTGACTTTTTATTGACCTTCATGACATAAAGCCCATGCTTTCTAACACCTTTTCCAATGACCTTTCCATCTTTTACGATTTCACTATCATTTTCCGAAAAGATGACCTTACACTTATTGTCACAAATCTGACCTATGCTTAAAAGGTTAAACCCTAAATTATCTACGTGCTCAACATTTTCAATGGTCATGGAGTCAAGAGAAACCGTACCTTTGCCAATGATATTACCACATAGACTACCAGCGAATGTGATGTTACCACAACCATATTCTTTGTAGCGCGAGAACAAACTTCGATTACCCATCATGTGTTTAGAACAACCACTATCCTTAATCCACTCGTCGGGTTCCAAATCAATTCCCAAGCATATCTAGGCAACAACACACAGGATCAAACATTTGGTCCCCAATATCTCATGGGTCCAAAATTGTTAGTTCCAAACATCCCTTGCATTTGGTTGGGATGCATGAATGGAGGAGAGTTCCCCCATGGGGAACAAAAGGGAGTAGGATAATAATTCATATAACCATTTTGTTGTTCATTATTTCTCCTAGGTGTATTTGATCTTGGTTTAAAGTTGTGGTCATTCCTTCTAGGTGTTGGAGTTTTACTTCTAGGTCGTGAATTGTTTTGACTATCTCTTCTAGGTGTTGTCGTTCTACTTCTAGGCCTAGACTCATTCCGTACTCATGGTGGAGTAGAAGATGGACTTGAAAACTTCTATTTACCATTAGAGGTTTACTCAAAGGCTTATAGAACTTATCAACAGCATTGTCGTCAAGTATGGGTAATTTGACCTTGTTGACAATAAGATGCTTAGGATGTTCACCTAAATTTTACTTTTCAGAAAGTTCAAGATTTTCAGCAAAAATTCTTTCTGGCCGCGGTTCCTTATCTAGGGCGGCGGTTCCATAGTGATAAGGAACCGCCCCATACAATCTGGGACCGCGTACAACAGACAGTTTTTCTGAAAATCTGACTTGTTTAGGTTCACTGTTTGATGCTTCATTTGAGTTAAAACCTACACCAATTCTTTCCTTAGAATGAATTTGTTTGTTTAACATATCATCAAGAGCACTAGTACCTTTCATGAACTTTTCCAGTTTAATGGAGGTGCTCTTGAGATCTTCATTCTCTAATTTAATTTTCTCACAACTTACGCAACCTAAATCAACTTCTTTATTTTTCTAAAGCTTGGCTAATTTTCCCTAAGTTCATTGATCTCATTTTCAAGCTTAGTTTTGGTTGATTTTAAGGTTTTGTTCTTTTCTATGAATTTAAGGCTAAGTTTGTGTAAATTATCATATTGTCCTTCTAATTCAATATCATCTAAGGTGGAGCTATTATTGATATAATATTCGGTTTTGGAATGTACCTCTTTAGAAGTGTGAACCATAAGACATTTCTCCTCTTTGGGGTTGTCATCAACATCTTCACCGCTATCGCTCCAAGAACCACTAACGAATGTCGTGTGATTCTTATCGCGTGAGGGCTTTGGACACTCACTAATGAAATGATTTGGATCACCACATCTAAAGCAATTCCTATCACCTTTTTCGTTCTTGGTAAACCGATTCTTTGAGAATGGGTTCTTGTCATTGTTGGGTTGCCTCACGTGTTGACCTCGTCTTTTGAAGAATCTCTTGAAATCTCTCACCGCCAATGCATACTCCTCGTCATCACTATCCGAGGAACTATCATGATCGCTTTGTGCCTTCTTGTATTTGAGTGCAAGAGACTTCCTTTCACTCTTCGTTTTCACCAATTCCGAGTCCTTCAAAATTATCATCTCATGAACCTTCAAGTTGCCTATGAGTTCATCGAGTGATAAAGTTGAGAGATCTTTCGATTCTTTGATCGCCGTGACTTTTGCTCTCCACTTAGGATGTAAGGCCCTTAGAAACTTCCTAACATTTTTCTTGCTAGAAAAACCTTCATCAAGTGCTTTTAGACTAGGAATAATAGTGTTAAATCTAGCAAAAGCACTATCAATAGTTTCATCTTCTAAGATGACAAATTGTTCATATTGTTGGACAAGAAGATCGATTTTGCTTTCTTTGACTTGGCTATTACCTTGGTGGGTTACTAAAAGAGTGTTCCAAACGTCTTTAGCGGTTTCACACATAAAAATCCTTTCATACTCTTTCTTAGGTATGGCATTAGAAATCACCATTTTAGCCTCATTATTTTTCGAAAGTTTCTTTCTAGTATCGTCATTAGCTTTGTCAAAAGTGACCAATTCCTTTGTTTTAGAAAATTCATTAAATTGATAAGGTAAAAAATCACCATAGGTAATAACATGCCAAAGATCTAAATCTTTTGATTTCACATAAGTCTCAAATCTATTTTTCTAATAATAAAACTATCGGTTTCAAAAAGTGGTGGTCTTTGCATAGATTGACCTTCTAGGTACTTGTTGGAATCCATAGATCGATTCAAGTTTTTAAAATACAATATACTTTAAAAATACTTGAGCAAACCGCTCTGATACCAATTATAAAAACTTGAAGGGGGGGGGGGGGTTGAATACTTTCTTATATTTACTTGTTAAATGATGGTTTTCAAAAAATCCTTTTTCTCAAAAACTTAGACTTAAGGAAATAAGTGAAATCTTCTTATGCACAAAATGAACAATGATAGTGTAACTAAACTAATTGTAGGATTGTAAATCTATTCTTATGTTTTTAGAGAGAGAAAGAGATAGAGAGATGGTGGATTTCACACTTTAGAGAGAGAAACTAAGAAAGAACTATGTGTAAATTATGAAACCACACTACCCTCTCCATCTAAGGAGAGGGTTTATATACCCAAGCCTTGTGATGGGCTTGGGCTTACAATGTTTGGCCGGCCTACACATGTTGTAGGCTAGGCTTGACTTTGTTTGTTTAATAAAGAAAGTTAACTAAACTACGAGCTATTACATGGACTATCGTTGGAGTGACCGATCCTTCTTAATACGTAAAACGTATTTCCAACAATCTCCCCCTAAGGGAGGTCACTCCAAACAAGGGCGTTACCCAAGTTACAATAATAAAATAAACCTAGCATACTATGCTTGTCTTGAGCTCGTAGTCTTCGTCTTTCTTTTCTTTTTCTTTTCTTTTTCTTTTCAGGTGAACATGCTGATGTGATCTTTGATATCAGTCTCGAGCATTAATCTATTGCCTTGATCTCGTGCATCCATCACTTGTGATCTTCGCCTCTTCGTGACACCATGTCCCACATACTTATACCTTCGTAATTCTTGAAAGCTTCAGAGTTCGATACAGCGGAAGACTTAACTTTTAGGCTTTCTTGAATTAGATCAGGTATTAAGTGCATAAAGTATAAGCATGCGGGGACGACTTCTTCTTGGATTCCGCAACACCACCGTCTTCAAATGCCGCAACATAAGTAGACACGAATGAAATGGCTTTGAACATTTCATTCTAAATCGGTAGCATTTTACCTCCGGTCGGTGAAGACCGTTGAACGATATTAGATATCGTACCCGTGACGAATAGTTTCAATTAAGTAACTTCCTGACAGGATTTCGCGGGTAAACCCGTTCTCTTTATTCGACCGTCCAAAGCTGACTGCGAACATAAAGAGTGAATCATTTGGATAAAAATATCCGCATGATTTGAAGCCGTCAATTCATGTTCCTGGAACAAGTGAAATTCAATTAAGAATCGCACCATCGTTGCTTTCCAGTTGTCACGAGCTTGATTCGTACAGAATCTTGCAAGTTACCTACCAAGTGCTGTTTGAGGTTAACACTAGAAGGATTCCCACTCATCACTGTGAACACTAAGGTATCACTCTGAGTGTTCTGGCAAGATCACTAAGATATTGCGTAGAGGCCTGGAACGTGTTTAAATTCTGTTAAGAATTAAACAGCTGTTGCTTTCCAGTTATCACAAGCTTGATTCATAAAGAATCGCACAAGTCACCTACCATGAGCTTTTTTATATTCGCTCAAGAAGGATTTCCATCTTCATTGTAAATACTTTCGTATTACTCGGATGTTCAGGCAAGATCATGAAGATTTTGCGTAGGACTCTTAAGATTTTTCTTACTTTTCACAGTGTGTGAAGAAGCAAGGAATTATGAAAGTGTGTCCTAATGAGATATTTGATGATCTCAAATGGCTCTAGACTCGATCGTGCATTTTGGATTTTAGTGATCGGAGGCTGGAGAGGAGTGCCACCATTTCAATACCAATTTATTCGGAGTGAATAAATCAATAGATAACGTGTTGTCTCCGTGTGATTAAAACAAATACCTTTTGAGAGATATCTGAGTTAGCTGGAATGGGTTATGCATTGCATCACTGGGTCCATGATGTCTGTCTTCAATATCAAGAATCATTAAAATGATCTCAATAGCATATGTGTTGACCCGGTTTCTGCCTAAGTTGTAAGGAGGGCTTCTTTCTTTACACCCTTTATCTTTACAATTCTTTTTCATTCTTCAACCCCTTCAATGCTTACCAATACGTCATAACTAGCACCTTGTTGTGATTGTTCCAGTGCTAACTTAAGTACTTGGTTAGCATTCAGCTACATTCACAATCTTTCTCTATGTTTCCTAAGGACTACTATTTCTAGCTATGGAATGTCCTTGGGAAGATTCCTCTGGTTCTGGAAGAATCATAGGACTTAACCTATCCTACCATCCTTATGTCACCACAATCTTCATCGTCGTAAAATAAATGGGTTTCGGGTAAGTATATGTCACCATGAAAATCTATTTTGATATAGCAAATCCATTTTGCTCCCCCTTAACATATGCTACGATATTCGAAAACATTTCGCACATGTCGGGATGAGCCAGCACATTAAGTCAAACCATTTGTGATAATATCCCATATTAAATCACATTTTCTCCCCCATATTAAAAATATTAACCCAATCGATGTTTTTAATATCAATTGATTTAATGTAGTTTTAACAAAGGGTTTGGGAAGAAAAATGCAAGTCTGTTTTATCTTCATGATATCAAACGTATGAGATATGATACTAATTTGTAACATGATCACATATTCACCATATTAGAAAAGAATTGACAAGGTTGGACCTGATAGATGAGAACATCATATGATAAGATCAAATGGTTCTTGTCAGCATATTATGGTCGCCTCGTCACATCTGAAGTCATCTCTTGACACCACGTGTACGATTGGTATTGTTGTCTTGACGCCAACTTGTGAGCTTGGCACTTTCGGCATCAATGATTCTGAATGCTTGACAGTTGCTCCCCCTCAATTGTTGACCCGTGTTCTATTGAAAGAGCTGTAGTCGTCGGTTGAGTAGTCGCATCGTCGAGTATGTAGATACCAATTGTAGATAGTATGGTTGTAGAGATGATAGCTTCATAAAAACAAGACTTCTCTTGTTTTATCAAATAAATGCACTGAAACGTACATAGATTTGTGTTAGACCAAGTTATAAAGTAAACTTGATCCCTTACAAGGTTTTAAAGTAAACCTTGCCCGAGAAAATTAATTCCTGTTGTGAGCCAAAGCTTTCATAAGAAATACTTGACTTTAATATGAAAACCGGGTTGCAGTCTGAAATAACTACAAGCCATTTAGGCATGTTTTATGAAATATGTACAACTTTTGTACGAACTCTATTTATGGCGCCGTGTCGATATTAATCAACATTTCTAAGGCCGTAAATATTATCGTACCAAAAGACATGCCTTTGAAAAATAAAGTAAAAATATTTTTTTTTATTTTTATGAATTTTTCAATTTTTATGGTTTTTATATGGTTTTATATTTTTGTATTTTGCTTTTGTGGATAAAAATATAAACAATATATATAGATGATCACCAAGGATACGGAGAATAGTTTTACCACCACTATTCTTTCGCTTCATCTGCTAGTTCCTTAAGAGTCTCAGGCGAGAAAGTTCTCATTCCTAGCTTGTCGGCCAAAAATTCAATTCGAGCGCGATCTAAAGCCTTTGTGAAAATATCCGCCAATTGATACTCAGATAGGACAAAGTAAAGCTCTATTACTCCATTTTCCACTTGCTCCTTGATGAAATGGTAGCGAATGTAAATATGCTTTGACCGGGAGAATTGAACATTGTTGCAGCATAAGGCAATTGCACTTTTGTTGTCGCAGTACATCGGAATCTTGTTGAAACCTAGACCATAGTCGGTTAATTGCGATCTCATCCAAAGAATTTGAGCACAGCAACCGGACATAGCTATGTATTCTGCTTCCGTACTTGAAATTGCAGCACTTTTCTGCCTTTTTGATGCCCAACTGATTAGTCGATCTCCTAGTAGTTGCAAAGTTCCACTCGTGCTACGCCTTGTGTCTTGACAACCCGCGTGATCCGCATCTGCATATGCCATTAGTGCAATATAAGAGTCCTTCGAATACCAAAGTCCCCGATTAATGGTTCCTTTAAGATATCTAAAGATCCTTTTAACAGTAGCTAAGTGTAGCTCAGTAGGCCTAGTTTGATACCTGGCACACATACATATAGCAAACTGAAGATCAGGTCGACTGGCGGTGATATACAGAAGAGTACCGATCATTCCACGATACAGTGTCGGATCAACGGCAACTCCATGTGGATCTGCATCAAGCTTAGTTCGTTCCACCATTGGAGTGTCCACGGGGTCGCAAGATTCCATCTTATACTTCTTAAGCGATTCAAGGGCATACTTGGATTGATTGATAAAGATGCCTCTGGGACTCTGAGATATCTGAAGACCTAAGAAGAATGATACCTTGCCCATCATTGACATCTTAAATTTGGAAGACATGAGTGTCCCAAACTCGTCGGATAAGGTTTGGGTCGTGGCTGCAAATATAATATCATCAACATATATTTGTACCATAATCATATCTTTACCTCGTTTCTGAATGAACAGCGTTGGATCCACCTTGCCTTTAGCGAAGCCTTGGGTAATGAGGAATTGTGACAAAAGATCATACCATGCGTGAGGAGCTTGCTTCAACCCATAGAGAGCCTTCTTAAGCTTGTACACATGATTAGGATAATTAGGATTCACAAAACCATCCGGTTGTTGAACATAGACCTCTTCCTTGATTTCACCATTAAGAAATGCCGTCTTCACATCCATCTGATAGACGATCATATTCATATGGCCTGCATAAGCGAGGAATAGTCTAATAGCTTCCAAACGGGCAACAGGTGCAAAGGATTCCATAAAGTCGATGCCCAATAATTGCCAGTATCCACGAGCTACTAGTCTAGCTTTGTTCTTCAATATTCCGCCTAACTCATCGAGTTTCACCTTGTAAACCCATTTCAATGTGAGTAACTGCACTTGATCCGGGCATGGGACAAGTTCCCATACTTCAAGACGTATGAATTCATTAAGTTCTTCTTGCATAGCTTCTATCCAACATGATTGAGTAAAAGCTTGTTGCCATGTCTTAGGTTCAACCTCAGTGAGAAAAGCATCAAAGTGACAAAACATTGCATTTTCTTGTAACTGACTTCGTGTGGATACCGGACGATTAGGGTCACCAATAATCGATTCTATAGGATGATCCTTTGTCCACTTGTTGTCATGTTCACGAATCCGTGGATTGGAGTAAACCGTAGTAGGAGCTTCTTCTGAGGTGGACGACCCGGCTTGATTAGAGGCGGGAATTGGTACACCAAAGAATGGAAGTTCACGCATTTGAGCGAATGCCAAATCGTGATCATCATCATCCTCGTCATCATCAATAGGCATAACTTGGGTAGTTGAAACATGTGTTGGTTGAGAATTACTCGTTGAAGGTATATCTTGACCAATTGTAGGTGCAGATGTATTTGATTGTGCTTCGGTTGCTGGAGCGACAACTTCGGTTACTGGAGCTATTACCTCGGGTTCTGGAGCAACAATAGTTGGAGTAGTAAAGAATTCATCAAAGAACGGTTGAAAAAACGTATCCCATTCATTCCTAGAAGGTGGTGTAAATGATGATGAAGTAGGGTTGTTTGGGAAAAGACCAGAACTAATGTTACTGGGTCCCATTTCATGAAGTGCGGGTTCAGAGCTGCTTTGCTCAGAAGCCATAGCTGTCAGCTCATTAAAATCAACATTCATAGTTTCAAGGATTTTGCGAGAGTTACGGTTGTAGATTCGATATGCCTTCTTTGCGGGTGCGTAACCAATGAAAATACCAATATCAGCCTTTGGTTGAAGTTTTCCCAAATTGTCACCATCATTATTTGGATAGCAAAGAGAACCAAATACATGAAGATATGATAAATCTGGTACTTTTCCATTGAGAAGCTCATAAGGTGTTTTACCATGGCGTTTATGAATTAGTGACCGGTTTTGGGTGTACACTGTTGTAGATACTGCTTCTGCCCATAAAAACAATGGAGCCTTTGCGTAAATTAACGTCGTTCGAGCAGCTTCCATAAGTGTGCGATTTCGCCTTTCAACGACACCGTTTTTTGTGGAGTGCGTGCAACGGATGTTTCATGAGAGATGCCAACTTCTTCATAATAATCACGCAAGATTTGATTCACAAATTCGGTTTCATTATCTGTACGAATGCGTCGGACAGTAGTGTTGAGACGCACTTGTATCATCTTGAGAAATCTGATGATGAATTTAGGTGCCTCATTTTTTGCTTTAAGAAATTTCACCGATGTAAACCGAGAGTAATCATCGACAATGACGAGGATGTACTTTTTACCACTAAGACTTTCAATACGCATTGGCCCACAAAGATCCATATGCAATAGATAAAGTTTCTCTTGGTTGGTGTCTTCCGTCTTGGGTTTGTAAGATTTCTTAGTGCTTTTCCCCATTGTACACGCGGAACACAAATGATCCTTGTGAAATGAAAGTTTTGGAAGACCACGAACAAGTTCGTTTTTCGCCAAATGATTAATAGCGTCGAAGTTAAGATGAGATAACCGTCGATGCCATAGCCATGACTTAGTCTTCGATGCTTTGGAGAGAAGACATACGAGAGAAGCGGCCATCATGTCTTGTAGAGACAAAGTATACAAATTATTCCCTCGAGTACCTTTCAATAAATCAACCCCTTCCAAATTACGAATGAAGCAGGTATGCTCTCGAAAAGCAACTTCTAGGTTTGCATCACAAAATTTTCCCACAGAAAATAAGTTGTGACCGAGACCTTCCACGTAATACACTCTTGAAATTATAACATTCCCAATATGATATTTACCATAACCCATTATCTTTGCTATATGATCATTTCCAAATCTAACCGTACCAAGAAACTTGCTGACGAAATTTCTAAGCTGAGAGCGATCTCCGGTCATATGCTTGGAGCAACCAGAGTCCAAATACCAGAGAACAATTTGGACCACCTGTTTTCAATAACAACAGTAGACAATGCATTGGAAACTATTGGTTCCGGAGTGTTAGCAGATACAGATATAGAATTATCAAAATTGCTAACATTTTTGAGACCCTTAGATTTCCTGCGTTTTCTAATGATAGTTTTAGCACTAACAGGTTTTACATTTCCAATTTTCTGAGGTTTTGGAGTATTAGCGGGCACTACAGTGGGAGTAGACCTATTTAAAGGGCACTTGGTTCCTACAGTAGTGTCGGTGTTCCTAGTTAAAGGACACGCTTGTGTTTTGGTAGCCTTGGTACTCCTAGTTAAAGGGCACGCTTTCTTCACTTCAGTGGGAGTGATCCTAGTTAAAGGGCACATATTTCCTACTATAGTGAAAGTTCTACCAGTGGGACGCCACATCCAACCAACTTGGGTTAACACTTTCCCAGTCGGTTTCCATTCTAATCCATTTTTCCGGGCATACATCTCATTCACATGGTCAATAAGGCAAGAATCATGACGACTAGAAAACATGCATTCATTGTAATTCCAACATTTCAAATTAGAATTCACAGTAGGCTTAGAACGCTGCACAACCGCAGAGCCTTCAGGTTTAGCTACATGATTCTTTTTATTCAAAACAGAAATAACATTCCTAGGATGGGCTTCTACTTTCTTCTTCACTTGACTACTAGATGGGGGCAAGATCCTATCATTCTTCTTGTTTCTTTTAAGCTTAGATCTTTGAGCCTTAGTAGTGGTGCTTACTCCTGTAGAAGGCAACACGGGAATATTAGAAGCTGGTTTTGATTCCGCCTTATCTTTATTGACTAACTAATGTATATACTAACTAATGTATATGCACAAAGAATAAAGAATGTAAAGAGTTAAGGGTAAAGAAAGATCAAACCAAACACCAAGGATTTATAGTGGTTCGGCAATGAAGCTCACTCCTCGTTCCTACTCCACTCCTCGAGTACTCCTTACTCGAGAGTTCACTACACAACAAGCTCCTTATGGTGGATAAAACCGTACACGTTGCTTAACCAATTTCCGACTTTCAGCTAAAAGTCGAGCCCTAATCGTAGCTAGGACCAATCTACACAACTATACTTAGTACATACACAACTTCCGAATAGACACAACTACTTGGATCTTCACAACTATGACACAAAAATAAATGTAAAAGATTGGATCTTCAAAGGATCTTTGGTGGTGGACTCAACACTTCACAAGGATAGTGTTCTTCTCTTTGCCTTTGAAGAGGAAGGGATGGACGAGATAGATTCACTTCTAAACAAGTAGTAATCAATCAAATGATCAAGGATTTGAGTGATATAAGAAGTATCTTTGAATCTGGAAATTTATGTGCAAAAGAGGTGAAGAGAAAATCTGAGAAAGGTCCACTATTTATAGGACAAAGGGCCAACGGCTATATCTGCCCGCGGTTCCTTATCTCAGCCAGCGGTACCTTATCTATAAGGAGTCGCCTAGGCACTAGGGAACCGCCGGAGTAGACTCCACTCCCTTTTTGTCCTTTAGTGGTGGAAGTCTTATCTGATTATAAAATATCCTGAAAGAATATTCCAAATCAAAAAAGAATATGCCATTTTCAAATTTTCAAATATTTGATTTAATAAAACGTTTTCTTAAAAAAAAGTTTAATTAAAAACTTGTCACACTTAATAAAAGGTAAGTTTTAAGAAAAGATTAAATCACTTGATCACTTGATTAAGGTTAGTACTTGTTTATTCATACCTTAAGTGAAAATGGGTAAAATGAAAAATACTTGAACTCAAGAATTCGTTTTTTGTTGTTTTCATAAATGCTTGTTTTTACCTATTGTCGTAATCAAAACTAAGCGAGACGGAAAAATGCAAGGAAAGTTTTTAGGCATTATTGCATTAACAATTACATTGAGTGGCCAACTCACCACATATGTAAAAATCATTTATACATCTGTATATCTAATAATACAATCCATTTAACCAAGTGACCATATTGAAACTTACTGTTTTATACAGCCTTTACAACTAGTCATGATTTTAACATGTTTACATGTAGATTTTAACCTTTTTAACCAAATCTATTAACACAAGATCCCCACATAATATTTTGATCATCATTTATCATCATATACATATACAGTTATTAAGAAAATACATGAGTACATTTACAAAATAACAAGATGATAGGAAGAAATTAATCTCTATACCAATCAATATGATGAAAGATTGAGATTTTTGGATGAACAAGACTTGGTTTTGACACCAAACCTTATGAACTTAGCAAGACCATTTTTGGAAATCTCCAAGCAACTAAACTCCTTCTAAAATCAGCCCTTGATCTTCATGAAGTCCTTTCTAGTTGTTAAGATCACCTCCAATCTTCATCTTTTCAACTAGGCTTCAACATATGTTGATTATAGCCTTTTTTTATGGCTAGATTTTTGATGATGATGATGATTGTGGGAGGGTTATGGACGGCCAAAAGAGGAAAAGAGAGAGAGAGTTGGATAAATTTTGCATGTTAGAAATGAAGGAAAACGGTTTCTAGTTAGTGGTTTTGTGTTTTTGAAGGCTTATGAGACAAGTGTCCCAAACTTGACTAAAATGTGACACAAAATGTGTTGTGGCTTGGTTATATCCGCCCATTGTAGGGGTGGGACAAGTGTAAACATGTTCCATCCCCATTATTTTACGGGTACTCCTCGATTCTAGTTTCCTCGATTTACGTGCCCTCGGGTCGATTTACGAAAAACGTTTTTATAAATTATGAAACTATGACACAAAACGATTCTAATAAAAATTGTCTCATCAAAAATGGAGTTCAAAAGCGTAAATACGTAAACCTAGGGTTCCGGGTTTAATCGTAAAAGATGCTAAATTATTCACGTAAGTCCTAATTTCTTCTCGTAAATTTGTGAGTTTATGAGCCAACATAAATTAAAATTCCAAAATTATTCGAGAAATAAATTTATTTCCTAAAATGTCGGACTGTCACAAAAACGAAGTATGTAAACTTAAACAGGTAACGTAGAGTTCTCCGGTTTAGACGTAGTGGATGCTACTTTAAGACGTAAACCCAAATTTCTTCCCAAAGGTGAGTGAGTTCATAAATTAACAATAAAATAATGATTTTAAATAATACTTGAGAATAAAATAACGACCTCAAATTGACGGATTGTCACACTTTTCTTTGGTTCTAGTAACAATTTCTTCTTCTTCCTCAACACCCTTCTCAGATTCCTTATCATCTTCATCCTGCTTTGACTCTTCGCCAGTTTTACTCGTATTCTCGCCCTTATCACCCTTTCCAATACAATTCCCATCACTATTATCATTATCATCCTCATCCCCATCATCCTCATTTTTATCCTCCTCATCATCATTTTTACCATCATCTCCATCTTTACCCTCATTACCGTTACCCTCATTTTATGCGTTCTCGACATCGTCTTCGTCTTCATCTTCATTCTCAGACTCTTCATCATCTTCAGGTGTATCTTCAGTGATAGCCTTTTTGATATAATGAAGATGTTTGTGTTTTGTCTTCGTTGTCTTAGAGCCCATATTGATCAATCGGGTTTCCAACAATTGCATTAATTGAAGATCAGATAAACATGTGGTGAATAGAGTTGGTAGCTCTTGATTGACATATGACTTCACTTCGTTGAATGATGTTGGTCATGTGTTCATCAATGGAATTGATAAAAGCAGCATTTTCTTTGTCACGTACGTCCTTTTCTTTAAGAAACTTTTTATGCTATTTTTTAAGTGTTGAGACGGTGTCGGATGGCTCCTTGAGTTTAGACTCGTCACTTTGCTGTTCTCTGAGGGATTGATTAGGTATCCTTCCATTCAACATTTTAATTTGTTTTGCCTGATCCTCCAATTGTTTTTGGAGGTGCTGAATTAGTGGATTATTGACCAAAAGAAATGGATTGGAGGTGGATGGTACTTGTTGTACTGTAGTTGATGGAGGAGGTGTAACCAGAAGTGTTAGAGGGGTTGTGGATGATACAGGTTGTTCGAAGATTGGTGGCGGTGTTGGTATAGTCACTTGGGCGGTGGTTGGTACTTGTTGTGAGATGATAGATGGCGGTGTAGGAACAGTCATTTGGGCGGTGGTTGATACTGATTGTTCAACGAGTTCAGGTGTGGGAGTTGGTGTGATGACATTGGTGATTACCGGGGGGTAATTGGAGAAATGCTAAAACCACAAAAGAAGTTACATAAAACTTTTTACAAAATGATTTGTCATATATTTAGTGGTCTTCTCTCTTACTTTTGAATTCTCTCATTTAATCACAACCACTAATTTATTTGACACATCATTATGTGGAATACATTTTGTAAATTTTTTGTGGTTGTATCACTTCTCATGGTGGAATGGTAGTTGTTGTAACTGAGGTTATAGGAACGTCTACTAATAAGTGTGAAAACACTTATCCTTTTACCACTTATTTCCAATAATAACAAGACCAAAACGTGTATTTTATGTCGTAAAAGTCAGAATTATGCGCGGTTTGTGTTTTTATTGTGTTTTAGGACCAAAAGATGAAAAAGCAAGAAAACACGGGCTTTCACGGGCTTTTATCGAAGAAAACGAGAAAAGACGAAGTCAAGAGATCAAGAGTGCTTAAAGAACGAATGTCCAAGACCTATTCTGAAAATTTATCGAATAAAAAAGTCTAAAGACGGATGTTTAATGAAGTCAAAGAACTTAAGTCTAAATTAAAGAAGAAAATTATTAAGACAAGTTCAAATCCCGAGACGACGTCGAGAAAAGACAAAGAATTAAATCGAGTCGAGAAGAAAAGAAAGAAGGTAGCACCACACATGCACGTCCCACTTCCCTATAAATACCCTCCTAATCACATTAGGAGGGTGGCTAGCTAGTTTTAGTTTTCATTTTTTCCTTTCTAGTTTTTAGAGAGAGAAAGTTCTAAACTTTCTCTCACTAAGTTTTTCATCTTTCCTTTCTTTTAAGCTTTCATTAATCTTTGTATTTAAGTTTCTTTAATCAAGATTTTAAGTTTAAGCTTTGTGTTCTTTAATCTCCTTCTACATTTCTTGAAGTTTGCTTATTTCTTAAGCCGAAACCTTACTTTTGATCCGAATCCTTTATGATCCGTGATTAAATTTGAGGTTGTATGGTTAGAGGGTTCATTTCCTTTGTTCCTACATAAGCTCTTACACATATAAGTTGTAAGCTCTTAATGCTTATTGGCTTATTTCAAGTTTTAGCTTATTGGTTCTCGGATTTCTCAAAGGTTTTAGTCATTTTAAAGTTCATTTCATAAAGTTTATAATCTTTTATGTTTTACAAGTTGTCAAATTTAAGCTTTTTGAGTTGTTTAAGTTTCGGATGAGTTAGCTTATTGATTCTGCTTATTGAGTTTTAAGCTCACCACCAATTTCGGATTAAGTATTGCTTCCATCGTAATCTTGCGGATTCTACACATTCCGACGGCTGCTTGTGCTTATCGCAATAACCCATTGTGGTTTTACTTTGCGATAGTTGGTCATTTCCCCCTTATTCCGATCTGGGATTGCGATCGCTCATTGCGATCGCATACTCCGACGGGACTAAGGTCCTTTTTAAGACGAAACTCTGCCCAATTTTAGTTTACAACTCCGATCTGGACATTGCGACAAAGGTAATTGGATTATTCCGATCTGACATTACGATCTAGGGCATTCCGATTGTGATCATTGCGATTGACCATATTCCGACAGAATTGTATTTGACATTCCGATGGGTATTCAGCTTAGCATTCCGATGGACCTGCAAATGGATTATTCCGATGGCTTGTTTTAGTTGTATTTCGATGGTTATGACTTTGGTGCATTCCTATAGAAATGATTTGCAATATTCCGATAGAACATGTTTTTAAATTTTCAAGTTTTACATAAACTTTTTCTAAATAGCTTTTAGTTTAATATTTAAACGTTTTAATTTCGCTCAACGACATTTTCATACTTGCTTTTAGTTTAAATTAGAAAACCAAACCAAAACATTCTCTTGTTCACCAAAAGACAATTGAGTCGCACTTTAGACTGGAAATCAATTCGAGGAGATCGGACGATAAATATTTTATACTTGGGTAAAACTAGTATTAAATGACGCCGCTGCCGGATCTTTTCGTTAAGATTAACGGTTTCTAGTGAGAGACGCATTGAATTTTGGGACCCGTTCTTTCGGGAACGTTATTTTCCTTGCTTTAAAATTTTTCAAAAACCCTAAAAAATATATAAAATTTTTCAAAAATACAAAAACATTGAAAAATAATAAAAAGCAATTCTTTTCCAAAGGTTTGCACCAAAAAGATTATATAGATATTCTCTCTGTATATTTTTCTTCTACAGGTGTATGCATACTAGATCTTCAAACTATTCTGAGCCCGAGACTCGTGAAGATTTAGATATGGCTGGTGTTCATAACAACAATAATAACCCACCTCTACCCAATTTGAATAACAATAACAACAACAACAATGTCCCCCTACCTGATTTACGAACAATGGAGGAATTGTGTCAACCCACCATGAACGGACGCAGAGGCTCGATTGCGCTGATGCACATCACGGCTCAGGAGTTTTCGTCGAAGCATCACATGATCCAGCAAGTGAAAACTAATCCATTTCGCGGAATTCCAGATGATGATCCCAACAAACACCTCGATAAATTCATTACCATCACCCAAAGCATGAAGTCACCCGATGTTTCTATGGATGAACTTCGTCTTCAACTATTTCCCCACTCGCTTTCCCACCATGCCGAAAAATGGTTTGACCGTCTCCCAAAGAATTCTATTCATTATTAGAATGACATGACTCAACGCTTTTTGTCGCGCTACTTCCCACCATCCATGGTCACAAGCCTTCGTAACCAAATTAGTGGATTCATGCAAGACAATGATGAATCGCTCTTTGATGCTTGGGAACGATACAATGATTTGATCGACCGTTGTCCAAACCATAACATGCTCCCCGTCACTCCCATTAATACTTTCTACAATGGTCTCACTTTTCGTGATTGTGACACGATCAACGCCGCCGCCGGTGGTACCTTTATGAAAAGGAGACCGGAGGAGTGTAGAGAGTTGATTGAAAACATGACTACTCACCACCAGAATTGGGATTCATCCACATCCTCAAGATCTAATCCGAGAGTCAATGTTTCATCTACTTCTTCCACCACCGACATGTCCGCCATGGAACGTGCTATTCTTGAAATTAGCAAAAGTATGCAAATTTTGGCCTCTAACCAAACTCCACAAGCTAAAGTCGTTGCTATTTCTTGTGACACATGCGGTGGTCCCAATTCTTACAATGATTGTCCTTCTACTCAGGGCAATTTTTCTGAAAACGTTAACGCGGCATACGGTACTTATCCCACGGGAGGCTATCAAGCTCGTCCTCAAGGAGACCGTAACTTGCTAAGTTATCGTTCAAACAACTATCTTGCTCCACCCGGTTTTACTCCTCCAAACCAAAACCAACAACAAAGCTATAACCGAAATAACCTATCCCAACCTCGTGCTAACAATCAATATCAATCCCAAAGAAACCCACACCCACCTCAAGGAAATTCTCAAGCTTACCAAGCTCCACCTCTCAATCAACCGATGACATTAAATCAAGACGTCGAGACGTTCATGATGACTAATAGAGAGATGGTGACGAATCTTCAGAGTCAATTCATCAACTTGAAGGGAGAAATGGAGAAACAAGGGAGCGATATTCGAGCCGAGTTAAGGAATGACATGGTGAAACAAAGCAATGATATTCGTGCCGACATGAGAGACTCTTTCAGCACTCAAGCGGATAATTTGCGTTATATGTTAGGTCCACTCTTCCAAGGTAATCAACCCTCTTCTTCGGGTACTCTTCCGAGTAACACCGTTGCGAATCCAAGAGGGGAGATGAAAGCAATCACCACTCATATTGGAAAAGGTTATACGGAACCCGAGCTTCCTACACCTCCACCCGTGATTGTGAACAAGGAAAAAGAGCAACTTTCCTCACCTCCTTTGCCTTCTACCCCCATTCCCCCACCACCCGCGGTTGTGAGTGATCCTACCCCTTAAAGCCTTCCTCTTCATCCGATATACCTTATCCTTCAAGGTTGAGGAAAGAGAAGCAAAAGAGCAAGGATGATATTCAGGTTTCAAACTTTCTCAAAATGTTTAAACAATTGAATTTTAACATCTCCTTTGCTAAGGCTCTCGATCACATGCCCAAATACGCAAAAATGTTTAAAGATCTTCTTATTGACAAGGAGAAGCTTCTTGACATTGCTCAGACCCAACTTAATGAGAATTGCTCCGCGGTTCTCTTAAGGAAATTGCCCACTAAACTTGGTGATCCGGGTCGTGTCTTGATTCCTTGCAACTTCCCAGGAGTAGAGAATTGCATGGCCCTAGCCGATCTAGGTGCTAGTATAAACTTAATGCCTTTAAGTGTTTGGAAGCAATTATCTCTCCCCGAGCTAGTCCCCACCAAAATGACTTTGGAATTAGCTAACCGTACGGTTGCTTACCCAGTGGGGATAGCCGAAGACGTCTTCGTTGGCGTTGACAAATTCACCTTCCCGACGGATTTTGTTGTCGTTGACTACGAGATGGATCCCCGTGTTCCATTAATCGTTGGACGTCCCTTCTTGAGGACCGGTCGCACTCTCATTGATGTAGCCGCGGGCGAAATAATCATGAGAGTTGGTGACGATAAAATTGTCTTCAACATGGGTAAGATTTCTAAGCAACCTTATTCATATGAGAGTGTAAATGCTATTGATGTTCTCGATGAGGCTTGTGAAGAACACTTTCATGATGCTTGCAAAAGTAATCTCTCTTCTCTACCCAATGTTGAGACCGTTGCCTCAATTTCTCCGTCATTAACTCCATTTGGAGAAAGTGACTTGGATGATTTTGAAGCTAGCTTGGGTCCTCTCGATCTTAAATATGATGATTCTCCCACCGATTGGGATGAAGACATTCGTACAATTGAGAAACTTCTCAATGAAGACCCGTTTTCTCCTCCTTCTCCTAAAGAGGTGACTAATGATGATCCATCGTTAGTTACACCATCTATTGAGGATCCTCCTACTCTTGAGCTTAAGGACCTACCTCCTCATCTCGAGTACGTTTTCCTTGAAGACGACAAGAAGTTACCGGTCATCATCGCAAAGGACCTGAAAGAAGAAGAAAAATCCAGACTTATCGCCGTGTTGAAGAATCATTAGAAAGCGATTGCGTGGAAGATCTTCGATATTCGTGGAATTGATCCTTACTTCTGCACACATAAAATTCTCATGGAGGACGACTTTAAACCCACTATTCAAAGCCAACGAATGGTGAATCCTAAGATCCATGACGTTATCAAAAAAGAGGTTATCAAACTTCTTGATGCGGGCTTGATCTATCCTATCTCGGATTCACCGTGGGTTAGTCTCGTCCATTGTGTGCCTAAGAAAGGCGGAATCACCGTTGTTCCCAATGAAAACAACGAGTTGATTCCTACTCGTCTCGTTACAGGGTGGAGAGTTTGTATAGACTATCACAAACTCAATGATGCTACGAGAAAGGATCATTTTCCCCTTCCTTTCATGGACCAAATGCTTGAACGTCTAGCGGGTAATGATTATTACTGCTTCTTAGACGGTTTCTCCAGGTATTTTCAAATACCCATCGATCCTCATGACCAAGAGAAAACCACATTCACTTGTCCTTATGGAACATTTGCTTACAAAAGAATGCCTTTCGACTTGTGCAATGCTCCTGGGACATTCCAAGGGTGTATGATGGCTATCTTCCATTACATGGTTGAAGCAACCATGGAAGTCTTCATGGATGATTTCTCGGTCTATGGTGATTCATTCTCTTCCTGTCTTGCCAATTTAGAACGTATGTTTAAGCGGTGCGAAGACACTCGCCTTGTTCTAAATTGGGAAAAATGCCATTTTATGGTAAAAGAAGGCATTGTGCTAGGACATAAAATCTCAAAAGCCGGTCTTGAAGTGGACCGTGCTAAAGTGGATGTCATAGCCAAATTACCTCCACCTTCAACCGTGAAGGGTGTGAGAAGTTTTCTGGGTCATGCGGGCTTCTATCGTCGTTTCATTCAGGATTTCTCTAAAATCGCTCGCCCGATGACCCACCTCTTGGAAAAAGATACTCCTTTTATCTTTTCCAAAGAGTGTATTGAAGCCTTCAATCTTCTCAAGGATAAGCTTACTAAGGCACCGGTCTTGGTTACCCCTAATTGGGAGCTACCTTTCGAATTGATGTGCGATGCTAGCGACTTTGCTATTGGAGCGGTTTTGGGCCAAAGAGTGAATAAAAACTTCCAACAATCCATTATTCTAGTAAGACAATGACGGGGGCTCAATTGCATTATACAACAACCAAAAAAGAGCTTTTATCTGTTGTCTATGCTTTTGAAAAATTTCGCCCCTATCTTGTCCTTTCCACCACCATCGTGTACACCAACCATTCCGCGTTGAAGTACTTGTTAACTAAGCAAGATTCTAAGCCAAGACTTCTACGTTGGGTTTTGCTCCTTCAAGAATTCAACATTGAAATTCGTGATAAAAAGGGAGCCGAAAACCTAGCAGCGGATCATCTGAGTAGACTTGAGGCTCCGTATCAAGGGGATCATCCGAACCAAGAGATCAATGACTCTTTTCCCCTTGAGACGTTGATGTCTATTCACTCCAATCTTGATGACACCCTGTGGTTTGCGGACATTGCAAACTACTTAGCGGGCGGTATTCTCATCAAAGGGTTAACATCCCAAGAAAAGAAGAAGCTTTTTAAAGATGTTAAGACTTACTTCTGGGATGACCCTTATCTATTCAAACAATGTGCTGATCTGATCATTCGTTGATGTGTTGATGGACCGGCAGCTTTGCAAATCCTTGACGCTTGCCATAAAGGACCCACCGGTGGTCACTTTGGTCCCAACTACACCGCTAAGAAAGTGTTTGACTCAGGATTCTATTGGCCCACCATTTATCGTGACGCTCACGAAATGGTTAAGCATTGTGATGCTTGCCAACGCCAAGGCAAGATCACACATAAAGATGAGATGCCTCAAAATTTCATACAAGAATGTGAAATCTTTGACGTATGGGGCATCGACTTTATGGGGCCATTTCCATCATCCAAAGGGAACAAGTACATCCTCGTAGCCGTTGACTACGTTTCTAAATGGGTTGAAGCTAAGGCTCTCCCAACGAACGATGCGAGGGTGGTTGTGAACTTTTTGAAGCAGCTGTTTGCTCGATTCGGTGTTCCTCGTGCTATAATCAGTGACCGCAGGACTCATTTTTGCAATGATCAATTTGCAAGAGTCATGGCTAAGTATGGTGTTAATTATCGTCTTTCCACCGCCTATCATCCCCAAACCAGTGGGAAAGCCGAGATTTCCAACCGTGGATTGAAGCAAATTCTGGAACGTACTGTGGGAGAGCATCGTACCGCGTGGGCCGATAAGTTAGATGATGCTCTGTGGGCTTTCCGTACAGCTTATAAGACTCCGATCGGTTGTACTTCTTATCGTCTTGTGTACGGGAAAGCATGCCACCTCCCCATCGAGCTGGAACATAAGACGTACTGGGCCTTGAAGTAGGCTAACTTCGACATCAACAAAGCCGGTGATCTTCTCAAGATTCAACTCAACGAGCTCAACGAACAGAGGAATGAAGCTTACGAGAATTCACTGATATACAAGGAGAAGACCAAGATCATCCATGACGCAAGGATTAAGAACCGAGAGTTCCACGTTGGTGATCAAGTTTTACTTTTTAACTCTCGGTTGAAGATCTTCTCGGGCAAGTTGAAGAGCCGCTGGTCTGGTCCATTCACCGTCGCCAAAGTCTTTCCATATGGCACCATTGAGCTTTCTCAGCCAAATGGGCCCAATTTCAAGGTGAATGGCCAGCGTTTAAAGCTGTACTTTGGTGAGGACATCTCTCATGAGATGATCCCATGCCTCACCACGTTTCCCATGAACTAAATTTGGGTCGAGTCAGGCTCGTGACTCAGTTATCATAAACAAGCGCTTCTCGGGAGGCAACCCGTGCTCTATCCTTTATTGCTTTCATCATAAGTGTAGGGGGGAGCCCCGTATGTGTTGGTTGTCTTGTTTCTTATTTTGTGCAGGGATTCAAGCTTCAAAGAGCACCTCGATGACTTTTGACGAACCGTGATCCCGTGTACCCGTCTTCCCGGTTCTATCCTAAACTCTCGTGATTCAATATTTCATATCTTATATGTTCACATTGAAATCACTATAGTTGTCTTTCTCTTAGCATAATTTAAACAAAGTGTACAATGTCCTAAGTGTAGGGGAGTTTACTCCCACATGCTTAAACATTGAGGACAATGTTTATATCAAGTGTAGGGGGACTTCTATCAAAGTAAGTGGTATTTTCCATGAATTTGTCCTCATTTTTAACCGGAAAATTTGAATTTTCGACATTTTTCAAAATTTTTAATCTATGTTGGCCTAGTTGTATAGTTGTATTTTCCTTTGTTATGGTTATTTTCTTTCTTTGCTAGAATACATTTTCAAGAAAGTGGTTTTAAATTTTTCAAAGTCATGAATATTTTGACTCAACCCGAGTTTACTTATCTAAGTTTACTCTAGCTAGTATTCTTAACGTGTTTAAGTCAAGTTTTGCTAGGCTTTTATATAGGTAACTTTAAAACACGAAAGTCTTAACTCTCACGGGTTAAGAACAAGAACTTTTCGCAAGTTCCTATAATTGATCCTAGAGAGTTTTTTATCAAGGGAACTTTAAAACGCAAATTCTAAACTTTAAAGAGTCTAAGAAGATGCAAGATCCTATAGATGACTCGAAAACCCAAAACTTTGATTTAATAGGCTAAGCATCCACGAGTTTCATTCCTTTAGATTTTAAATTGTGGAGAACGAGAGATGATAGAGTCAATTATAAGTTTGGTATTCTTTCGTGAATTTATGTGAGTTTATTATGAGCTTTTTCTCCCATCGCTTGCTAATAAATTTATCTGCAATAAATAAGGTTGAACGATTTAAAAAGTTACTTAGCTTCTAGCCCAAGATCGTTTAAAAGTTGCTCAGTATTAATTAGAGTTCATAGCCAAGGCATAACTTATTGAAGCGGGATGCGAAGATTTGCGAGTCCGAAAAGGCCCTAACAAGGCATAAGGGCTACATTTTGTTGCTAAAGATCCAAAAGTGATGTGAAGAATCATTTATCGAAAATCAATATGAAGGATCGAGACACACGACAAAAAGCAAAAACTTCCCAAAAGATCATGGAGAAATCTATCAAAAAAGGCCCTAACAAGGTATGAGTATAAATAGATCCAAGTCCTAAAAGGAGGCGGATCGTTGTATATCAAAGTCCAAAATAAAGATTTGAGAAAAATGAAGAAATCGTGGTCCAAATATGAAGAATCTCTCAAAAAGTTCAAGTGGAGAAATTCCTATTATGAAGAGAAGACCATAATTTCAAGAACGCCTCTCAAGATTTGAAGTATGAAGTCGCTGCCAAATATCGGTCCGAGAAAGGTCTCAAATCGTGAAGCGAGTTATGCCAAGATATGAACATTAAGAGGTCCCGAGAAGCAGTTTTAAAAGATTTTGTCCTTTAGCTAACTATTGATTAAATCATCCACTTTATTTTCGGCCTAAATAACTATCGAAATAAGTCAAACAATGCATTCTCGTGATCATTCAAGACAAAAATAAAATATAAGAGATACACCTAGGAATAAGGGAGTCTATGTGAATAATTGGCCCACATGAATTGGTGTTAGTTTACTAACTTATAATAACAATGATCTCGTTTTTAAGCTTGGTATGTGGAACGTGAAACTTGAGGATGATAAACTGATAGGTGTGAAAACACCCATCCTTTTACCACTTATTTCTGACTAAAACAAGACCAAAACACGTATTTAATATCATTTGTTTGGAATTATGCGTGGTTTTTGTGTTTATTGTGTTTTCAGAGTCAATCGGGAGAATATTGAAGAAACATGGGATTGCACGGGTTTTATCAAGGAAAAAGACTCAAGACGAAGTCTATTGTCCAAGAGATGCAAAAGATTTGAAGTCATTTTGCGTATTTGAATATTTATCGAAGAATAGAGCCAAAGATGGAAGATTCATATATGTCGAAGAACTCGAGTCTATTAAACAAAAGATTATAAGACGAGTTGGAATTATTAACCGACACTTCTCAAAATCCAAAGTCGGAAACGTTTATTTAAAGAAACGTAAAGACCAAAGAAGAAAGAAGAAAAGAAGCCTAAACCAAAGCCCATTCACAAGCCCACCAACACACGCCTATAAATAGGACTTTACTTCACAAAATGGAGAGTTAGTTAGTCTTAGTTTTTCATCTTTTTATTTTTCTCTAGTTTTAGAGAGAGAAAGTTCCAAACTTTCTCTCACTAAATTTTTCTTTGTTTTCATCTTTTAAATTTAAGCTTTCTTTAATCTTTGTATTTTGGTTACTCTAATCTAATTCAAGTTAAGCTTTTAAGTACTTTAATCTCCTTCTACATTTCTTTGTTTACCTTAATGTTTGATCTGATTGTTTGATTTTACACGGTTTGGATGATAGGAAGAATTTGTGATTAAAGCTTAATCTTTCTTTTTCCTTTTTAAGGTCTTATGCGAATAGGCTATAAGCTCTCCATGCTTATTGGCTTATTTCTTGTTTAAGCTTATTGTTTTCGGATTTCATCAAGGTTTTAATCATTCAAAAGTTCCTTTCATAAAGTTTAAGATTTTACGTTTTCAAAAGTTGTCAAATTTAATCTTTTTGAAGAGTTTAAGTCCCTGTTAAGATAACTTATTGTATGTGCTTATTGAAATTTCAGCTTTTCACCATTTTCGGATTAGTTTTGCACTTCATCGCAATCTTAGGGTTTTGTATATTCCGACGGTATTGAGCGTTAGATCGCAATAACCCAAGAGGGTTCTACTTTGCGATCGGGTGGTAATTCCCCCAATTCCGATCTGGATTGCGATCGCTTATTGCGATCGCATATTCCGACGGGACCAAGGTTCCTTTTTAAGTCGAAACTCTGCCCATTTTCAGTTTGTAACTTTCCGATAGTAGTGCATTGCGACAGAAGCATTTATGCCATTCTGATCTGACTTTCCGATCTAGACTATTCCGATCGTGATCTTTGCGATTGACCTTATTGCGACAGCTTTGATTTTGAGTATTCCGATGGTGACTAACATGGACATTCCGATGGACCTTACCTTGACATTCCGATGGATCATTTTTGTTGCATTCCGATGCTTATGACTTTAATGCATTCCGATAGGAATGATTTGCAATATTCCGATAGCTTAAGTTTTTAAGTTTTAAAGTTTTAGCAAAGTTTTTAAGTATTAGTTCAATTAAGTTTTCAAAGTATACTTCTAATCTTTTCTTTACGTTTTCAAGCATTTACTTTTAACTTGTCAATTTAGTTTAATCTTTCAAAGCTTTAAATTTACTCTTCGGCACTTAATTATTTGCTATTAGATAAGCAAACCAACACCTTTTTATTAACCAAGAACAAATTATTCCACTTAGAACCGAGATCAATTCGAGGAGATACCGAGAACAATCTAGAACCCCATACCAAACGCGAATATCAAATGGCATCGCTGCCGGCTCTTCTCGTTAAGATCAACAGTTTTTTGTGAGAACTTGGATTTTGGGATCCGTTCCCCATGAACGTTACTTTTTCATAAAAAAATTTCAAAAACACAAAAAAAAAATATATATATAAAATTTTCAAAAATCCTAAAAATTAAAAAACATAAAAAAAGACAAAACAACAAAAATAACCCACCTCAAAACATTAATAATAACAATAACAATCCACCTTTCAACAACAATAATAACAACAACAATGAGCCTCTACCGGATAATCGCCCGATGATTGAACTTCTGCAAGCACATGTAGATGGTAACAATGATCCAATTGTCATACCCGCGATTGCAGCCAACAACTTTGAGCTAAAATCCGGCTTTATCCAGATGGTCTCTGCTCAACCATTCTTGGGGCGTACCATTGATGATCCACATGACCACATCAAGAGATTCTTGCAACTCACGAATACGGTCAAATTCAATGATGTTCCACAAGAGGTAATCCGTTTACAACTTTTTCCCTTTTCTTTAGAGGGACAAGCCCGACATTGGCTTGCTAAGGAACCGCCACAGAGTATTCTTACGTGGACGGATTTGGAGAACAAATTTATCAACTACTTTTTCCCACCCTCTCGTACTACCGCTTTGCGGAATGAAATCATTAATTTTGAACAAAAGTACGATGAGTCTTTTAGTGAATCTTGGGATCGTTTCAAAGATCTTTTAAGAAAATGCCCACAACATGGTTTTACCAAAGTGCATCAAATTAACACTTTTTATAATGGTTTAAGCATGAATGACCAAGATTCACTAAACAGTGCCTCGGGGGGTAATATTTTGGCTAAGACTTCCAATGCCGCTTGGGATATTATTGAAAATAAGTCTCGTGTGCAAACCAAGAGTGTGAGGACCAATGCCGCTAGTGCTAGTACTAGTGACGACTTGACAAAATCACTGCGCTTCTTGAATCGATTGCTACCCAAACCGCCAGCAACACCAACAGCATCAACGCTAAAAACGCTCACGCCGCTCATGTCAATGCTATTAGCCAACCATGTGAGATATGCGGGGGTCCTCACTCTTACACCACTTGTACCGCCACCCAAGACTACCCTTCTGAGAACGTGAATGCAGCATACGGTACCTATCCTCTGACCGCTTATCAAGCTCGTCCTCAAGGTGACCGCAACTTGCTTAGCTACTGCTCAAACAATTATCATTCCCCACCCGATTTTCCTCCTAACAACCCAAACCAACAACAAAACCTCAATCGCCCTCCTCAACAACAACAACAATCTCGTGGACCATACATACCACCTCACAAACAACAACATCCACCTCAAAGAAACAACCAAGTTTACCAGCAACCTGCTTATCAACCACCCGCATACCATGCTCCTCGCAACCAACCCACCGCATTACACCAAGACATTGTAACCTACATGAGGACTAACGATGTGATCGTAGACAATCTCCAACAGGAAGTGCACAACTTGAAAGCAGACCTGGTTAAACAAGGGAACGATCTGAGAGCTGATATGAGAAACACTTTGGATAGTCAAACGAATGACTTAAAGAACATGATGGCTAGTTTCTTCCAAGGTAATCAACCCTCTTCTTCGGGTACTCTTCCGAGTAACACCGTTGCGAATCCAAGAGGGGAGATGAAAGCAATCACCACTCGCAGTTGCAAAGGTACCAAGGAACCCGAGCTTCCTATACCTCCACTGGTGATTGTGACTAAGGAAAACGAGTCACCTGCTCCTATTCCTCATCCTTCTCCTTCCCCTATTTCTCCACCTCTTACTTCTACCCCTCCGCCACCCAAGGATGTGAGTGATCCTTCGATTGCAAAGCCTTCCTCTTCTTCCGATATACCTTATCCCTCAAGGTTGAGTAAAGAGAATCTCAAAAGCAAGGATGATATTCAGGTTTCGAACTTTCTTAAAATGTTTAAACAATTGAATTTCAACATCTCCTTCGCTGAGGCTCTCACTCACATGCCTAAGTACGCGAAAATGTTCAAAGATCTTCTTAGCGACAAGGAGAAGCTTCTTGATATTGCTAACACCCAACTTAATGAGAATTGCTTTGCAGTGCTCTTAAGGAAATTGCCAACCAAGCTTGGTGATCCGGGTCGTTTCTTAATCCCTTGTAACTTCCCGGGAGTAGAGAATTGCATGGCCCTACCCGATCTAGGTGCCAGTATTAATCTAATGCCTCTAAGCGTTTGGAAGCAATTATCTCTCCCTGAGCTAGTCCCCACCAAAATGACTTTGGAATTAGCCAACCGTACGGTTGCTTATCCAGTGGGGATAGCCGAAGACGTCTTTGTAGGAGTCGACAAATTCACTTTTCCTGCCGATTTCGTCGTTGTTGACTACGATATGGACCCTCGTGTGCCATTAATTGTTGGTCGTCCATTCTTGAGGACCGGTCGCACTCTCATCGATGTTGAAGCTGGTGAGCTTATCATGAGAGTGGGTGACGATAAAATCGTCTTCAACATGGGAAAGCTTTCTATACAGCCTTATTCTAACGAGAGTGTTAATTGTATTGATGTTCTTGATGAGGCTTGTGAAGAACACTTCAAAGATGATTGCAAAAGTATTCCTACCTTTCTTCCCAATGTTGAGACCGTTTCCTCTATCGATTCATCACTATCTCTATTTGGAGAAATTGATTTCCTTTGGAAAGATTTGGAAGCCACCATGGGAGATGTGAACTTAGCTAATGACGATTCTCCCACCAATTGGGATTAAGATCTTCGCCTCATTGAAAACATTCTTAAAGAAGACAATCTTTCTCCACCATCTCCCACGGTTATTGCTATCGATGCTCCGACTTTGATAACGCCTCCCATCGAAAATCCTCCGGATTTAGAACTTAAGGAGTTGCCGCCCCATCTCGAGTACGTGTTCCTTGAAGAAGATAAGAAGTCGCCCGTCATCATTGCGAAGGACTTGAAAGAAGAAGAGAAATCTCGCCTCATCGTCGTGCTTAAAGATCATAAGAAGGCAATTGCTTGGAAAATTTCCGATATCCGCGGAATTGATGCGAACTTTTGTACTCACAAGATTCTCATGGAAGATGACTTTAAACCCACAATCCAGAGCCAAAGAAGGGTTAATCCTCGCATTCATGACGTCATCAAACAAGAGGTTATCAAACTTCTAGATGCCGGCTTGATTTACCCTATTTCGGATTCGCCGTGGGTAAGTCTCGTCCATTGTGTGCCCAAGAAGGGCGGAATAACCGTTGTTCCCAATGAACACAACGAGTTAATTCTCACTCGTCTCGTTACTGGGTGGAGAGTTTGTATTGTTTATAAGTCAATGATGCCACGAGAAAAGACCACTTTCCTCTTCCTTTCATGGATCAAATGCTTGAGCGTCTAGCTGGTAATGACTATTACTGCTTCTTAGACGGTTTCTCCGGGTATTTTCAAATTCCCATTGATCCCAAGGACAAAGAAAATACCACATTCACTTGTCCCTATGGAACATTTGCTTACAAACGCATGCCTATTGGTTTATGTAATGCTCCTGGGACCTTCCAAAGGTGTATGATGGCTATCTTCCATGACATGGTGGAAGACACTATGGAAGTATTCATGGATGATTTCTCGGTTTATGGCGACTCTTTCTCTGCTTGCCTTGACAATTTAGAACGTATGCTGAAGCGGTGTGAAGACACTCGCCTTGTTCTTAATTGGGTAAAATGCCATTTAATGGTAAAAGAGGGCATCGTGCTAGGACACAAGATCTCCAAAGCCGGTCTTGAAGTAGACCGTGCTAAAGTCGATGTTATCGCGAAGTTGCCTCCACCTTCAACCGTGAAGGGTGTGAGAAGTTTCCTTGGTCATGCGGGCTTCTACCGTCGATTCATCAAAGATTTTTCTCAAATCGCTCGCCCGATGACCCACCTCTTGGAAAAAGATACTCCTTTTATCTTTTCCAAAGAGTGCCTTGAAGCCTTCAACTTGCTTAAGGATAAGCTAACTAAGGCACCCGTCTTGGTTACCCCTAATTTGGAGCTGCCTTTCGAGTTGATGTGCGATGCTAGCGATTTTGCTATTGGTGCGGTTCTGGGCCAAAGAGTGAACAAACACTTCCAACCAATACATTACGCTAGCAACACAATGACTGGGGCTCAATTGCATTATACGACAACCGAAAAAGAGCTTTTAGTTGTTGTCTATGCTTTTGAAAAGTTACGCCCCTATCTTGTCCTTTCCACCACTATCGTCTATACCGATCATTCCGCGTTGAAGTACTTGTTGACTAAACAAGATTCCAAACCAAGACTTCTTCGCTGGGTTTTTCTACTCCTAGAATTTAAAATCGAAATTCGCGATAAAAAAGGAGCTGAAAACCTAGCCGCGGATCATCTCAGTAGACTTGAGGATCCTTACCAAGGGGATCATCCGAACAAAGAAATCAATGATTCTTTTCCCTTGGAGACCTTAATGTCTATCAACTCGACTTCTGATGAAACCCTGTGATTTGCGGACACTGCAAACTACTTAGCGGGTGGAATTCTCGTTGACGGGTTAACATCCCAACAAAAGAAGAAGTTCTTCAAAGACATTAAGACTTACTTTTGGGATGATCCATATCTATTCAAACAATGTGCTGATTTGATTATTCGCCGATGTGTTGATGGACCGGCAGCTTTAGAAATCCTTGACGCTTGCCACAAAGGACCCACCGGTGGTCACTTTGGTCCCAACTACACCGCCAAAAAAGTGTTTGACTCGGGATTTTATTGACCCACCATTTACCGTGATGCTCACGAGATGGTTAAACGATGTGATGCTTGCCAAAAACAAGGCAATATCACACATAAAGATGAGATGCCTCAAAATTTCATACAAGAATGTGAAATCTTTGATGTTTGGGGTATCGACTTTATGGGGCCATTCCCTTCCTCTAAAGGAAACAAATACATCCTTGTAGCTGTTGACTACGTCTCCAAATGGGTTGAAGCCAAAGCTTTACCCACTAATGACGCAAGAGTGGTTTGTAACTTTTTGAAATCGCTATTCGCTAGATTCGATGTGCCTCGTGCCATTATTAGTGATCGCGGGACTCATTTTTACAATGAACAATTTGCTAGAGTCATGGCTAAGTATGGTGTAAATCATCGTCTTTCCACCGCTTACCACCCACAAACTAATGGCCAGGCTGAAATATCCAACCGAGGATTAAAGCGAATTCTCGAAAGAACCGTGGGAGAGCATCGTGCCTCATGGGATGATAAACTTGATGATGCTTTGTGGGCTTTTCGTACCGCTTACAAGACTCCGATTGGTTGTACACCTTTTCGTCTCGTGCACGGGAAAGCGTGCCACCTCCCCATTGAGTTGGAGCACAAGGCTTACTGGGCCTTGAAGTGGGCTAATTTTGATATCAACAAAGCCGGTGATCTACACAAGATCCAACTCAATGAGCTCAATGAACTCCGTAATGAGGCTTATGAAAATTCTTTGATCTATAAGGAGAAGACTAAGCTCATTCACGACTCTAAGATTAAGAACCGAGAGTTCCAAGTTGGAGACAAAGTTTTACTCTTTATCTCTCGGTTGAAAATCTTCTCGGGCAAGCTAAAATCTCGTTGGTCCGGCCCATTCACCATTGCCAAAAATTTTCCATATGGTACTCTCGAGCTCGCTCAACCTAAAGGACCTAATTTTAAGGTGAATGGCCAACGAGTGAAGTTGTACTTTGGTGAGGACATCTCTCACGAGATGATTCCATCCCTCACCACGTTTCCCATGAACTAATTTTGGGTCGAGTCAGGCTCGTGACTCGGTTATCAAAAACAAGCGCTCCTCGGGAGGCAGCCCGAGTATCTATCCTTTTCTGTTTTAAACTCATAAGTGTAGGGGGACCTCTATAGGTGTTTGTGTTTGTGTGGTGATTTGATTACAGGGATGAATGCACTTTTGGAACCTTTGAAGAACCGTGCTCCCGTGTTATCCGAAATCCGGTTCTATCTCTCAACTATCGTGATTCAATTTTCTTCATACTCACATTTGAAATTGATCACGTTAGTCGTCTCTTCCTTAACTTGGTTTAACCAACGTGCACAATGTCATAAGTGTAGGGGATACTTTTCCCACACGCTTAAACATTGAGGACAATGTTTATCTTAAGTGTAGGGGGACTTCTATCGAAGTTTTAAGTGGACTTTTCCATTAAAATGCCTTCATTTAACCAGAAATCATCTTTTTCAGTATTTTTCAAATTTTTTATTAACTTTGGCCATTTAGTCGTAATTTTTAAATTTTTCTCGTTGCTTTCATATGTATATATCCCGAAATAAAGTCAAAAATATTAATAAAGAGGTGTAGCTAGTTTAGAAATCTTTGACATATTAGGCCCGTTGTGATTATTTTGACTCAACCCGAATAGACTTACTCAAGTTTATTCTAGCTAGGATCCTTAACCATGTAGACCTTAATTGGTTTATTAGGCTAAGCATCCACGAGTCTCATTACTTGAGATTTTAAATTGTGGAGAACGAGAAATGATAGAGTCGATTATAAGTCGGTATTCTTGCGCAAGCTCACTTGGTGTAATTATTTGCCTATTCTCCCATCACTTGCTAATAAATTATCTGCAATAAGTAAGGTCGTACGATTTGAAAAGTTACTTAGCTTCTAGCCCAAGATCGTTTAAAAGTTGCTCGGTAATGATAAGAGTTCATAGCCAAGGCATAACTTTTGAAGCGGGGCGCGAAGATTGGCGTGTCCGAAAAGGCCCTAACAAGGCATGAGGATTCAATTTATTTGCTGAAGATCCAAAGTGATGTGAAAAGCATTATTCCCAAAATCAATATGAAGGATCAAGACTCACGACGAAAAGCAATCAACTCCCATAAAGATCATGGAGAAGTATATCCGAAAAGACCCTAACAAGGTATGAGGATAAATAGATCCATGTACGAAAAGGAGGCGGATCGTTGTATCTCAAAATCCCAATTAGAGATTAAAGAAATAATCATGAAGTCGTGGTCAACAAAGTTGGAGTACCCCTCAAAAGTCTCCAAGTGAAGAAACTCTATTACGATGAGAAGACCATTATCTCAAGCACGTCTCTCAAGATATGAAGTATGAAGTACATGCCAAATATTGGCCCGAGAAAGGTCTCAAATCGTGAACCGAGTTATGCCAAGATATGAACTTTTTGATATCCCGAGAAGCAGTTTTAAGAGATTTTGTCCTTTAGCTAACTATTGATCAAATCGTCCTACTTTGCTTTCGGCCTAAATAAACTATCAAAATAAGTCCAAAAATGCATCTTCATGATCATTCTAAGACAAAAATAAAATATAAGAGATACACCTAGGAATAAGGGAGTTTAAGAATTTTAATTAAGCCATGTGTGTAAGTGTTTGATATGCTAACTTATAATAACAATGATCTCGTTTTAAGCTTAGTTTGGGGAACGTGAATCTTGAGGATGATAAATCTTCGCAGCACCAAAACCCTAATGTAAGTCCTTGATTTCTTTGCAAGTTATTTCCATATAGCTATTTTCAAAAGAAAATGGTTTTCTATCCTATTGTTTCCTTTAAAGTTTTAATTTCTCTTAGTAATTTAATTTTTGTTTAGTAGTATGTTAATAAGGCCAAGGTTGATTTATTATGAGAAAAGTGTAAAATTGCTTTATCACTAAGCATTGCATGAGGGCATGGCAATGGTTAAGTGTAGGGGATTTGATAGGTGTGAAAACACCCATCCTTTTACCACTTATTTCTGACTAAAACAAGACCAAACACGTATTTAATATCATTTGTTTAGAATTATGCGTGGTTTTTGTGTTTATTGTGTTTTCAGAGTCAACCGGGAGAATATTAAAGAAAACATGGAATTGCATGGGTTTTATCGAGGAAAAAGACTCAAGACGAAGTCTATTGTCCAAGAGATGCAAAAGATTTGAAATCATTTTGCCTATTTGAAGATTTATCGAAGAATAAAGCCAAAGATGGAAGATTCATATATGTCGAAGAACTCGAGTCTATTAAACAAAAGATTATAAGACGAGTTGGAATTATTCACCGACACTTCTCAAAATCCAAAGTCGGAAACGTTTATTTAAAGAAACGTGAAGACTAAAGAAGAAAGAAGAAAAGAAGCCCAAACCAAAGCCCATTCACAAGCCCACCAACACACGCCTATAAATAGGACTTTACTTCACAAAATGGAGAGAAAGTTAGTCTTAGTTTTTCATTTTTTTATTTTTCTCTAGTTTTAGAGAGAGAAAGTTCCAAACTCTCTCTCACTAAATTTTTCTTTGTTTTCATCTTTTAAATTTAAGCTTTCTTTAATCTTTGTATTTTGGTTACTCTAATCTAATTCAAGTTAAACTTTTAAGTACTTTAATCTCCTTCTACATTTCTTTGTTTACCTTAATGTTTGATCCGATTGTTTGATTTTACACAGTTTGGATGATAGGAAGAGTTTATGATTAAAGGTTAATCTTTCTTGTTCCTTTTTAAGGTCTTATGCGAATAGGCTATAAGCTCTCCATGCTTTTTGGCTTATTTCTTGTTTAAGCTTATTGTTTTCGGATTTCATCAAGTTTTAATCATTCAAAAGTTCCTTTCATAAAGTTTAAGATTTTACGTTTTCAAAAGTTGTCAAATTTAATCTTTTTGAAGAGTTTAAGTCTCTGTTAAGATAGCTTATTGTATGTGCTTATTGAAATTTCAGCTTTTCACCATTTTCGGATTGGTTTTGCACTTCATCGCAATCTTGGGGTTTTGTATATTCCGACGGTATTGAGTCTTAGATCGCAATAACCCAAGAGGGTTCTAATTTGCGATCAGGTGGTAATTCCCCCTTATTCCGATCTGGATTGCGATCGCTTATTGCGGTCACATATTCCGACGGGACCAAGGTTCCTTTTTAAGTCGAAACTCTGCCCATTTTCAGTTTGTAACTTTCCGATAGTAGTGCATTGCGACAGAAGCATTTATGCCATTCCGATCTGACTTTCCGATCTAGACTATTCCGATCGTGATCTTTGCGACTGACCTTATTGCGACAGCTTTGATTTTGAGTATTCCGATGGTGACTAACATGGACATTCCGATGGACCTTACCTTGACATTCCGATGGATCATTTTTGTTGCATTCCGATGCTTATGACATTAATGCATTCCGATAGGAATGATTTGTAATATTCCGATAGCTTAAGTTTTTAAGTTTTAAAGTTTTAGCAAAGTTTTTAAGTATTAGTTCAATTAAGTTTTCAAAGTATAATTCTAATCTTTTCTTTACGTTTTCAAGCATTTACTTTTAACTTGTCAATTTAGTTTAATCTTTCAAAGCTTTAATTTTACTCTTCGGCACTTAATTATTTGCTATTAGATAAGCAAACCAACACCTTTTTATTAACCAAGAACAAATTATTCCACTTAGAACCGAGATCAATTCGAGGCTGAAATAACTTGTTATACACCTTTTTCCAAAAACCAAGGACCAAAACTCCCAAGTCCAAAGTTCAAACTCCTAATTAAGCGGGTAACATTTACTGTAGAGATTTTTACCACCCAAGAACACCTTTTACCCAGGTTTAAAAATGATAGTCGTAGAAACACGTCTTTTAGGAAAAAGAGCGTATTATGGGCAAGTATTAAGTTGCACGTTTTAGGAAAAACGCGAAACCGAACAAATGCGGGTTCGTTCTCGAGGAGGTGTGTGGATTAATGTGCCAATAAGTATAATCAAAAGTTTGGGGTAGTGTCGTTTTTAGATGAGAAAAGAAAGAAAAACTAAGACGAACTACGATTACAATTAAGCTACGACGAAAGACGTAAAACGCGAACGTAAGTACGTAAAACGTGAAAATTTAAAAATTTTTAAGCTAAAAACAAATTAAAAATGAAAAAGTAGTTCAAAATAATATAAATAAGGATAAAAATCCAATAAATATATTTTTAAACCTTTTATTAATTAAATATTCAATTTTTAATGCTAATTAAAGCCCAAAAATCAAATATAATTAAGAAAAAGTCCAAAATATTATTTTATTGGACAAATAACTCACTTATATTATTTAAAAACTAAAAAGTATTTTTCCTAAATTTTAAATACTATTTTTCTATTTTTAAAACTCTAAAAACTATTTTTAAACTAAAATAATGATTAAAAATAATAAAATAATGCTAAAAATTGTTTGACAATTTTAAAAATCCTAATTTACTCTAATGAACAGTAGAAAAATGAAAAAGTTTGAAAAATCAAATATTTTTCACTAAAAGAAAAAACAGTATACAATTTAAACCCTAATTAACTTAAATTAATTCTAAAAATTAAATAAAAGGTGAACAGTAAAAACTTTTTTAACTAAAAACCTTAAAATGTTTTTCTAAATATAAGAAAAATTTTATAACTGAAAAATCTTACAATTTTACACTAAAAGACAAAATTCAGAAATTAAAAGTTAATTAAAAGTAGCTATTAAATTTGAAAAATACTAAATGAACAGTAAAATAAAAATTAAATAAACAGAAAAATCACAAATAAAATAAGAAAAATAACAAAACTGGTTTCAAAGTCTAATTCCCATTTTTGGTCACTAAAGACAAAAAATTATGAAAACTGACAATGACATGTGACCCCTTTTGTCTTTTTGCTTAGCAGGGGAAATGTTTACACTAGCAGTGGGAAGTGAGTTCTCACTGCCTTCACAAAAATTTTGGTCTGGGCACTTTTGTGCCTAGAACTTGCTTGTTGCTTGGATTTGTGGGCAAACAAAGGCACCCCCACAACCAGTTGGGTTGTGGGGAGTCAACAAAATATAAAAATCACCAAGTTACAAAACAAAATCAAGTAGAAAAACCCTAAAATCAGTCACTGATATAGGAATGGGGCTGTTGGCTTGTTTGCTGATGTGTTTGACAATTGGGTGAGTTTTGGTTGGCCAAAACTCACTCAATCCACTCACAAACCCCCTCAAAGCACTTACAAATCCTAACCTACCCTATATCCTATCAAGCACCTAAATTTGAAGGCCAAAATTCTACAAAAATCATGCAGTTATAGCTAAACTGATTTTTAGACTATGTTTTGTTCAAGACTTGTATTCAAAACTTACCAAATGGTACTAAAACCAACACTTTAGACTGAATAAACACTAAACCACTCAAATGGGTGAATGAAAACAGCTTTCAAATCAAATTCATTACACAAACTCAATCTAAAACTCGAATCCAAACACCCCTTAAAAATCAGAAACATGAGATTAAACAAAGAACTCTACTCAAACTTGCATCAAACCTACCCAAATCAATCCTAACTTGTTCTAAACTGACAAGAAAGCAATATCTTGCATTTGTCCTTCATCCTAACAACTAAACTCTAAAAATAATCAAAAACTCATAGCTATCTAAGCAAGTATAGGAAGAAACAAGTTTTTACCTTGTGACCCTACATCCAGGGATCACCAAGGCTGCTTTGCCTTCTCCATCAAGCCCGGGCTTGAGCTGATCATCTTCAAAGAAGGGTTTTGTTGGTATGCACAGGAAATGATGATGATGGCTTCAAGATCCAACAACATCCAACATGCCAAATTTGTGATTCCTGCTAAGACAAAGAAACAAGAAAAGTGACCTGGATACTCAAGGCTTATGAGAGTATAAGTCTAGCTTATTGATTAAGCTAGCTTATCTCTTTAATCTGATAAAAAAATGGCTTTTCTAAACAAATTTTCTTGAAACTTATTTTTGATAAAAATGATACCTTTTTCATCCAAAAATACTTTCAAAATATTACTGAAATAAAAATAGAATTAAGGGAACTCAGATTATGTAACTCAAACTTTTTTCATTTTCATTACTTAAAATTTAAAGAATACAAAAATCTGGAACAAGATATACATGTGACATGCCACATGTATATATACTACATAGAAGAATAATCTAGAATAACTAAAATGTGATAAACCCTAATCATGGAATTTCCACTTCTGCCCTTAAATCTTGACTGATTTCTTGGTCAATATTGGCCTTCATGTGATTTTCCAGAGCCCATGTGATGATGTAGCTGGTAAAAGTGATCATGGACGTCCAAAAGTGAGTAGTCTCCAAGCAAACACATCACAGCCATTGATTTACTGTATGTTTTTTTGGATTTTTGTAGCAGGGGAAGGACGGGGGGGCCCATTGAGGTGACGGGACAATATTGTGTGAGGTGGGTTTGGTTTAAGACATGATTAATTACTAATCTGGAGGTAATCAAATGATAACCCTTTGATTTGTGATTTTTGTGTTTTAGGGTTTATGTGTTCTTGGAGGGGGTTTAATCTATTTTTCTGGGTTTAATGATTTGAAAAGTTGTTTTGGTGGGAAGTTTAGTTTAAACTGATTAATAATCAGTTTTATTATGTTTAGGGATAGTGGGATTCAGACGTGGAGGAGAGGTGTAGTGTGATTGGTGGAGGGGAGTTGGGTGGGTGACGTGTCAATGGCTAAGTGGTGGTTTGGAGTTTGCTGTTTGGGCAGTTTTAGCCCCCCTATTCACCTTGTCTTGCTACTTTGTAATAACAGCAAAAAACTTTTAATTCCTTTTATAACAAGTTTCAAGCACTTGTCATTTTTGGCACCGCATGTTTTCCAACTTTGGATATGGACTATAGTTGCAATAAATGTAATGTCCAAGGGCTATTCATGCAAACTCTTGTCAATTTAGGGACCCAATGTGTAATAATGATTGTTACAAGGGTTTAAATTGAAAAGTCTTCAAAAGTAGAGGGACCAAAGTTGCCAATCTTCAAAACTTCAAGGGTATATTTGCAAAATCCAAACTTGGGCCCGTTTCATTGTGCGGCTTCGTTTCCCGTGTTCGTTTTTGAATGATTCTTGTGATCTATTGCCTTTTCCTCAATATCCGTACCTAAAAATACACAAGTAACAAACACGAGCATATATTTGGCAGTTTTAATGATATTTTATGCATTTTAAGCCCGATTTGGACGATGAGACTATGTATAAAAGCAGTCTCATCACTCCCCCATACTAAACCATTGCCGTGCCCTCACGCAATGCTAGAATAAAGTATCATAGCACCTCCAAAATTCATATTTATTCACTTTATTGAAATGATAAACTAGCTACACTACTACTATTACTACTACTTGCGTTTTAGACATAATGTATGATTTTCATCGCAAAATGGGACGTTTAGGTTCATAGAATAAGAACACGTGAATGCTTCGTTAGAAATAATTTCGTCGTCCTCGATTTTCACCCCAATTCCATGCCAAGCGTGCAACGAGATCATTGTCATTATAAGTTAGTAATGCTAACACTACTCATATGCCCTAATTACGTACTTATCCTCCCATTATTCCTAAGTTGTATCTCTTATATTTTATTTTGTCTTGATGATCACGAGGATACATAGTTGACTTATGCGATAATAGAGATTTAGATCTAAAAATAGAGTCCTAACGGTGTAACTAAGACCATCAAATCAATAACCCCTCCTAATAGACAACGATGTTAAAAAATTAAGTTGACAAGAAGAATCGATAAACACGGTTTTATAACGGTTTTGAACATGAGACTTATTACCAAGACTTTTATACGCCCCCTAACGGAAGGGCCTTATTATCTTTGGTTTACCTCCATCTTTTATTCAACTTCGCCATGAAGCTTTTATTATGACTTCGGTCTTGCCTTGCCTTTTATTATCCGCCATCATCGGTGGTTTTATTAGCCAATGACGTATATCCTCACGCTAAAGCGAATTTTGGATCTTTAAAGCTTCGAAGATTAAGGCTTGATTCACTTTCAATTTTGCATAGATTTTAGGCCTTGTGGGGCTTCAAATTGTTTGCTAGATTTGGGTGAGCACTTGAAATCTTATTATTAGGTGAAGCTTTCGATTATTCGGGTGCCAATACTTCAAAACCGTGACGCTGGTGATACCTTAATGTCTTCCCAATTTAATTACACGGAAGCTACTAGAAAAGACTAGAAACCCAACAATCCTAACTAAACCGCTAAGTCAATATTTATTAAGCAAAAATATTTACAAGCGAAGGGAGAATAAGCAAATAACGAGAACACATGAGTTTTTGAAAGAATACGAGTACTCTACGTTTAGCATAGTAACTTATAATTAACTCTATCATTTCTCGTCCTCATTTAAGAGACTTAGCCTAATGTGTAGTTAAGGAATCAAAGCTAAGTGCTCAACACGCACGGTCGAGTCAAAAATTACTCTTATTCTCGCCATCGGAAAACCTACATTCGTGTCTTCAAACACTTATAATACATGAGAAAAATTTAAAATTTGGCCATTTTTAGCCTTATTTTGCAACAAAAACGATAAACAAAAAGATAAACTTTGGAAAACGTGAAGGTTTGGCAAGGCAAGTATCTATTCACCCCCCATACTAAAGTTAAACATTGTCCTCAATGTTTCGATTCTAGGGGTGCAAACACCCCCATACTAGAGACGTAGTCGAATGCCTAATCTAGCATGGAAAGGGTAAAACGAATAACCTAAAAGCCGTTTATGAATTATGCTAATAAGATAAACGTTAGAACATAAAAGGATATCATCGGATATCGGAATCTCCAAGGGCAACGATCGAAGCTCGAGTGGTACGTAAAACGAACACGAGAGGCTTCAATGATGACGATGTACCTAATGAATCACAATCACGAACAACCACGAAACAAAAGTTGCAAGGGCACAAATCCCCTCACATTAACTAATTAGAAAGCAATAATATGTACATGGATAAGCATGGGTCTCCCCCACGAGGCACCTTGTTTTTGATAACCGAGTCAAAAGCTCGACTCGAATCCCCCTAAATGTGATCATTTAGGGATATACTTGGTTCGGTCATTTTTGGTGGGACTTACATGTAATCAAGGCCCAAAAGCAACCGTGTATAAAGGCAAAACCTCTATACCGGGATCAAAGATCGTGTCTTCGTTTTCGGATGATAAACGAAACAACACGACTTTCAACATCATCGTCCCAAAGGGACACAAGAAAATAGCATAAGAAGAGAAGGGTGGGACATTGGTTGGGCATAAAAATCGAGTCACTTGAGGTAAACTCATACCGTAAGTGTAGAAAGATTTTCTAGTGACTACTTCGGTAAAAGACTGAGATTTTATCTTAAACGTGATACCGGGGTCAAAAATCTCGTCCTCGGTGGAGAATTGTGAGGGAACAAATGGGGCTTCCCCCATACTAGATCCACACAAAATGTCGTCAAAAGAAGTAGACGCGTTTGTAGCAAGCTCAATTAAGCGAGGTGATGACGGAGTTAGCATTGGAAAAAATTTCAAATAAATTGTAAAATATTTTCCTTTTTCATTTTTTAACTCTTTGTTAAGAAAACCCAAGTTGATTAAATTGAAAATATTTGGTGTTTCTAAAACAATTCTAGGCACACTTAAAATTTCCACATTTATCTTGAAGGCGGGAGGAGGATTTAAATGTTTAAAATGTGAATCGATTAATAAAACATCCCCCTCCGGGCTAACGCAACGGTCTTCATCAAACTCGAAAATTAAAGGCGGATCATCAAGAATACGTTTGATCTCGGAAAAGTCTCCATCGGGATCAAAAACGTCTTCTCTTCCTCGTGGAAGAGGTTGAGCAATAAAATCGTTGATAATCGAGTCGCTAGCTTCAACCGTCGTGAAACTAGGAAAAGAAGGCTCTTCTATTGAAGATTTTGTCTTTGTCGTTTCGACCTCGATATCGAAAAACGTATCGATGTGAGCAAGGCCATCGGCGGACTTCTCACATGATAAATCCAAAATCTCACTCGGTGTGGGATTAGGAGTAAAAGGCTCGTCTCGTGACGATTTTGCCTTGACGGTTTCAACTTTGTCCTTCGAAGGGATCGAACGTGGGTTTTCAAACATTTTAGCAAAATTACTAACACGTCCCTTCGGAATTAATTTTCGTTCATCTTGTAAAAACGAGGGTTTAATGATTTCCTTTAAAACCTTTTCACATTTTTCTTTTTCAAAATCACTTGATGGAATTTCTTTGTCAAAATTAAGTGTATATTGATTTAGAAAATCCTCAATAATTTCATCCTCATTAGAAAAATTAGGTTTACAAGGTATTAGATTTAAAACTCCCAAGTATCCTACGAGTTTTTTCTTTGGTTTATTTTCAAAAACATTTTTCAAAACTTCGTTGGATGACTTTTTCGTTTCCTCTACGGTTTTGCAAGACGATGAAGGTTGCACGACTCTAAAATTCGAGAGATATGGATCAATGCGAGACGTATGAGTCTTAGGAGTCGATAAAGCTTTAACCTCTCCCTCGGAATTAGGATTGGTGTTATTAGATAAAGAATTAAATTTTTCCACTAAGCCCTCGAACATTAAAAGAAATTTATCTCTCTCTCTCTATCATGATTTTTTCTTTCATTAGCATGATTTTCCTTAATGCTATCCACATGTCCTTTCCACATCTCTTCATTTTGATCATACACACGTTGTTGCTCTTCAAAAAGGGTGTCATAATCGTTTTCCATTTTTTTGAAAGTGTCCCTTGGGGTTGCCATTCGTTTATTACAAGTTTCCTTAAGGCTAGTCATTTGTTCTTCAACCATCGTTAAATTCTCATTATTTCGTCTCACAAAATCATTAAAGGCATTATGAATAGACTCATCATTACAATTAAAAGACAAATCATACGACGAATAAAACAAAGACGATGGGTGACCTTGGTCGTAAGATTGAAAATTATTACCAAGATCACGTGGAGCGGAGTTATAGATATAACCCCCTCGACCTCCATTAACCTCACAATAAAAACAATTGTCACCATCGGGCGGGCCTCCACAATTTGGACACGAATAATATCCCCCATGATTCGACATGATGCAACGAGAACGGTGTTACGAGAATTAAACGTTATAGAGGGTGAAAGAAGAGAATTATGAAATTAGAGGGAATGTAGAAGATTATTTTTGTGCTTTTGATTGTTTTTTAATTTTTTTGGTATTTTGAATGTATTACGTAGACAAAAATCTACAAATCTCTCCTCGAATCGATTTTCTCAATTAAAAGATCCTCAAGGAATGAAAACGATCACGTGGAGTGAACGCCTTCGATGACTTTAGAACGTTGGTGGAACACCAAAACGTTCAAGAGGGTTTAATCTAGAAAACAAGCAAATATATATACGTAGATAATACTTTAGTTGGCAAACCCTCGATTAGCCCTTTTTCTCAAAACATGCACAAGCAAGCCGGGGAAACGAGGCGGCGCTAAGCACTTAAGAGCCTTTTTCCCTTAGGTCGTGAAATACAACCGCCTTATACCCACCTTATAGTTTGTGTTAATTGAAATTAAGCCTCACGAAAGTATTTATCTATTTTGCCTTTTACTTTTTCTTTGGATTCGAATACAATGATCGAGTGATGAAATCCCGAATCGAGGTTGTGATTTCTCACGTATTTGGAGTACTTGTATTTTATTGTTCTACGTAAATACAATATATTAATAATATTCACAATAAAAACGAAAACCAATATATCTACAATATAGTAAAATGATGTTGTGTGTTTAAGTTAGGAAAACTAAACACAATTTATTTGGATACTATAATATAATAAGGAAAAATAACAAAAATGAGTATGTACGATATTTACGCTTTTCAAAATTAGAAAAGCAAAAACGCACCACTCACAAAAACACGATACTAATAATGGCACACTAAAAACACCTCCCCGGCAGCAGCGCCATTTTGATAGTCGTAGAAACACGTCTTTTAGGAAAAAGAGCGTATTATGGGCAAGTATTAAGTTGCACGTTTTAGGAAAAACGTGAAACCGAACAAATGCGGGTTCGTTCTCAAGGAGGTGTGTGGATTAATGTGCCAATAAGTATAATCAAAAGTTTGGGGTAGTGTCGTTTTTAGATGAGAAAAGAAAGAAAAACTAAGACGAACTACGATTACAATTAAGCTACGACGAAAGACGTAAAACGCGAACGTAAGTATGTAAAACGTGAAAATTTAAAAAATTTTAAGCTAAAAACAAATTAAAAATGAAAAAGTAGTTCAAAATAATATAAATAAGGATAAAAATCCAATAAATATATTTTTAAACCTTTTATTAATTAAATATTCAATTTTTAATGCTAATTAAAGCCCAAAAATCAAATATAATTTAGAAAAAGTCCAAAATATTATTTTATTGGACAAATAACTCACTTATATTATTTAAAAACTAAAAAGTATTTTTACTAAATTTTAAATACTATTTTTCTATTTTTAAAACTCTAAAAACTATTTTTAAACTAAAATAATGATTAAAAATAATAAAATAATGCTAAAAATTATTTGACAATTTTAAAAATCCTAATTTACTCTAATGAACAGTAGAAAAATGAAAAAGTTTGAAAAATCAAATATTTTTCACTAAAAGACAAAACAGTATACAATTTAAACCCTAATTAACTTAAATTAATTCTAAAAATTAAATAAAAGGTGAACAGTAAAAACTTTTTTAACTAAAAACCTTAAAATTTTTTTCTAAATATAAGAAAATTTTTATAACTGAAAAATCTTACAATTTTACACTAAAAGACAAAATTCAGAAATTAAAAGTTAATTAAAAATAGCTATTAAATGTGAAAAATACTAAATGAACAGTAAAATAAAAATTAAATAAACAGAAAAATCACAAATAAAATAAGAAAAATAACAAAACTGGTTTCAAAGTCTAATTCCCATTTTTGGTCACTAAAGACAAAAAATTATGAAAATTGACAATGACATGTGACCCCTTTTGTCTTTTTGCTTAGCAAGGGAAATGTTTACACTAGCTGTGGGAAGTGAGTTCCCACTGCCTTCACAAAAATTTGGGTCTGGGCACTTTTGTGCCTAGAATTTGCTTGTTGCTTGGATTTGTGGGCAAACAAAGGCACCCCCACAACCAGTTGGGTTGTGGGGAGTCAACAAAATATAAAAATCACCAAGTTACAAAACAAAATCAAGTAGAAAAACCCTCAAATCAGTCATTGATATAGGAATGGGGGCTGTTGGCTTGTTTGCTGATGTGTTTGGCAATTGGGTGAGTTTTGGTTGGCCAAAACTCACTCAATCCACTCACAAACCCCCTCAAAGCACTTACAAATCCTAACCTACCCTATATCCTATCAAGCACCTAAATTTGAAGGCCGAAATTCTACAAAAATCATGCAGTTATAGCTAAACTGATTTTTAGACTATGTTTTGTTCAAGACTTGTATTCAAAACTTACCAAATGGTACTAAAACCAACACTTTAGACTGAATAAACACTAAACCACTCAAATGGGTGAATGAAAACAGCTTTCAAATCAAATTCATTACACAAACTCAATCTAAAACTCGAATCCAAACACCCCTTAAAAATCAGAAACATGAGATTAAACAAAGAACTCTACTCAAACTTGCATCAAACCTACCCAAATCAATCCTAACTTGTTCTAAACTGACAAGAAAGCAATATCTAGCATTTGTCCTTCATCCTAACAACTAAACTCTAAAAATCATCAAAAACTCATAGTTATCTAAGCAAGTATAGGAAGAAACAAGTTTTTACCTTGTGACCCTACATCCAGGGATCACCAAGGCTGCTTTGCCTTCTCCATCAAGCCCGGGCTTGAGCTGATCATCTTCAAAAAAGGGTTTTGTTGGTATGCACAGGAAATGATGATGATGGCTTCAAGATCCAACAACATCCAACATGCCAAATTTGTGATTCCTACTAAGACAAAGAAACAAGAAACGTGACCTGGATACTCAAGGCTTATGAGAGTATAAGTCTAGCTTATTGATTAAGCTAGCTTATCTCTTTAAGCTGATAAAAAAAATGGCTTTTCCAAACTAATTTTCTTGAAACTTATTTTTGATAAAAATGATACCTTTTTCATCCAAAAATACTTTCAAAATATTACTGAAATAAAAATAGAATTAAGGGAACTCAGATTATGTAACTCAAACTTTTTTCATTTTCATTACTTAAAATTTAAAGAATACAAAAATCTGGAACAAGATATACATGTGACATGCCACATGTATATATACTACATAGAAGAATAATCTAGAATAACTAAAATGTGATAAACCCTAATCATGGAATTTCCACTTCTGCCCTTGGATCTTGACTGATTTCTTGGTCAATATTGGCCTTCATGTGATTTTCCAGAGCCCATGTGATGATGTAGCTGGTAAAAGTGATCATGGACGTCCAAAAGTGAGTAGTCTCCAAGCAAACACATCACAACCATTGATTTACTGTATGTTTTTTTGGATTTTTGTAACAGGGGAAGGACGGGGGGGCCCATTGAGGTCACGGGACAATATTGTGTGAGGTGGGTTTGGTTTAAGACATGATTAATTACTAATCTGGAGGTAATCAAATGATAACCCTTTGATTTGTGATTTTTGTGTTTTAGGGTTTATGTGTTCTTGGAGGGGGTTTAATCTATTTTTCTGGGTTTAATGATTTGAAAAGTTTTTTTGGTGGGAAGTTTAGTTTAAACTGATTAATAATCAGTTTTATTATGTTTAGGGATAGTGGGATTCAGACGTGGAGGAGAGGTGTAGTGTGATTGGTGGAGGGGAGTTGGGTGGGTGACGTGTCAATGGCTAAGTGGTGGTTTGGAGTTTGCTGTTTGGGCAGTTTTAGCCCCCCTATTCACTTGTCTTGCTACTTTGTAATAACAGCCAAAAACTTTTAATTCCTTTTATAACAAGTTTCAAGCACTTGTCATTTTTGGCACCGCATGTTTTCCAACTTTGGATAAGGACTATAGTTGCAATAAATGTAATGTCCAAGGGCTATTCATGAAAACTCTTGTCAATTTAGGGACCCAATGTGTAATAATGATTGTTACAAGGGTTTAAATTGACAAGTCTTCAAAAGTAGAGGGACCAAAGTTGCCAATCTTCAAAACTTCAAGGGTATATTTGCAAAATCCAAACTTGGGCCCGGTTCATTGTGCGGCTTCGTTTCCCGTGTTCGTTTTTGAATGATTCTTGTGATCTTTTGCCTTTTCCTCAATATCCGTACCTAAAAATACACAAGTAACAAACACGAGCATATATTTGGCAGTTTTAATGATACTTTATGCATTTTAAGCCCGATTTGGACGATGAGACTATGTATAAAAGCAGTCTCATCAAAAAACGAAGAAAACAAAGGGGAAAAGGAAATTGGCTATACTCACATGTGATTCACCTCACCTCAACCACATCCTACAATAAAAACCTCATCTTCCACTACCAGAAAGACCCCACAAGTACCTCTCACAAGTCGACACCTGGCAAACAATCATGACATGGCAAAATCAACGAACTAGAGCCATTCCTTGGTCACCAAGCACTTAATGAACGTCCCTGATTCATCCAAGCAAGCTGGCAACAAGCCAAGAAGCTTCTGCAAGGCTAGTTTAGGGAATTTAGTTTGTTAGGGTTTATGAACTGTGTTCTAAGCATTTGCCTATAAAAGGAGGCCCAAGATGTGGAGTACCCCTTTGTTACATTTTCTAGCATTCTAAATTGTATTTACTTTCAAGTTTTAATAAAAGTTGGTTTTTGAAAAGTTCAAGTGTAATTCCTTTTTATAAAATTGAAGCTGTTGTTTAGGTGCTTGAATTTGAGTTCCATATTCATTTTTGATGTTTGTGTGCGGTTTGTTTAGGATTCAGATATTGTTTGGTAGGATTTTAAAATTTTCACAAAATATTTTCAAGTTTTTGTCATAAACGTTTAGGGTTCTAAGTTCTTGATTCTTCAAGTAACTTTGGATCGTATGGTTTATAAACACTCCTTTCCATCTTAGGTTAATCATATCTAAGGTGTAAGGCTTGGTTTCAAATCTAGGATAGTAAACACTTTTGGAATTTTGTTTTCAAAAGTGGTCTGTGGAAGCATATTGATCTATTGTTCATAGCTTCAATTGTTGATGTTGTGGATAACAAGGTTGTAGATCTATTGTCTTGCCTCTCAAGTTGTCCATACTTGAAGGGCTTGGACTGGTCTTTCATAACTAAGCTTCTGTAAGCACTAAAAAGGTGCTTATTAGGCTGCTGTTATATCTTGTCCCGTTAGTTTGATTTCATTTATTGTTAACCCCAACCCTGCTTCAAGGATTGATTAAGGCTTGTTACCAGCAGGCTTTAGGAAAGAATTCGAGTATTGGGTTGGTTGTTTCTTCATTGTGGAAGGAGATTCACCATTGAAGGCCCTTGGGATCAACCTTTGATCCTCCTTTTGGGTGTTTTATTGTCCAAGTACCTTGGTCTTGTTCTAGCTATTGAACAAGGTCCAAGAAGCATAGCTGAATCCCCCTAGGAAGTTGTGGGGGATAGGTTTGTTTTCTCTTTAAAATTCCTCTCAATAAATTTGTCTTAAAATCTGTTAAGTGAAAGTGCTATGTGATTTTGTGCATTTATGTTTGTAGGATCAAGTTTTTAGTTCATTTCTATTAGTAGTCACCTAGTAGACTTGTAGGAATCATAAAAGGGGTAGGTTATTTGAAAAAATTGGAAACCAAGTTAAAATCAGTCAAACAAGGGATTTAAGGGGTGTTTGGTTGAGCAAGGCCTTAAGGCCTTTGCTTCTTGGTTTTTAAAGTTTGTAGGCCAGTAATAGTAGTTTTTAAGTTGTCTTAGCATATTGGGAAGTTCACTAAACCTATAACTAAGTTTTGCTCAATTTATCAAAAACCTATCAAAAGGGATTTGGTTTGATATCAAACACATCAGAAGCTGCCATTTGTTTAAAACTTTGATTCAAGGGGTGAATTTTTGTTTGAAAGTAGTTTTCATTGGTGTGTATCTCTACATAATCTATTCTCTTTGATTGGTAGCTTATTGGATAAGCCAAGAGCTTGTAAAGTTCATTGAAGTGGTCAAATGCTCCAGCAAATGACCACCTCTATTTGACCTCCACATTTGCTTGCACCCCTAAGATTTTGGATTGTGTTGCTTGTTATCTCTGCTTTGGTTGCTATTTTTCTTGTTTAAACTGGTTGTGTGCTTATTTGAAGCCTATTAAGCTAAGTGGCTTATAGTGCTTAACTTGCCAAAATTAAGCATAGTAAGACCACTGTCTTGCTAACCTCATTGGTCTAGACCTCTAGACTTGATCCAAAACAGCTTCAAACATGCTTATTTCCATCTCATAATCTAGTCCTGCAAGTTTGGTAACTTTTGGGACGCGTTGATTTTCGTTGACCAAGGCAAAAAGTGCTTATAGTCAGTCCTGCTTATTGAAATGCGCAACAACTTTGTTTTTGTACTTTTTATTATTTATCTCATCACATAAGCTTAACTGGTAGAAATCAGAACTTAATAAGAGCTTTTCACTAGGAAATCAACTTTTCTTATTTTAACTAAGTGCGTATTTGTTCACACAACTTATTGTACTGGATTATTGGGGTTTTCTTTGTTGATTAGTCTTATTTAAGCTATTTGTGAGCTTTTGAAACAAACCAGAGCTTCTGAAACATCCTAGGTCTCTAACCCGACTATTTTGTCCTTGAGTGGATTTCTGTTTGGCTTATTTCTAGCTTATTGGGTTTGATTTTTCAAAATTTATTTTCACAGATCTGTTAGGCATCTCAAAAGAAGGTTGTGTGTTTAATTAGAGCTTATGGCATTGGCTTATTGCTTAATGGGCTTATTGGCCCAATAAGAATAAGCTATTGACCTTTTAAGCTGTGATAAGCTCAAAACCAGCTTTTAGGCCATCAGAATTTTGTGTTTAGAATTAATTTTTGAGTCAGATAGGGCTTTTTTAGGTCATTTGGGCCTTGTTTGACTTTTTGGGCCCATTTAGCCCATTAAGGTTGACTGTTTTCTATTTTAGCCCATTTGGGGGCCCATTACGGGTAATTTGGTCATTTTACTTTCATTTTCTGATTATTTAGGTTAATATATACTAGTTTGCAAGTTTTTATAATTTTTTATAATTTTTGGATTTTCAATATTATTTTAATATTATTTTAATATTATTTAATATTATTTTATTATTAAATTTCAAATTTCACATTTTTACACTTTTTATATTTTTCTTAGGTTTAATACATTAAAATTGGATTTTTGCAACTCTTAGATTAATTTTATCATCATTTTTCTAATTTCTAGAATTATTTTAAGTTTTTAATAGTTTTAATCATTTTAAATAGTTTTAATTAGTTTAAAAATTTATAAAAAATAGTTTTTAGTCTTATTTAGTCATTTTAGAGTTTTACAAAGTGAAAAATGTTTATTTGAGCTTTTTAATAATTATTTTGATTTTTAGGGCTTTAATTAGCATTTAAAAATTAATATTTAATTAATTAAAAGGTTTGAAAAAGTTTTGATCATTTGTAAACTCTTAGTTTATTTAATTTGATTTTTGGTAATTTTTTTGGGAATTTTTAGAATTAATTTTTATTTTAGCTCTTTTTACGGTTTTAATTTTAGTCGTCGTAGTAATAATTTTCACGTCTTCGTCATTCTATTTTCTCATCCCCTTCTTTCAAATATTAATCTCAAATCTCATTGCATTTTAGTCACACACATATACCTCCTTGGGAATCGAACTTTCACCTTTGGGTCATTAACACTTGATTTTCCTAAGTCATTTGTTTAATACTCACCGCTTTTACGCCTTTTTCCTAAAAGGTCGTAATTTACCACAATCACAATAGTTAATAGTTCACAAATTTAGGGACTTTTACAACTAGGTACTCAACACAATTCAAGGCAACATTCGGGTCCAACAATCATTCATGACTTATGTTCATTTTTATTTACATAGCATGTATCCCCCTCGCGGGTAAAAACATTTGAAATAAGTAAGAGGGAGGCTATAGACTCACCTTAGGTAGTAGTGGTAGTATTAATAACTACGACGTAAACGAAGTCGATCACCGACGATGTGGATGCCCTGGGAAATCAAATACAACACCTAACGGATAAACATGTAATGAATCAACTACTTCAAGTACCATCAAGTACTGTATATAAATAATTAAAGTCACTCAAAGTTTATATACACTCACGCCAAAAATCCATACAAGTGATATTTACTAGACTCGTTCATTGTTATACGTTACTAAGACTATTACTCAAATTACAATTCTGCCGGTACGTACTAAAAGTACGGGTTGTTTTCCTATACTTAGACGTCACCAAAAATTATGAGAAAATTTGTAAAAATCATTTCCAACCTGTATAAAGCCCATATTAAATTTTGATAAAAAGATCTCACTTCTAAGACCCACTGCTCGTCACATTTCTAAACTCAAAATTTCGGACAGTTTTGTACATTCGCGTTGTAAAACCTTTTTGACCTTCTTAAGCATTTCCGTTTACAAATTCGACTATTAATTATGAAAATAGACTCAAGATGCTAAGTTTATACCTTGATAACAGTCTCTAATCATTTTTAAAAATAAACTTATTGTCCCCGAGATTTGACTTAAAATAGAATATAATTTCGGATTATGTCGACTTTCATCTCCCGGTACACGAAAATTCTAAGTATCATAACTTTTGACTCGTTTGGGGTTAAAAGCTCTATCTTATACCAAAACGAAGCTAGAAAGAAGCTCTACAACAACATCCTATCTTCTCAACCTTAGCTCAGACTTAAACCCAGGAAAATTAGCCCTAAAGTTTCTGACCTAAAATGACTCTTTCAAAATCATATCAAAACATCTTTTCGACCCATTTCAATCATTCGTATACCCCTAATAACATCTAACAAACATCCTAATCAAATCACAATACCCTAGATCACTTGTATATTCATTCTCATCTAAAATCCAAATCAAAAATCACACATGCAATACAAAGAAATATTATTAAAATATTATTAACACAAATATAGGACCATACCATGAACAAAATAGATCAAAGCTTCAAGAACACCGAAACCCCATGTGAGCCGTGGGGTTTGGGGCTGAAATCACCAAGGGAAAATATTTCCCATGCTCCAATATTATAGTAGTGTGTTCCTAAACACAATCAAACACAAACCCACGAAATTAATTAGATCAAATCATAGTTTTTATCAAAATATGTCAAAAATTAAATCTTGAAAAAAAATGTTGTTGCATGTTTGATTTTTGTTGTGGGATTTACTTAACTTGATGTTAGAAACATGGGTCATTGATTATATTTTGAGAAAACAATTTTTGATGGTGGATTGAGGTGTTGGTGGTGTTGCCGTAAGTTTTGAGAGAGAAAGGGAGAGAGGGTGAAATTTTTTATTAGTTGAAATGAAGTGTGTGTGTGGTGAATGTTTTTGTAAAAGGTGGGAGGACCTTTGTGCAAATATGACTTTCTTTTGTTCTTATTAATAAAACATGTGCTAAAGAGCGGGATTATGACTAGTAGTTGGTTTTGAAAATTTACGGAAGTCGGTTTTTGTCCCGTCTACCTCAAAATACTTTTAAATGGTTCAAACGCACACAAAACGAATATTCCTATGGTTCTGACTTGACTTAAAATGTAATAAAAATAAAAACTTCGAAAAACTCAAATATCGATCAATCGATAATAAAAGATAAATTTTGGGCATCCGTCGGTATCATAGTTGTTATCGGTACTTCTTAAATCGTCAAACGTAAAAATTAAGGCCTCGGTCATTGGTTTAAAATTAAACCGTCAAATATATAACAAACAAAATTTCCTAAAAATTTCAAAAATATTCGTAAAATATGATTAAATAAATGACATTGGGCTCGGGGTATCACATCCTCAAGTGAGTCACAACTTAAGAGAGATGCCCATACTGAACAGCTCTTGAGACAATAACTTAGCACCATACGACACATTCACCGGTATCACATCCTCCCCTCCTTAAGGGAGTGACGTCCGGGCGCTCTCCGGTTCTTATACTCACATTTCGTACTACTAGAAAGATGAGGGTACTTCTTCCTAAAGATGTCTTCACGTTCCGATGTGGATTTCGGTTCACGTCTCGGGTTCCATCGTACCTTCACAATGAGTATTATACCTTGCTTCAATCTCTTAACATCTCGATCCATGATCTCCACTTGAATATCCCAAATTCTTCCTACGGTTATCAACACATCTTCTTTTCACAGCTTCTCGCGGTTAACAAGTGATTCTTAATATACACCATCTCTTCCGTAGTCTCTCGAATCATTTCAAGTCCATTCAACTGACTTTTTCCTACTTCATTCCATCCAACTGGCGATCTATATTTTCATCAACATAATTCTTCAAATGTTGTAGCTTCAATGCTAACATGGTAAATGTCGTTGTACAAAGATACTACCAACGACAAGTGTCGATCTCAAAAACTGCCAAAGTTAAGCACACATTATCGGAACATGTCTTCCAACATTCGAATCATCCTTTCACTTGGTCCATCAGTCTCACAAAATGAATAAAATAAAATAAAAAATTAATCATAAAGAAAACAAAATCACACGGGCCACACATAACCCCATCGAAAGCGTTCAGAATATACGATACGATGTAATTACTGCTAGTCGTACGAAATAACCTTATTGCAATATCATGTACATACAAACCTAATTCGTCAAAAACGAATTCATCTATACGGAAATCATTCGACGTATACATAACTCTCTTGAAGACATCACAATTCAATCAAACATAAGACCATAATGAAACACATACAACCACATTACGACATGTTTGCAAAATAGCCAAACCATGACAAGTAAATAAGTTCAATCAAGTTAACTCATGCTTGCTAATCATCCAAGCCATGGTAAAGTAAGAATATTTGACGGGATTTTGGATGAGTCCAGTCAAAAGAAAATTACAAGTTAAAGCAAGTTCACGGCTTGCTAGCTATAGATGCATATCCAAAAAGAAAGAAAATAAATACATATGTCATCGCAGGGTGCTCACACACACGGATCCATACCCAAAAGATATTACAAGAACACCATCTCACTTCTGTCCCAAGCGTGGTCAAAATCTCAATAAGCATCGTCGTTCACAGTTAAAAAGGTATTACATTGGACACATGATCCACAATCATACTTCAATTCATACTACAGCCTTGAGCTCGCATAATGTACAATCATTCGACTAAATCACATACCATATAAACTCATAAAAGGCAAGGGTTTACCACAAAAACATCAACTATGTCTATCTGTCGTTTAACCATCGTTGACAAATGAAAATTGAGTCAAGCAAGGAGGATTCCTCACGTTAATAAACGAAGACGGCAAATGGAATTGTCTTCCAACTACCGATGCACAGTTGGTAAACTTCAATAGTTTATCGCGTGTCGTTTGACATATCAAAAGAACGAGAAAAGAAAATAATTAAAGTACGATTCATTTGATGTAGGAGATGTCTTCGTCATTTCTCTCAGAGTTACTCGAACTCAGATTTCATATACTTTGGCAGTGTCCTATTTTTGTTAAAAATCTCTTCTCAAGTGTTGGTACCAACCCCTTTGGTATTTCATCAACACCCTAGTGATTCCGATGGAATTCGCACATTACTTCCAACCAATAAAAACATTTTTCCATAATTACTCGGTCACGGTGACTTACTAAGTCAATGTCAAACGAGAAAAAACGATTTCACGGAACACAAGAAAATTCAAAAATTTCTTTAGGAATCAAAGAGAATACGATTACTTGCATAAGGATCCACCGTTTTAAAAGTGCTTTCATCCAAACATTTATCAAAACACTACAAGTTTCAAGATGACCAATTGATTTGACACGATAGTGCTCCTCCTAAACTATGCATAACTAGATAGATCATGCATACTTGAGGACCATGCAACGACAACCAACAAAACAGGACTCTTCCCAAATTATGAAAAGTTAGCTAAGCTGTGCATAATTGAGGATCGAGTAACAACACAAACATTATTATTACACACCGAATATGACTATGAAAGTTTTCGACCTAATCTTCAAAATAATTAAATCATTTGAAATGAGAAAATATAGTTACTATCGTTTCAAAGAACACATCAAACATATTTTTTTTCATACACTTTGAAAACATACTTTAGCTTTGCCTTTTTGTGAGAAAAATAAATAAATATATAAATCGACACCATTTGCATTTGGTTCAACAAAACATTTCGCACACTCATACATATTTTCGAAACAGATTGTTCACAAAATAACGATAAGGTGGTTCCAGATTAAAGATCATTGCAAGCATAACAAATAATAAAAAAAAATCAAAGAGATCATTTAATATAAACGAGCAATATATTTTCCAACAGAAATTAACTACATTAGAAATGAAAATACTTCGAAGACATGACCAGAGTTTCGAGAAAACAACAACAATCTTATCGAATCATTAAGTGGACATCGAACATCATCACGAGCGCCAAAAATAGGACAAGGATCATAATTCCCATCGTCTCGAGTTACACACACATTCCACCAAATTTTAGGTTCCAATAACCGAAAGGAGAAATGTTACGGGGTCCATGAAGAGGACAAAAATACACCGGGTGACATACCCTCATTATCAAGTACTAGCAAAGTAGTAAATAAAATAAAAATAAAATAAATAATGGTCTCATACCATGGCCCATATTAAAACGAAAAAAAATCACAGGACTACCTAAGTTTAGATATAGGCTCGCAAAATCGAAGAAGTGATGTTGTGTGATCGAACCATCGTGACTTAAAACATTATGTCTTAAGAAATTAATACAAGTATGCGTTTGCTGGGTAATCCACTTGCGTATTCTAATTAATGTTACCTTGTACATTGTAAAAGCGAACACTTGCACATTTTTAATTTATGTTACACCATTAAGGAATTTATACTTTTCATTTTTCAACTTACAAAGTTTTCATTTCTAAAATTATCACAATCTCAAGAAAATTACTAACATTAGTAGATTCGGTGACTCGGTTATCAAAATCAATAAAATCATTAGGTTTGAAAATCTCGATACTTGTGTCAAAATCTCATTAATATTCATATCTTAAGCACAAAAAACGTTCATAGTAAGATTTTTCAAAGTTTTACGTTATTATTATTACGACTTATCTTATCACGTATATACAAGTATCCAGCATGACTCAAACTATTCCAATTAACTCTTAAAAATCAACCTTTGACTTTTTATTGTACATAAGTCTTTCCTTAAAACTGATCTTTTACATCACATTCACGCGACTCGACTTTTTATTGTACGTAAGTCTTTACTAATGAGATCTCACATGGATTTATGTCAAATAACTTACTAGTTTAAGTCGAGACTTGAATCTCAATAATAATAATAAAATAAATAATTAAAATGCTTATTGCGATAATTCTGAAATGTAGAAAGTTCCAATTTTTAAATCTTAAGCCAATTCTCAAGTAATTTTAAAATTGACACATCTCGCAACATAATAAAATAACGTTCCATCAACATTTAATAATTCATTTCAAGTTTTAGAATTTCTCACTTAAATTGTATATTTTGATTTTATCCCAGTTTATTCACAACAAGGAGTTATAGGTTCTAGTTTATACCAATGCATTCATAAATATAACTTGACCTTATGTCTAAAATAAAACAAATTTTTACAAAGTCTCTAGCTCCAAAATACGAGGCCAATTTTTCTACTCATTTTCTATATTAAAAGATAAGCCAAAAGTTTACCATAATGACCCAAAAATTAATTCATATAAAACCTCAAGCCGTCTATACTCGATATTCATATAGTTAATTTCGCCAATAACTCCTTTTTCAAATTAAATTAAACAAATTCTTGACAAACCCATCACAAGCTTCTAGTATCAAATTATTAATATATGAAAACAAGGATTTTACGAGTAATATAAATTACTTATTATGATTTACCAACCAAGTTTGAAGGAAAAAGAATTTCACTTTGTCCACCTATTTTACATGTTAAAAGATGCCTCATACGTCATTTTTAACCAAAATTTTCATTCACCATACATTTAATATGTAAGACGTTTTATGCTTAACTCATTCAATTAACAAAATTCAATGTTTATTTAACTGGCACAAGTGTCAGACCTCGTCATATATAATATTAATATTCAAAATAATGAAACACCAAAACAAAATGAAATAAACGCAACGAGCACACGTGTGTCAATGCTATAAGTGTTGATATTGGCTTCAGGTGGATCTCACAATCGTACGTAATAAAATTAACACAAAACAACCAAACTTCAAGCTATCACGCTTGATCACAAAGCTAATCTATCCTTAAAACGCATCTTTAAATTCGAGTAGAATGATAAAAACGATTAAATGGCGATACGCCTCAACCACGGTTTACAATAAACACATATGATTCGCCGCCACGGTGTACGCATCGTCGATTATACTTCGGCTATATTTACGCGAACTAATATATCAAACCCATAAGAATAAGGGAAAGAAAAATAGTACGTTAGTAATTTACGTTCCAAAAAGAAGGTGTCCCAAAATGACACATCACAGTGCGATAACGACAATCGGGATCAATCTAGTCGATATACAATATGTTACGAAGCATTATATACGTATCTAGAGTATCAAACGAGGTTCACACTCGGTTATTCGAACAATAAATAATTATTAAGATCGATGATTGGCGGTGAGGCCAAATTATGAACAAAATCGCATTATAAAAATATACGATAATCACGCAAGGACCATTGCTTCACGTGCAATGCCTTTAAATACCATAGCATATACATACCTATACATATAATCATTCCTACATACACGTAGGATCACAACGCAGTGTTGCCATGTAATGCAATGTAGCCGGTATACCAATTACATGCAACCTATATGATATTCACGCAACTGCTTGTAAAACTACGATGATAAGTACTAAACGTACACAAAGATATATCTCAATATATTATCATAGTATATACTTACTTAATACTAGGGAACTCATATCAGTTTTGAGGGATACATCTAAAAAAAGTCAATGCTAAAGAAATCTTACCGGAGCCATGCAGAGTAGTTGCGTGCTTTAAAACTTTTTACGACACACCAAAAGTTATAGTTTAGGTTTTTCAAAAATCGACCTAGTTCTCAATAACTTGTGGCTCTGATACCAATCTATAACACCCCCAATTTACCACGCAGCGGAATACCACTTTGGGCGTTATTTCATAGCACATCACACACAATTACAAAAAACGACCTCAAAAGAGACGTTTAAGATAAACATACAAGATTATTTATAATCATTGTCTAAAACATTTCCATCCCAAAAATGATGTTTACATCAGAGTAGCGTTACTTGTCCCCAAAGATCTCAACCAAACACAACAACATATTTTTACCAAGACATGAAATTTAATAATTTGTTAAAAAGGGAAGGAAATCTAAAATTTTAGACCAATAAAGCACCAACTCCCTCCATGCATTCTCCGCTGCTATCAAACTTGATTACCTGAAACACATGCTTAAAATCGTCAACACAACGGTTGAGCGAATCTATAGGTTTATCAAATCATAAGTTGAACATAAGTATTAAAACCAATCATGACCATTCAATAGCATTGTCGTACTCATAATCTATTATTCAAGGATATTATCTTTAGCAATAGCTAATAATTGTGTTTAAGCTCGTGACACTAATCCGTTAACTCAATCACCCGCGTACATAGACCAGCATGATTTAAGTGAAACCAGGGCCCCTTCTAAAGGCATTAGTTGTAATTATACCTTATTTCTTATCACTAGTTATCCGTCCGCAGAGGGTACTCAACGTACTAGCTCTCGTCTCGGATAGGGTCGTCAATCCCATAGTACTATCAATTGTATAAGCGGCTATCTCCAACCCACACAAGGGCAAGACAATAGTTAATAGTTCACGAATTCATGGACTTTTACAACTAGGTACTCAACATAATTCAAGGCAACATTTGGGTCCAACAATCATTCATGACTTATGTTCATTTTCATTTAAATAACATGTATCCCCCTCGCGGGTATAAACATTTGAAATAAGTAAAGAGCGAGGCTATAGACTCACCTTAGGCATTAGTGGTAGTATTAATAACTAAGGCATAAATGAAGTCGATCACCGATGATGTGGATGCTCCGGGAAATCAAATACAACACCTAACGGATAAACACGTAATGAATCAACTACTTCAAGTACCATTGATACAATGATTTTGTATGGGGTTCTAGATTTAATCTCGGTATCCTCTCGAATTGATCACGGCTCTAAGTGGAATGATTTGTTCTTGGTAAATAAAAAAGGTGTTGGTTTGTTTATGTATTTTAAACTAATGACAAATGAGTAAGTGTCGAAGAGTAAACTTAAAGCTTTAAAGATTAAACTAAAAAGACGAGTTTTAAAAATAAATGCTTGAAAACTTAAAGATTAGATTAGAAAAATAAATGAACACTCAATAAAAACTAACACTTGGAAAACTTTGTAAAAACATTAACTTAGTCGGAAAATACTAAAAGAAAGTAAGATCGAAATATCTTGAAAACAGTCACTGATCGGAATGTGGGAAACGAGTACTGATCGGAATGTTACACAGCACTCCAGTCGGAATGTTTAACATGAAGCCTAGATCGGAATGTAGACAGAAGGGGCAATCGGAATAATATAAAATGGATGCTGATCGGAATATTCAAAATCTTAGTCTAATCGGAATAACTAGAAAATGCACTAATCGGAATAAGCAAAAACAAGGTTCAGATCGGAATGCTTGGAATGCTTGCTGTCGGAATGTGTTACAAAATGAAGCAATCGGAATACTCAGAACAATTCTAATCGGAATGTTACCAAACTCCACCATCGGAATACTCAAAACCCTTTTCCGATCAATACGATCGGAATAAGGGGGACTAGTTGGAATAACTCAATCGGAAAGGGGTTTATAACCCTTTCCGAATACACACTTTGATCCGAAAATTAAGCAAAGCAATAAGCTATGGAATAAGCCAATCACCAAAACTAGGTCGAATCTATGATGAAACGGATCGAATAAGCACTAAAAACAACTTATCTAAACTTTAAATGAGCAAACTTATAAATCAAATAATAAAAAGTTGAACTTTTTAAGAAAACTTATATAAAGTAAATAAGCAAAACTAACAAATAAGCCAATAAGCACAAGGATTTTAAAGCTTATTTGTATAGAAACTTAAGGAAACATAAAAAGATTAAGTTTTTAAGCACGAAAACATAGATGAACAACATGGATCATAAGTAATTCGTACCAAAAGTTAATTAAAATCAAGAAAGGAAGAATGAGATTAAAGATTAAAAGCTTGAAATTAAACTTGATTAACGAAAAACAATACAAAAGTTTGATCTTGAAGGAAAGAAAGATGAAAACTAGTGAGAGAAAGTTTAGAACTTTCTCTCTCTAAAACTAGAGAGAATGAAAACTAAAACTAAAACTAAGAGTAACTAGCTCCAAATTTGTGAAGTAAGGTCCTATATATAGGCGTGTGGTGGTGGGCTTGTGAATGGGCTTTGGTTTGGCCTTCTTTTCTTCTTTCTTCTTTAGTCTTCACGCTTCTTTAATTAAACGTTTCTGACTTTGGATTTTTGGAAGTGTCGGTGAATAATTCCAACTCGTCTTATAATCTTTTGTTTAATAGACTCGAGTTCTTCGACATATATGAATCTTCCATCTTTGGCTCTATTCTTCGATAAATCTTCAAATAGGCACAATGACTTCAAGTCTTTTGCATCTCTTGGACAATAGACTTCGTCTTGAGTCCTTTTCCTCGATAAAACCCGTGCAATCCCATATTTTCTTCAATATTCTCCCGCTTGACTCTGAAAACACAATAAACACAAAAACCACGCATAATTACAAACAAATGATATTAAATACGTGTTTTGGTCTTGTTTTAGCCAGAAATAAGTGGTAAAAGGATGGGTGTTTTCACACCTATCATATCCCCTACACTTAACCATTGCCATGCCCTCATGCAATGCTTAGTGACAAAGCAAATTTACACTTTTATCATATTCAATCAACCTTGGCCTTATTAAAATACTTACTAAACAAAAATTAAAGTACTAAGACAAATTAAAGCTTTAAAGTAAACAAAAGGATGGAAATAACTTGCAAAGAGATCAAGGACTTACATTAGGGCTTCGGTGCTGCGAAGATTTATCACCCTCAAGTTTTACGTTCCCCAAACTAAGCTTAAAAACGAGATCATTGTTATTATAAGTTAGCAATTCAATCACTCACACACATGGCTTATTTAAATGCTTAAACTCCCTTATTCCTAGGTGTATCTCTTATATTTTATTTTTGTCTTAGAATGATCATGAAGATGCATTTTTGGACTTATTTCGATAGTTTATTTAGGCTGAAAGCAAAGTAGGACGATTTGATCAATAGTTAGCTAAAGGACAAAATCTCTTAAAACTACTTCTTGGGATATCAAAAAGTTCATATCTTGGCATAACTCCGTTCACGATTTGAGACCTTTCTCGGGCCGATATTTGGCATGTACTTCATACTTCATATCTTGAGAGACATGCTTGAGATAATGGTCTTCTCATCGTAATAGAGTTTCTTCACTTGGAGACTTTTGAGGGGTACTCCAACTTTGTTGACCACTACTTCATGATTATTTCTTCAATCTCTAATTGGGATTTTGAGATACAACGATTCGCCTCCTTTTCGGACTTGGATCTATTTATCCTCATACCTTGTTAGGGTCTTTTCGGATAGACTTCTCCATGATCTTTATGGGAGTTGATTGCTTTTCGTCATGAATCTTGATCCTTCATATTGATTTTGGGAATAATGATTTTCACATCACTTTGGATCTTCAGCAATAAAATGGAATCCTCATGCCTTGTTAGGGCCTTTTCGGACTCGCCAATCTTCGCGCCCCGCTTCATAAGTTATGCCTTGGCTATGAACTCTTATCATTACCGAGCAACTTTTAAACAATCTTGGGCTAGAAGCTAAGTAACCTTTCAAATCATACGACCTTACTTATTGCAGATAAATTATTAGCAAGTGATGGGAGAATAGGCAAATAATTACACCAAGTAATGAGACTCGTGGATGCTTAGCCTAATAAACCAATTAAGGTCTACATGGTTAACGATACTAGCTAGAATAAACTTGAATAAGTCTATCCGGGTTAAGTCAAAATAATCGCAACGGGCCTAATATGTCAAAGATTTCAAAACTAGCTACACCACTTTATTAATATTTTCGACTTTATTGTGGAATATATACATATGAAAGCAACGATAAAAATTTAAAAATTACGACTATATGGCCAAAGTTAATTAAAAATTTGAAAAATGTTGAAAAAGATGATTTCCTGGTTAAATGAAGGCATTTTCATGGAAAAGTCCACTTAAAACTTCGATAGAAGTCCCCCCTACACTTAAGATCAACATTGTCCTCAATGTTTAAGCATGTGGGAAAAGTTTCCCCTACACTTATGACATTGTGCACGTTGGTTAATCAAGCTAAGGAAGGGATGACTAAAGTGATCAATTTCAAATGTGAGTATGAAGAAAATTGAATCACGATAGTTGAGAGATAGAACCGGATTTCGGATAACACGGGAGCACGGTTCTTCAAAGGTTTCAAGAGTGCATTCATCCCTGTAATCACATCACCACACAAAGACAAACACCTATAGAGGTCCCCCTACTCTTAGGAGGTTAAAACAGAAAAGGATAGATACTCGGGCTGCCTCCCGAGGAGCGCTTGTTTTTGATAACCGAGTCACGAGCCTGACTCGACCCAAAATTAGTTCATGGGGAACGTGGTGAGGGATGGAATCATCTCCGGAGAGATGTCCTCACCAAAGTATAACTTCACTCGTTGGCCATTCACCTTAAAATTCGGTCCATTAGGTTGAGCGAGCTCGAGAGTACCATATGGAAAATTTGGTCAATGGTGAATGGGTCGGACCAACGAGATTTCAGCTTGCCCGAAAAGATTTTCAACCGAGAGTTAAAAAGTAAAACATTGTCTCCAACTTGGAACTCTCGGTTTTTAATCTTGGAGTCGTGAATGAGCTTAGTCTTCTCCTTATAGATCAAAGAATTTTCATAAGCCTCATTCCGGAGTTCATTCAGCTCATTGAGTTGGATCTTGCGTAGGTCACCGGCTTTGTTGATATCAAAATTAGCCCACTTCAAGGCCCAGTAAGCCTTGTGCTCCAACTCAATAGGGAGGTGGCATGACTTTCCATACACGAGACGATATGGTGTACAACCAATCAGAGTCTTATATGCGGTACAAAAAGCCCACAAATCATCATCAAGTTTATCAGCCCATGAGGCACGATGCTCTCCCACGGTTCTTTCAAGAATTCGCTTTAATCCTCGGTTAGAGATTTCAGCCTGGCCATTAGTTTGTGGGTGGTAGGCGGTGGAAAGACGATGATTTACACCGTACTTAGCCATGACTCTAGCAAATTGGTCATTGCAAAAATGAGTCCCGCGATCACTAATAGTGGCACGAGGCACACCGAATCTAGCGAATAGCGATTTCAAAAAGTTACAAACCACCCTTGTGTCATTAGTGGGTAAAGCTTTGGCTTCAACCCATTTGGAGACGTAGTCAACGGCTACAAGGATGTATTTGTTTCCTTTAGAAGAAGGGAATGGCCCCATAAAGTCGATACCCCAAACATCAAAGATTTCACATTCCTGAATGAAATTCTGAGGCATCTCGTCTTTATGTGTGATCTTGCCTTGTTTTTGGCAAGCATCACAATGTTTAACCATCTCGTGAGCATCACGGTAAATGGTGGGCCAATAAAATCCTGAGTCAAACACTTTTTTGGCGGTGTAGTTGGGACCAAAGTGACCACCAGTGGGTCCTTTGTGACAAGCGTCAAGGATTTCTAAAGCTGCCGGTCCATCAACACATCGGCAAATAATCAAGTCAGCACATTGTTTGAATAGGTAAGGGTCGTCCAAGAAATAATGTTCAACATCTTTAAAGAACTTTTTCTTTTGTTGGGATGTTAACCCTTCCTTGAGAATTCCACCCGCCAAGTAGTTGGCAATATCCGCAAACCACGGGGTTTCATCAGAAGTCGAGTTGATAGACATTAAGGTCTCCATGGGAAAAGATTCATTGATGTCTTTGTTCGGATGATCCCCTTGGTAAGGATCCTCAAGTCTACTGAGATGATCCGCGGCTAGGTTTTCAGCTCCTTTTGTATCGCGAATTTCGATTTTAAATTCTTGGAGAAGCAAAACCCAGCGGAGAAGCCTTGGTTTGGAATCTTGTTTAGTTAACAAGTACTTCAACGCGGAATGATCGGTGTAAACGATTGTGGTGGAAAGGACAATATAGGGGCGAAACTTTTCAAAGGCATAGACAACAGCTAAAAGCTCTTTCTCGGTTGTCGTGTAATGCAATTGGGCCCCCGTCATTGTCTTGCTAGCATAATGGATTGGTTAGAAGTGTTTGTTCACTCTTTGGCCCAAAACCGCTCCAATAGCAAAGTCACTAGCATCACACATCAACTCGAAGGGAAGCTCCCAATTAGGGGTAACCAAGACGGGTGCCTTAGTTAGCTTATCCTTAAGCAAGTTGAAGGCTTCAAGACACTCATTGGAAACGATAAAAGGAGTGTCTTTTTCCAAGAGGTGGGTCATCGGGCGAGCGATTTGAGAAAAATCTTTGATGAATCAACGGTAGAAGCCCGCATGACCCAGGAAACTTCTCACACCCTTCACGGTTGAAGGTGGAGGCAACTTGGCGATAACATCGACTTTAGCACGGTCCACTTCAAGACCGACTTTGGAGATTTTGTGTCCAAGCACGATGCCCTCTTTTACCATGAAATGGCATTTTTCCCAATTAAGAACAAGGCGAGTGTCTTCACACCGCTGAAGCATACGTTCTAAATTGGCAAGCAAGCAAAGAAAGAATTGCCATAAACCGAGAAATCATCCATGAATACTTCCATAGTGTCTTCCACCATGTCATGGAAGATAGCCATCATACACCTTTGGAACGTCCCAGGAGCATTACATAAACCAAAAGGCATGCGTTTGTAAGCAAATGTTCCGTAGGGACAAGTGAATGTGGTATTTTCTTGGTCCTTGGGATCGATAGGAATTTGAAAATACCCCGAGAAACCGTCTAAAAAGCAGTAATAATCATTACCCGCAAGACGCTCGAGCATTTGATCCATGAAAGGAAGAGGAAAGTGATCTTTTCTCGTGGCATCATTGAGCTTGCGATAATTAATACAAACTCTCCACCCAGTAACGAGACGAGTGGGAATCAAATCGTTGTGTTCATTGGAAACAACGGTTATTCCGCCCTTCTTGGGCACACAATGGACGGGACTTACCCACGGCGAATCCGAAATAGGGTAGATCAAGCCGGCATCTAGAAGTTTGATAACCTCTTGTTTGATGACGTCATGAATGCGAGGATTAACCCTTCTTTGGCTCTGGATTGCGGGTTTAAAGTCATCTTCCATGATAATCTTGTGAGTACAAAAGTTCGGATCAATTCCGCGGATATCGGAAATTTTCCAAGAAATTGCCTTCTTATGATCTTTAAGCACGGCGATGAGGCGAGATTTCTCTTCTTCTTTCAAGACCTTCGCGATGATGACAGGTGACTTCTTCTCTTCTTCAAGGAACACGTACTCGAGATGGGGCGGTAACTCCTTAAGTTCTAAATCCGGAGGATTTTCGATGGGAGGCGTTTTCAAAGTCGGAGCATCGATAGCAATAACCGTGGGAGATGGTGGAGAAAGATTGTCTTTTTTAAGAATGTTCTCAATGAGGCAGAGATCTTCATCCCAATTGGTGGTAGAATCGTCATTAGCTAAGTTCACATCTCCCATGGTGGCTTCCAAATCTTTCCAAAGGAAATCACTTTCTCCAAATAGAGATAGTGATGAGTCAATAGAGGAAACGGTCTCAACATTGGGAAGAGAGGTAGGAATACTTTTGCAAGCATCTTTGAAGTGTTCTTCACAAGCCTCATCAAGAACGTCAATACAATTAACACTCTCGTTAGAATAAGGCTGTTTAGACAACTTTCCCATGTTGAAGACAATTTTATCGTCACCCACTCTCATGATAAGCTCACCAGCTTCGACATCGATGAGAGTGCGACCGATCCTCAGGAATGGACGACCAACAATTAATGGCACACGAGGGTCCATCTCGTAGTCGACGACGACGAAATCGGCAGGAAAAGTGAATTTGTCGACTCCTACAAAGACGTCTTCGGCTATCCCCACTAGATAAGCAACCGTACGGTTAGCTAATTCCAAGTTCATTTTGGTGGGGACTAGCTCAGGGAGAGATAATTGCTTCCAAACAATTAAAGGCATTAAGTTAATACTGGCACCTAGATCGGCTAGGGCCATGCAATTCTCTACTCCCGGGTAGTTACAAGGGATTAAGAAGCGACCCAGATCACCAAGCTTGGTTGGCAATTTCCTTAAGAGCACTGTAGAACAATTCTCATTAAGTTGGGTGTTAGCGATATCAAGAAGCTTCTCCTTGTCGATAAGAAGATCTTTGAACATTTTCGCGTACTTAGGCATGTGAGCGAGAGCCTCAGCAAAGGAGATGTTTAAATTCAATTGTTTAAACATTTTGAGAAAGTTCGAAACCTGAATATCATCCTTTCTTTTGAGCTTCTCTTTCCTCAACCTTGAGGGATAAGGTATATCGGAAGAAGAGGAAGTATTTGGGATCGAAGGATCACTCACATCCTTGGGTGGAGGAGGGGTAGAAGTAAGAGGCGGAGAGATTGGGGAAGTAGAAGGATGAGGAATAGGAGCAGGTGATTTGTTCTCCTTAGTCACAACCACCAGTGGAGGTATAGGAAGCTCGGGTTCCTTGGTACCTTTGCCACTACGAGTGGTGATTGCTTTCATCTCCCCTCTTGGATTCGCAACGGTGTTACTCGGAAGAGTACCCGAAGAAGAGGGTTGATTACCTTGGAAGAAACTAGCCATCATGTTCTTTAAGTCATTCGTTTGACTATCCAAAGTGTTTCTCATATCAGCTCTCAGATCGTTCCCTTGTTTCACAAGGTCTGCTTTCAAGCTGCGCACTTCCTGTTGGAGATTGTCTACGATCACATCGTTAGTCCTCGTGTAGGTTCTAATGTCTTGGTGTAATGCGGTGGATTGGTTGGAAGGAGCATTGTATGCGGGTGGTTGATAAGCAGGTTGCTGGTAAACTTGGTTGTTTCGTTGAGGTGGATGTGGTTGTTTGTGAGGTGGTATGTATGGTCCACGAGATTGTTGTTGTTGTTGAGGAGGGCGGTTGAGGTTTTGTTGTTGGTTTGGGTTGTTAGGAGTAAAAGCGGGTGGTGAGAGATAGTTGTTAGAGCGGTAGCTAAGCAAGTTACGGTCACCTTGAGGACGAGCTTGATAAGCGGGTTGAGGATATGTACTGATACTTGCGTTTTGTATGGGTTCTTGATTATGTTCTCGGTATCTTCTCGAATTGATCTCGGCTCTAAGTGGAATGATTTGTTCTTGGTTAATAAGAAGGTGATGGTTTGTTTATCTATTTTAAACTAATGACAAATAATTAAGTGTCGAAGAGTAGAATTAAAGCTTTAAAAGGTTAAACTAAAATAAATGCTTGAAAACTTAAAGATTATATTAGAAAAATAAATGAACATTCAATAAAAACTAACACTTAGAAAACTTTGTAAAAATATGACTTAGTCTGAAAGTACTAAAAGAAAGTAAGAACGGAATATAGCAAAACAGCTTAAATCGGAATATCACTAAAAAGGGCAATCGGAATGTATTCCGATCTGATGATCGGAATATCTTAAAGCAATACAAATCGGAATAACACAAAAGTTCTCAATCGGAATAACCAAAAACATGCACTAATCGGAATAAGTAAAAAATGGTTCAGATCGGAATATTAGAAAAGGTGCCAGTCGGAATGTGTTACAAAATGAAGCAATCGGAATACTGTAAAAAGGGGCAGATCGGAATGATGGCAAAAGGCTACAATCAGAATATGGTAAAACCCTTTTCCGATCTGTAGATCGGAATAAGGGGGTGTGTCTTGGTCGGAAAGTACCAATCGGAAAGGGGTTTATAACCCTTTCCGATATCCCTATGATCCGAATTTTAAGCAAAGTGAATAAGCTATGAATAAGCCAATCACCAAACTAGCTCGAATCCAATTTTAAGCTGATCAAATGAGCACTAAAAACAACTTTTCTAAATTTTAATAAGCAAACTCATAAATCGAATCAATAAAAAGATGAACTTTTCATAAAAACTTTAAAAAGTAAATAAGCTAAATCAACAAATAAGCCAATAAGCACAAAGATCTTAAAGCTTATTCGTATAGAAACTTAAGGAATCATAAAAAGATTAACTTTTAAGCACAAAATCATTGATGAACAACACGGATCATACGAGATTTGTACCAAAATCAATCAAAATCAAAGAAAGGAAGGATGAGATTAAAGATTAAAAGATAAAAACTTGAACTTGATTAATGAAAAATAATACAAATGTTTTGATCTTGAAATAGAAAAAGATGAAATCTAGTGAGAGAAAGTTTAGAACTTTCTCTCTCTAAAACTAGAGAGAATGAAAAAAACTACAAACTACCTCAAAAAACTCAGTGTGCAAATTTGTGAAGTAAAGTCCTATATATAGGCAAGTATTGTGGTGGTGGGCTTGTGATTGGGCTTTGGTTTGGGCTTCTTTCTCTTCTTTCTTCTTTAGTCTTCGCGCTTCTTCAAATAAACGTTTCCGACTTGGATTTGATAAGTTTCGGTGAATAATTCCAACTCGTCTTATAATCTTTTGTTTAATAGACTCGTGTTCTTCGACATATATGAATCTTCCATCTTTGGCTCTATTCTTCGATAGATCTTCAAATAGGCACAATGACTTCGAATCTTTTGCGTCTCTTGGACGGTAGACTTTGTCTTGAGTCTTTTTCCTCGATAAAACCCGTGCAATCCCATGTTTTCTTTAATATTCATCCGGTTAACTCTGAAAACATAATAACACAAAAACCACGCATAATTCCAAACAAATGATATTAAATACGTGTTTTGGTCTTGTTTTAGCCAGAAATAAGTGGTAAAAGGATAGGTGTTTACACACCTATCAGGTACCGTATGTTGCATTCACATTCTCAGAAGGGTGGTCTTGGGTGGCGATACAAGTGGTATAAGAGTGAGGACCCCCGCATATCTCACATGGTTGGCTAACAGCATTGACTTGAGCGTCTTGAGCGTTTTTAGCGTTGATGTTGTTGGTGTTGCTGGCGGTTTGGGTAGCAAGCGATTCAAGAAGCGCATTGATTTTGTCAAGTCGCTTATCGTTGTCACTAGTACTAGCACTAGCGACATTGGTCCGAACACTATTGGCTTGCACACGAGACTTATTTTCAATAATATCCCAAGCAGCATTAGAAGTCTTAGCCAAAATATTACCCCCTGAGGCACTGTTTAGTGAATCTTGGTCATTCATGCTTAACCCATTATAAAAAGTGTTAATTTGATGCACTTTGGTAAAACCATGTTGTAGGCATTTTCTTAAAAGATCTTTGAAACGATCCCAAGATTCACTAAAATACTCATCGTACTTTTGTTCAAAATTAATGATTTCATTCCGCAAAGCGGTAGTACGAGAGGGTGGGAAAAAGTAGTTGATAAATTTGGTCTCCAAATCCGTCCACGTAAGAATACTCTGTGGCGGTTCTTTAGCAAGCCAATGTCGGGCTTGTCCCTCTAAAGAAAAGGGAAAAAGTTGTAAACGGATTACCTCTTGTGGAACACCATTGAATTTGACCGTATTCGTGAGTTGCAGGAATCTCTTGATGTGGTCATGTGGATCATCAATGGTACGCCCCAAGAATGGTTGAGCAGAGACCATCTGGATAAAGCCGGATTTGAGCTCAAAGTTGTTGGCTGCAATCGCGGGTATGACAATTGGATCATCGTTACCGTCTACATGTGCTTGCAGAAGTTCAATCATCGGGCGATTATCCGATAGAGGCTTATTGTTGTTGTTATTATTGTTGTTGAAAGGTGGATTGTTATTGTTATTATTGTTTTGAGGTGGGTTATTGTTGTTGTTTTGTACACCGGCCATGTCTAAGTCTTCGAGAGGCTCGGGCTCTTGATAAGACGTTGATCGTGTACGCATGCACCTGCAAAAGAACTAACAAGGCAAAAACAAAGCAAAAATATTTTTGGTTGTTATGTTTTTTAATTTTTAGGATTTTTGAAAATTTTATATTTTTTTTTGTGTTTTTGAAATTTTTTATGAAAAAGTAACGTTCACGGTGAACGAATCCCAAAATCCAAGTTCTCACAAAAAACTGTTGATTCTAACGAGAAGAGTCGGCAAAGGCGCCATTTGATACAATGATTTTGTATGGGGTTCTAGATTTAATCTCGGTATCCTCTCGAATTGATCACGGCTCTAAGTGGAATGATTTGTTCTTGGTAAATAAAAAAGGTGTTGGTTTGTTTATCTATTTTAAACTAATGACAAATGAGTAAGTGTCGAAGAGTAAACTTAAAGCTTTAAAAGATTAAACTAAAAAGACGAGTTTTAAAAATAAATGCTTGAAAACTTAAAGATTAGATTAGAAAAATAAATGAACACTCAATAAAAACTAACACTTGGAAAACTTTGTAAAAACATGAACTTAGTCGAAAAATACTAAAAGAAAGTAAGATCGAAATATCTTGAAAACAGTCACTGATCGGAATATGGGAAATGAGTACTGATCGGAATGTTACACAGCACTCCAGTCGGAATGTTTAACAAGAAGCCTAGATCGGAATGTAGACAGAAGGGGCAATCGGAATAATATAAAATGGATGCTGATCGGAATATTCAAAATCTTAGTCTAATCGGAATAACAAGAAAATGCACTAATCGGAATAAGCAAAAACAGGGTTCAGATCGGAATGCTTGGAATGCTTGCTGTCGGAATGTGTTACAAAATGAAGCAATCGGAATACTCAGAACAATTCTAATCGGAATGTTACCAAACTCCACCGTCGGAATACTCAAAACCCTTTTCCGATCAATACGATTGGAATAAGGGGGACTGGTCAGAATAACTCAATCGGAAAGGGGTTTATAACCCTTTCCGAATATACACTTTGATCCGAAAGTTAAGCAAAGCAATAAGCTATGGAATAAGTCAATCACCAAAACTAGGTCGAATCTATGATGAAACGGATCGAATAAGCACTAAAAACAACTTATCTAAACTTTAAATGAGCAAACTTATAAATCAAATAATAAAAAGATGAACTTTTTAAGAAAACTTATAAAAAGTAATGATGTTGTATTTTTTTAGTCGTCTTACTTAACTTTAAGAAAAAGTAAGCAAACGCTAAGTCGTGGTAAGTATTAATCAATACGTTTTAGGAAAAACGTAAAGACGAATAATCGAGTTCGTTCTCGAGGAGGTATGGTGTTTAGCCGATAAATATTATAGACGTTATTTAATCGAGTGATTACGTTTTTGGAAAGAAAGAAAGAAAGAAAAACGGAGACGAGTTATGCTAAAAACGGTCGAAAACGCTTAAACGTACGAACGTTAAAACGCGACCAAACGAAAAATTTTACCTAAAAATTAATTAAAAGATTAAACCTAGTCTAAAATAATATAAATAAGGATAAAAATCCAATAAATAATTTTTAAAACCTTTTATTAATTAAATCTTCAATTTTAAATGCTAATTAAAGCCCTAAAATTAATTATAATTAAGAAAAAGCCTAAAATATTATTTTATTGAACTAATAACTCACTTATATTATTTAAAGACTAAAAAGTATTTTTCCTGAATTTTTAAAACTATCTTTCTATTTTTAAAAGGCTAAAAACACTTTTTAAACTAAAATAATAATAAAAATAATAAAATAATGCTAAAAATAATATTTATTTTTCTAAAAATCTTTTTTTTAACTAAATTAACAAGGGAAAAATGAAAAAGTTTAAAAAAAACTAAAAAATTTGGCTAAAAACGAAAGTACCCCAAAGTACTCCAAGGTGGAGTACTTTAGTGTTGTCCAATATCCTACCAGACAAAGGACTTGTCCAAGATCAATGTTGTCCGATATCAGACAACACTAAAAAAATAAAAATCTGCAGCGTTCTCGGACAACAAAGAAAAAGTTGCTGTATGGTTTTTTCGGCTCGTTTTTGCTTGTTTTTCGATGTTTTTGGGCACAAACGGCACCCCTACAACCAGTTGGTTGTAGGGAGTCTAACACAAACACAAATATGCAAATACAAACACAATTAAAGCCACAAAATTCACGAAATATCGAGCATATTCAGGGAATTAAGGCTGCTGGTGGTTTGCTAGGCGAACAGTGACTTAGAATGACCTCAAATGCAATCCTAAAGCCTACTTTCTTGTAATACAAGATTATAGACACTTTACCTACCCTATGAATTGTTGATTAGCCAAAGCCTAACCTCTAAAACCTTAAATCAAAGCTATAAGGGCTGCTGGTGTGTTTCGGACAGAAAGTGGCCAAGAGAGTATCAAGTGTTGAGATGTAGTTCAAGGCAAAGTGATACTAAGCCTACAAGACTCACCAAATATCTTATATACTTCAAGCAAAATCCATACCAGGAAATCGAATTAACTTATATCATCAATTGATACGAAATCTGAGCCTACCTTTCTATAGTACTCAGAAAATTCAAAATCCACAAAGTTTAGATATTAAGCATCCAAAACAAAATCGAAGGCTGAATTTATGCTAACTAAACCTTATGAATGTAATGCATCAAAACTTAAACCTCTAACGTAGCCTTAAGAAAAAATTTAAAGCATTACCGAACATACCTTAATATGAACAGTGGGCAAGTAGAGGGTTTAATTTACTTGGTGTGCATACTTTGTTTGGTTACACAGTCACACACAAAACACAATACTCAAACGCAACTCACAAACACACTGACCACGCCTAAAATCCACAGTTAAAAGCTAAATATTTTTCAAGCTAACACTAAAATAAAAGGAAAAAAAAAAACCTACTTATCTAGTGACAGATCTTGGTGAAATTTTCAAACAAGCAATGCATACAAACATACTTAAAGCAACCCACATAAATCTTACACATCATGCATCATCACTCAAACATGTATCATTTATCACTCCATTACTCAGCTTGAAGAACACAGATTATCAAAAGACTAAAATTCCTAATGAAATTGACAGATTTCTATCAAGGGCAAGCAAACTAAGATTTGTTTAAACTAAGACCACCATTTCTTGCAAAATTCAACTTAACAAAGTTATTAAAAGGGTGCAGAGCTAGGTCAAGCTCAGGGGTCAATACCTACCCATAAACATTACCATCCCAAACACCCCTTAAAGTCTAGTAAGCAAATTTAAAATACCAAAATGAGTTCCAAAGAGAACTAAGAAAAGCACTCAAAAACAAAACAATGAAACTAAAGAAACAATAAGCAGCAAAATAAGCAAACTAAACAATAAATGGGCACATAAAAAAGCAACAATAAGCTAGCACAAATTATTGAGAAGATAAAAAAAACAAGAAAAGAGGAAATATAACTCACATTGGGTCCAAGAGCTTTAGGCTGTCTAACCAATCTTACTATGAGAATACTTATACCTTCCTTTTTTTTAGCTTATCCTTGTCCCAAATCCAATACCAGCTTATCCAAGAGCTTATTACCAAATAAGCCAAACACCATAGAGAACTCCAATTTGAATCAAACCAACTGAACTTGTACAGTGAAACCCGAGAACCAACTCTTGAATACTTGTAACCAACAAAAACCAGAAGTAAATAAGCTTTATAAACTGCTTGTTGTCAATATGCAACTTTTAAACTTCATCTACAGTAACTTCAAGAACAAAAACTTGTTCTTTGATAAACATAACTTGGAAATGTAACTTGTGCAAGAAAATTGAAATGGACAGGAATTTAAAGGTGCATGAAAAGTAAATTTGCAAATGAATAAAGGTGGAACTCAATTCTATTACCAAAACCGTATTTTCAGTACAAATTTAGGAGTGAAAATTGGAACAAATTTTATCTAGCTAACACTAAACTATATATATAACTATAGTGAGGTAACCCTAGCTGGTCTTCATCTTCAATCTTCCAAAAATGCCCTCAAAGAATATACCTTGGATATGCCATCTTCATGAAGGTTCTTGCTGATTTCGTGGTACTTGAGTTGATCCAAGCCTTTGATTTGTTGTGGGCAGCAAGGAACTTGATCAAAACCATTAATTGAGTCAACGGATTTGTTGTTTAGTGGCAACCCGTGAGTTTTCATTGCTTGGTGAGGTCCCATAAGCTGATGTGGATGATAGAAATCACGTGGGTATGTTGGTATGAGGATAGGATGAGATAGTGATGGGGTGATGGATTAGATTAGGAGATTAGGGTTAGAGAAGTTGATGGTGGTTGATGAAGATTATGAACCCGTACCTTTTGATTCTTTTTTTTTGTCTGTGGTAAACAACAAATGCTACTCCTTTTTGCATATATTCTTTACTTCAAAATAAAGTCCAGGTTTGTATATATGTTGGGCTGTGGTGGGTCTGGTGATGGATTGAAGTAATGGAACGGGTAAAATATTTGTACTTTTGGTAGTTTCACCCCTTTTTTGCTTTTAACTTCCATCCTTAGCAGCCTTGCGTACTTGGTCCTTTTGTTGTTGCATCGTTAATCCTTGAGTAATTGCAAACATAGTCCTTTTGTTGACAAATTTTGATTAAAGGACTAATTATGACATTCTTCAAACTCCAAGGGCTGAATCTGAATATTCTTGAAACTTAAAGGACCAATCTTGTATATTTGAGATTTACAAGGGCCAAAAGTGTCAAGTTTTTAATTCTTGAGGGACCAATCTTGGCAAATCTTCAAACTTCAAGGACATCTTTGAAAAATCATTGTTAGGGTCCGGTTCTTTGTGCGACTTCGTTTCCCGTGTTCGTTTTTGCTTCATTCTTGTGATCTTTTGTTGATTTAATGATATCCGTACCTAAAATACACAATAAACAAACACAGGCATATTTTTGGGTATTTTGATGATATTTTAAGCGTTTTAAGCCCGATTTGGACGATGAGACTATGTATAATTACAGTCTCATCACTCCCCCATACTAAACCATTGTCGTGTCCCCACGCAATGCTAGAATTAAGTATCATAGCACTTCCAAAATTCATTTTATGATGACATTTATTGAAAACGTAAACTTAAATAAACTACTACACGTGTTTTAGACATAATGTATGATTTTCATCACGATAAAGTGACTTTTAGGGTCAAAGAATAAGAACACGTGAATGCCTCAAAGAGATAAGTTCATCATCCTCGATTTTCACTTGATTCCATGCTAAGCGTGTAACAAGATCATTGTTATTATAAGTTAGCAACACGATCACTTCTCATTAGTGTTAATTACGAACCTAAACTCCCTTATTCCTAATTGGTATCTCTTATATTTTATTTTGTCTTAATGATCACGAGGATACATCATTGACTTATGCGTGAATATAGATTAAGTCTAAAAATAGAGTTTTAACGGTGTAACCAAAAATCATTAAATTAATAATTCATCCTAATAGACAACGATGTCAAAAAATTAAGTCAACAAGAAGGATCGATAAACACGGTTTTATAACGGTTTTGAACATGAGACTTATTACCAAGACTTTTATACGCCCCCTAACGGAAGGGCCTTATTATCTTTGGTTTACCTCCATCTTTTATTCCACTTCGCCATGAAGCTTTTATTATGACTTCGGTCTTGCCTTGCCTTTTATTATCCGCCTCATCGGTGGTTTTATTAGCCAAAGACGTATATCCTCACGCTAAAGCGAATTTTGGATCTTTAAAGCTTCAAAGATTAAGGCTTGATTCACTTTCAATTTGGGCATAGATTTTTCGGCCTTGTGAGCTTCAAATTTTTGCTTAATTTAGGTGGGCACTTGAAATCTTATTATTGGGTGAAGCTTTCGATTATTTGGGTGCCAATACTTCAAAACCGTGACGTTGGCGATACCTTAACGTCTTCCCAATTTAATTACATGGAAGCTACTAAAACAAATTAGAAACCAACAATAGTGACTAAACCGCTAAATCAATATTTATTAATAATTTATTATACAAAAGTGTTGGGAGAATAAGCTAATAATTACTACACATGAGATCGTGACGATTACGAGACTTATAAATAACTCTATCATTTCTCATCCTCATTTAAGAGACTTAGCCTAAAAAGTTAAGGAATCGAAGCTAAGTGCTCAACACGCACGGTCGAGTCAAAAATTACTCTTATTCTCACCATCGGAAAACCTACATTCGTGTCTTAAACACTTATGAAAAACAAGAAAAATTTTAAAATTTGGCCATTCTTAGCCTTATTTGCAACAAAATGATAACAAAAAGATGAAATTTTGGATTGCGTGTTGACGTAAGCAAGGTGAAGTATCTACTCACCCCATACTAAAACTAAACATTGTCCTCAATGTTTCGAGTCTAGGGGTGAAAACACCCCCATACTAGAGTCGTAGTCGAATGCTTAATCTCATGGAAAGGGTGTAACCATTAAATTTAAAGCTGTTAATGAAGTGTGCTAAAAACCTAAGGTTAGAACAAATAAGGATATATCATGTGGATATCAAGAAATTCTTCAAAGCAAACGATCGAGTGCTCCCATAAAAAGAACACGAGAGGCTCTAATCGTGAAGATCATGATCATCTAAAAACCACAATGCACAAACAACCACGGAACAAAGGTTGGAAGGGCACAAATCCCCTCACATTAGGTTAACTAAAAAGCAATAATATTTACAAGGATAAGCATGAGAATCCCCCACGAGGCACCTTGTTTTTGATAACCGAGTCAAAATCTCGACTCGAATCCCCATAAATGTTATCATTTAGGGATTATCTTGGTTCGGTCATTTTTGGTGGGACTTACATGTAATCAAGGCCCAAAAGCAACCGTGAATAAAGGCAAAGCCTTTATACCGGGATCGAAGATCGTATCCTTACATTTTGTTGAAAATAAAACACGCAAAGCCGGAGGATACGTCTTGTAAGGAAGAAAACTCCTTACAACGTATGAAAACTCATCAAATCCGAGGGGTTGGGTTGGTATACTTTGAAACAAAGGTGAAATCAAAAGAGAATTGCTCAAAATAGGAGTTTCAAAATTTCCCCCCGGATCGAAGGCAAAAGCCTCACTAAAATCCTCATTCTCATCGAGAGGCGGTTCATCGGTGAACCCCTCGAGAATGGAAACGTCATGAGTAGAAAGAGTAGTTTCAACCGTATGAGACTTCGGGTGGGTGACTAACAAATCCGGCTCATCGAGTTTAGAATCCTTAGAATCCTCACTCTCGATGTCCTCGAACGTCTCATCAAAGAGAGGATTTATGTCACCAAAAATGAACGCGTCATCAAATTCGAATAAAGGGTTCGAAAAGATTTTAAAATCGGTATTTTGAACGTCCTTGTCGATTAGTGACTCGTCATCACTAGCGGGAAAATCATCGTCATTAAAAAGCGGGTTCGAAAAAGTCGTTGATTCTCTCCCCGAAGTGTCAATGGGAGAGACATCATCACAAGAAATCGATTCACACTCACTATCGTGATTTGCCTCGTTAGAATCTTCGTGGAAAAATTCATCGAGAGCAAAATCACTTACCTCATCTTTGGAGAAAACCCTAGGCTCACTTTGGATTGGAATAGGGATCTCGACACTAGGATTAGTGTTAAGTTTCGTCTCCCCCATGCTTAGAGAGGCATCGGTTTCCGTAGTGGGTATAGGAGTAAAAGGCTCTTCATTTGAAGATCTTGCCTTAGTGGTTTCGACATCGGCGTCGAAAAACGTATCAATGTGAGCAAGGCCAACGGTGGACTTCTCACATTATAAATCCATAATCTCACATGGTGTGGGATTAGGAGTAAAAGGCTCGTCATGAGACGTTGTAGCCTTGATGGTTTCAAATTGGTCCTTCGGAGGGATCAAATGCGGGTTCTCAAAAGACGTAGAAATAGTAGTAACGCGTCCCTCCGGAATTAAATTTTGACACTCTTCAAAAATCGAGGGGTCAATAATTCTCCTTAAAACCTTATCAATTTCTTCTTTTTCAAAATCACTTAACGGACTATCTTCGTCAAAATCTTGTGTATTTTGATTTTGAAAATCTTTGATAATTTCAACTTCATTAGAAAAACTAGGTTCCAAAGGTTTAACATTCATTGTTCCAACACGTGCTACGAGTTTTTCTTGTTGTTTATTTTCAGAAACATTTTCAAAAACCTCGTTCGTTGACACCCTCGTTTTTTCATCTTCGATGCTCTTCTCAACCTCTTCAACAATTGGGTTATTATTTCTTTCCATAATTAGTTGAAAGAGCGTCTCAAGTCGTTCACAAACGCGATTAGAACTTTCATCGATGCGACTACAACACTCGTCGATGCGGCTAGAACCGAGATCATCATCGAAAACATGTTGTGGAGACGATTGGTCAAATTCGGAATTGTAACATGGATCGGGCTCATGGGAACTTTGAGGATCGAGATTGTATGGTGGGGCCTCAAAATTATCAAAACCGGAATTATCGTATGAATTGGGTTCATCATAATCCATTGGTTGGCAAGAATAGGTACCGTGAGGCCCTCCACAATTGTCGCAACACGGATTTTGAGAAAAATTCGGTTCGTCGTATGGATAAGAACCCCCATTGTTATAATCATAACTCATACCGTGTGATTCATCAAAACCGGAAAATTGGTTGTCGAAAGACGTATTTTGGTTCATCGGTTGACAATCGTACCCATAGTGAGGTTCGTTTCCACAATTCTCGCACGTCGGTGGGTATTGCGAAGATTGGTCAACGAAATTCGGATTTGACTCATGATTGTGACTATTTGGGTATTGAATTGGACACTCATAGTGCCAATGGGAAGGGCTTCCAGAATATAGGTAATGGAGGTGACGTTCTTCATTGGAAGTATACAAACAATTGGTCGGATGACATGAGGGACAAGATCTAAAATCTACATAGTCGATATGATCTCCGCACCTTTCGCATATACACCATGGACATGATACGGAACCAAACTTTCGTCTCCCACAACCTAGGCAATGAATATCCATGAAGAATTGAAATTTAGAGGGGTTGAGAAAAAGAATTTATGAAAATAGAAGGAAAATGAGAAGATTCTTTTTGTGTTTTTGGTTTTTTAATTTTTTGGAATTTTGGTGTATTACGTAGAAATTATTCTACAAAAATTATCCACTAATCAAAGGTCTCGATTAATGAATCCAAGAAGAATGAAGGTAATTACGTGAAGTAAAAACCCTCGTCGACTTTGAAACGTTGGCGGAACGCCAAAACGCTTCGAGGTTCAATAATTAAAACTCACAAAAATAGATTAATAATACTTGAGTTGGCAAACCCCTAATTAATCGTCACTTTCAAAATACGCACAAGCGAGCGGAGAAAATGAGGCGGCGCGAAGCACTTAAGAGCCTTTTTTCCTTAGGTCATGAAATACAACCGCCTTATACCCACCTTATAGTTTGTATTTATCGAGATTAAACCAATTAAGAGTATTTATCTATTTGCCTTTGACTTTCGTTTGAATTTGATACAACAATAGTGACCGGAATGCTCAACTATTGAGGTGCGATTTCTCGCGTATTTGGATAATTATTGTGTGTTAATTGTTCTACGTAAATACAATATATTATGCACAATAAAAACGAGAAAACGATTTTGTGTTAATAGAGTTCTATTTAACACTATTTATTTGTATGGCTAATAGTATAGAAAAATAAAAAGAAGTATTTACGATAAAAACGTAAACACTCAAACAAACACGATAAATAAATATGGCTAAACACACCTCCCCGGCAGCGGCGCCATTTTTGATGTTTTTGGGCACAAACGGCACCCGTACAACCAGTTGGTTGTAGGGAGTCTAACACAAACACAAATATGTAAATACAAACACAATTAAAGCCACAAAATTCACGAAATATCGAGCATATTCCGGGAATTAAGGCTGCTGGTGGTTTGCTAGGCGAACAGTGACTTAGAATGACCTCAAATGCAATCCTAAAGCCTACTTTCTTGTAATACCAGATTATAGACACTTTACCTACCCTATGAATTGTTGATTAGACAAAGCCTAACCTCTAAAACCTTAAATCAAAGCTATAAGGGCTGCTGGTGTGTTTCGGACAGAAAGTGGCCAAGAGAGTATCAAGTGTTGAGATGTAGTTCAAGGCAAAGTGATACTAAGCCTACAAGACTCACCAAATATCTTATATACTTCAAGCAAAATCCATACCAGGCAATCTAATTAACTTATATCATCAATTGATACGAAATCTGAGCCTACCTTTCTATAGTACTCAGAAAATTCAAAATCCACAAAGTTTAGATATTAAGCATCCAAAACAAAATCGAAGGCTGAATTTATGCTAACTAAACCTTATGAATGTAATGCATCAAAACTTAAACCTCTAACGTAGCCTTAAGACAAAATTTAAAGCATTACCGAACATACCTTAATATGAACTGTGGGCAAGCAGAGGGTTTAATTTACTTGGTGTGCTTACTTTATTTGGTTACACAGTCACACACAAAACACAATACTCAAACGCAACTCGCAAACACACTGACCACGCCTAAAATCCAGAGTTAAAAGCTGAATATTTGTCAAGCTAACACTAAAATAAAAGGAAAAAAAAAACCTACTTATCCAGTGACAGATCTTGGTGAAATTTTCAAACAAGCAATGCATACAAACATACTTAAAGCAACCCACACAAATCTTACACATCATGCATCATCACTCAAACATGTATCATTTATCACTCCATTAATCAGCTTGAAGAACACAGATTATCAAAAGACTAAAATTCCTAATGAAATTGACAGATTTCTATCAAGGGAAGCAAACCAAGATTTGTTTAAACTAAGACCACCATTTCTTGCAAAATTCAACTTAACAAAGTTATTAAAAGGGTGCAGAGCTAGGTCAAGCTCAGGGGTCAATACCTACCCATAAACATTACCGTCCCAAACACCCCTTAAAGTCTAGTAAGCAAATTTAAAATACCAAAATGAGTTCCAAAGAGAACTAAGAAAAGCACTCAAAAACAAAACAATGAAACTAAAGCAACAATAAGCAGCAAAATAAGCAAACTAAACAATAAATGGGCACATAAACAAGCAACAATAAGCTAACACAAATTATTGAGAAGATAAAAAAACAAGAAAAGAGGAAATATAACTCACACTGGGTCCAAGAGCTTTAGGCTGTCTAACCAATCTTACTATGAGAATACTTATACCCTCCTTTTTTTTAGCTTATCCTTGTCCCAAATCTAATACCAGCTTATCCAAGAGCTTATTACCAAATAAGCCAAACACCATAGAGACCTCAAATTTGAATCAAACCAACTGAACTTGTACAGTGAAACCCGAGAACCAACTCTTGAATACTTGTAACCAACAGAAACCAGAAGTAAATAAGCTTTATAAACTGCTTGTTGTCAATAAGTAGCTTTTAAACTTCATCTACAATAACTTCAAGAACAAAAACTTGTTCTTTGATAAACATAACTTGGAAATGTAACTTGTGCAAGAAAATTGAAATGGACAGTAATTTAAAGGTGCATGAAAAGTAAATTTGCAAATGAATAAAGGTGGAACTCAATTCTATTACCAAAACCGTATTTTCAGTACAAATTTAGGAATGAAAATTGGAACAAATTTTATCTAGCTAACACTAAACTATATATAGAACTATAGTGAGGTAACCCTAGCTGGTCTTCATCTTCAATCTTCCAAAAATGCCCTCAAAGAATGTACCTTGGATATGCCATCTTCATGAAGGTTCTTGCTGATTTCGTGGTACTTGAGTTGATCCAAGCCTTTGATTTGTTGTGGGCAGCAAGGAACTTGATCAAAACCATTAATTGAGTCAACGGATTTGTTGTTTAGTGGCAACCCGTGAGTTTTCATTGCTTGGTGAGGTCCCATAAGCTGATGTGGATGATAGAAATCACATGGGTATGTTGGTATGAGGATAGGATGAGATAGTGATGGGGTGATGGATTAGATTAGGAGATTAGGGTTAGAGAAGTTGATGGTGGCTGATGAAGATTATGAACCCGTACCTTTTGATTCTTTTTTTTGTTTGTGGTAAACAACAAATGCTACTCCTTTTTTCATATATTCTTTACTTTAAAATAAAGTCCAGGTTTGTATATATGTTGGGCTGTGGTGGGTCTGGTGATGGATTGAAGTAATGGAACGGGTAACATTTTTGTACTTTTGGTAGTTTCACCCCTTTTTTGCTTTTAACTTCCATCCTTAGCAGCCTTGCGTACTAGGTCCTTTTGTTGTTGCATCGTTAATCCTTGAGTAATTGCAAACATAGTCCTTTTGTTGACAAATTTTGATTAAAGGACTAATTATGACATCCTTCAAACTCCAAGGGCTGAATCTGAATATTCTTGAAACTTAAAGGACCAATCTTGTATATTTGAGATTTACAAGGGCCAAAAGTGTCAAGTTTTTAATTCTTGAGGGACCAATCTTGGCAAATCTTCAAACTTCAAGGACATCCTTGAAAAATCATTGTTAGGGTCCGGTTCTTTGTGCGACTTCGTTTCCCGTGTTCGTTTTTGCTTCATTCTTGTGATCTTTTGTTGATTTCACGATATCCGTACCTAAAATACACAATAAACAAACACATGCATATTTTTGGGTATTTTGATGATATTTTAAGCGTTTTAAGCCCGATTTGGACGATGAGACTATGTATAATTACAGTCTCATCAAGTAAATAAGCAAAACTAACAAATAAGCCAATAAGCACAAGGATTTTAAAGCTTATTTGTATAGAAACTTAAGGAAACATAAAAAGATTAACTTTTTAAGCACGAAAACATAGATGAATAACACGGATCATAAGTAATTCGTACCAAAAGTTAATTAAAATCAAGAAAGGAAGAATGAGATTAAAGATTAAAAGCTTGAAATTAAACTTGATTAATGAAAAACAATACAAAAGTTTGATCTTGAAGGAAAGAAAGATGAAAACTAGTGAGAGAAAGTTTAGAACTTTCTCTCTCTAAAACTAGTGAGAATGAAAACTAAAACTAAAACTAAGACTAACTAGCTCCAAATTTGTGAAGTAAGGTCCTATATATAGGCGTGTGGTGGTGGGCTTGTGAATGGTCTTTTGTTTGGGCTTCTTTTCTTCTTTCTTCTTTAGTCTTCACGCTTCTTTAAATCAACGTTTCTGACTTTGGATTTTTGGAAGTGTCGGTGAAAAATTCCAACTCGTCTTATAATCTTTTGTTTAATAGACTCGAGTTCTTCGACATATATGAATCTTCCATCTTTGGCTCTATTCTTCGATAAATCTTCAAATAGGCACAATGACTTCAAGTCTTTTGCATTTCTTGGACAATTGACTTCATCTTGAGTCTTTTTCCTCGATAAAACCCGTGCAATCCCATGTTTTCTTCAATATTCTCCCGGTTGACTCTGAAAACACAATAAACACAAAAACCACGTATAATTCCAAACAAATGATATTAAATACGTGTTTTGGTCTTGTTTTAGCCAGAAATAAGTGGTAAAAGGATGGGTGTTTTCACACCTATCAACCATCAAGTACTGTATATAAATAAATAAAGTCACTCAAAGATTATATACACTCACGCTAAAAATGCATATAAGTGATATTTACTAGACTCGTTCATTGTTATACGTTACTAAGACTATTACTCAAATTACAATTCTGCCGGTACGTACCAAAAGTACGGGCTGTTTTCCTATACTTAGAAGTCACCAAAAATTATGAGAAAATTTTTAAAAATCATTTAAAATCTTTATAAAGGCCATATTAAATTTCATAAAAAGATATCACTTCTAAGACCCACTACTCGTCACATTTCTAAACTCAAAATTTCGGACAGTTTTGTACCTTCGCGTTGTAAAACCATTTTGACCTTCTTAAGCATTTCCGTTTACAAATTCGACTCTTGATTATGAAAATAGACTCAAAATGATAAGTTTATACCCTGACAAAAGCCTCTAATCATTTTTAAAACTCAACTTATTGTCCCAGAGATTTGACCTAAAATCGAACATAATTTCGGATTATGTCGACTTTCATCTCCCGGTACACGAAAATTCAAAGTATCATAACTTTTGACTCGTTTGGAGTTAAAAGCTCTATCTTATACCAAAACGAAGCTAGAAAGAAGCTCTAAAAGAATATTATATCTTCTTAACCTTAGCTCAGACTTAAACATACGAAAATTAGCCCTAAAGTATATGACCTAAAATGACTCTTTCAAAATCATATCAAAACATCTTTTCGACCCATTTCAATCATTCTTATACCCATAATAACATCTAATAAACATCCTAATCAAATCACAATACCCTAAATCACTTGTATGTTCATTCTCATCCAAACCCAAATCAAAAGTCACACATGCAATACAAAGAAATATTATTAAATTATTATTAACACAAATATAGGACCATACCATGAACAAAATAGATCAAAGCTTCAAGAACACCAAAACCCCCATGTGAGCCGTGGGGTTTGGGGCTGAAATAACAAACGGAAAACATTTCCCATGCTCCAATATTTTAGTAGTGTGTTCCTAAACATAATTAAACACAAACCCACAAAATTAATTAGATCAAATCATAGTTTTTATCAAAATATTTCAAAAATTAAATCTTGAAAAAAAATGTTGTTGCATGTTTGATTTTTGTGGTGGCAATTACTTAACTTGATGTTAGAAACATGGGTCATTGATTAGATTTTTGAGAAAACAATTTTTGATGATGGATTGAGGTGGTGGTGGTGTTGCCGTGAGTTTTGAGAGATAAAGGGAAGGAGGGTGAAAATTTTTATTAGTCGAAATGAAGTGTGTGTGTGTGTGGTGAATGTTTTTGTAAAAGGTGGGAGGACCTTTATGCAAATATGGATTTCTTTTCGCCTTAATAATAAAACATGTGCTAAAGAGCGAGATTATGACTAGTAGTTGGTTTTGAAAATTTACGGGAGTCAGGTTCCGTCCCGGCTACCTCAAAATACTTTTAAATGGTTCAAACGCACAAAAAACAAATATTCATATGGTTTCGACTCGACTTAAAACGTAATAAAAATAAAAACTTTGAAAAACTCAAATATCGATCAATCGATAATGAAAGATAAATTTTGGGCATCCGTCGATATCGTAGTCATTATCGGTACTTCTTAAATCGTCAAACGTAAAGATTAAGGCCTCGATCATTGGTTTCAAATTAAAACGTCAAATATATAACAAACTAAATTTCCTAAAAATTTCAAAAATATTCGTAAAATAGGATTAAATAAATGACGTTGGGCTCGGGGTATCACATCCTCAAGTGAGTCACAACTTAAGAGAGATGCCCATACTGAACAGCTCTTGAGACAATAACTTAGCACCATACAGCACATTCACCGGTATCACATGATGTGTTGATATTAACATCATGGTATAGTGTTTTTATTTCTGTGTTGTCACTGCCACCACTTCTTCATCATTAGGGTCTTCATAAAAGTAAGTGTCTTCATCAGGTTCGCTAGATTCATCTAAGTCATCAGCTGGTGTGGAGCCTGAACCCTTGGATGTCGCGAAAGCCTCCTCTTTGCTCTACCTAAGGGTGAGACACAGCTGTTTGTCTTGAGAGGTAGTTTCGTGAACTGGTTCATCTTCATCAACACGTTTTTCTTTACCTTTGTTTTTCTTTGGCTTCTTTGCCTTTTTCCAAGGCTCTTGCTCTTCGTTATCAGTTCTGATCATCTCATCTTCTTCTTCGTCATCTTCATCATTGAGTTTCTCTTTCCATTTGCTTTTAACATTGGATGAAGAAGTCTTTTGGCGCTTGGCTATCCGTTTCTTCCGTTTACCGGTTTGCTGATCAGAAGGATTGGCGTTTGCTCTTTTCATTTATGCTTCAATGTCCCTGAGCATCCTTTTGTATGTTTCACTATCCTTAATCCCTTCATTGATCAGTACATCTGGCACTAGAGCTGGACGGAGTGATTACTTTGTACAATGATTATCAGTAGACATATTATCCATCACATAGTCTTTATCTTGGGTATGGTAGAAAAAATTCCCACGAGTATTAATACAAGGGTTTTCCTCGTATGAAAGTTATTCGTTATTCCAGTCTTTTCGAATTGATTACTAGTTAATCGTGCGACTCAGTCGTTCTTGGTGGAATATAAAGGGAAAAAGTTATCTGTTTTAAACTACAAATAAAATGAAAATGTAAATGTCGTTAAGTAAAAGTGGAAGCTTGAAATTTAAAACTAGAAATTAATACTTAAAAATAAATGACGAAAAATTAAACTTTGGAAAGTAAATTTTTGAAAACTTAATAAAAAGGAAAACTTCTAACTAAATATACGATAAGACAATTAAAATTGCACTAAGTAAAAATGGCGGGAAAAATTAAATTAGAAATTAAACCAAAAGAATGTAAATATGGAGTGAAACTCAAATCCATCGGAATACTCGTCGGACTCCCGTTGGAATAAGCGTTGGAATACTAATCAGAATGCTACCGTCGGAATATAAGAAAAAGAAAACAATCGGAATGATGAAACTCAAAGCTATCGGAATATCCAATAAACACCCTCGTCGGAATCCAGATCGGAATCCCCGTCGGAATGAAAAACCCTAATCCGATACAATGTATCGGAATAATGGTGCAACCGTCGGAATCTAAAACCCCATTCCGATGGTGTGATAGGAATACAGTTGGAAAAACAAAACCCTTTTCCTACGAAATTAAAATGGAAATAAGCAAAACCAAATAAGCTATTTCTAAATAAGCACTAATAAGAAACTTTCAAAACACTAAATAAGCAACATTTATAAGATAAACTAAAAGAAAAATATTAAACTTAAGAAAAAATTTAAAATTGAAATGAACATAAAGATTAAAACTTGAAGATCAAACAAATCAATAAAAGATTATTTAAAACAAGAAGGGAAGAATGAGAATGATTAAAAACTTGAATTAAAAAGATTAAAGATCAAAGATTTAACAAAAGATTAAAGAGAAAGCTTGAAGAACATTAAGGAAAACTAGAGAGAGAAAGTATTTTAATCTACTCCTACTTACCTTACAAAAATAAAACTAAAATCTACTACTAGCTAACCCCCTCCTAATGACACATTAGGAGGGTATTTATAGGAGGAGGAAAATATGTTGGTGCTTTCTTCTTTCTTCTCGTCTTTTCGTCTTTTAAATTCTTCGAATTTCTCGACGTTGTCTTGGGATTTGTCGATATAAATAGAACTCGTCTTATAATTTTCTTCTTCTATTAGACTTGGTTCTTCGACTTCATTAAACTTCCGTCTTTAGACTTTTTCTTCGATAAATCTTCAGAATAGGCCTTGGACTTCCGTTCTTTTTGCACTCTTGATCTTTTGACTTCGTCTTTTGTCTTTTTCCTCGATAAAAGCCCGTGAAAGCCCATGGTTTCCTCCTTTTTCATCTTTTGGTCCTAAAACACAATAAAAACACAAACCACGCATAATTCCGACATTTACGACATAAAATACACGTTATGGCTTGGTTATTATTATAATTAAGTTGTCAAAGGATGGGTGTTTTCATACCTATCAAATCCCCTACACTTGACCATTGCAATGCCCTCATGCAATGCATTAATTACAAAGCACGTTTTACATTTTTCATCATAATTAACCTACCTTGGCCTTTATTAAACATAATTAAAGGAAGAAAAACAAATAAAGAGATTAAATACTTACATTGAGGCTTTGGATTGTCATGAATGTTTATCATCCTCAAGTTTCACGTTCCCCAAACCAAGCTTAAAAACGAGATAATTGTTATTATAAGTTAGCAAACTAACACAAACTCATGTGGCCCAATTATTCACTTAGACTCCCTTATTCCTAGTTGTATCTCTTATATTTTATTGTTGTCTTAAATGATCACGAGGATGCATTGTTGACTTATTACGATCGTTATTTAGGCTGAAAATAAAGTAGGACGATTTAATCAATAGTTAGCAAAAGGACAAAATCTTTTTAAACTGCTTCTCGGGACCTCATAAAGTTCATATCTTGGCATAACTCGTTTCACGATTTGAGACCTTTCTCTGACCGATATTTGGCAGTGACTTCATACTTCGAATCTTGAGAGACGTTCTTGAAATAATGGTCTTCTCTTCATAATAGGAATTTCTTCACTTGAAGTTTTTGAGAGATTCTTCATATTTGGACCACGACTTCTTCACTTTTCTCCAATCTTTATTTCGGATTTTGATATACAACGATCCGCCTCCTTTTAGGACTTGGATCTATTTATCCTCATACCTTGCTAGGGTTTTTTGGATAGACTTCTCCATTATCTTTTGGGGAGTGTTTTCTTTTCGTCGTGTGTCTCGATCCTGCATATTGATTTTCGATAAATGATCCTTCACAGCACTTTTGGATCACTCGCCAATCTTTGCATCCCGCTTCAGTAAGTTATGCCTTGGCTATGAACTCTAATTAATACCGAGCAACTTTTAAACGATCTTGGGCTAGAAGCTAAGTAACTTTTCAAATCGTACAACCTTAATTATTGAAAATATATTTTTGTTAACAAGCGATGAGAGAATAAGCTTATAATCAACTCACATAAATTCATGAAAGATTACCGAACTTATAATTGACTATATCATCTCTCGTTCTCCACAATTTAAAATCTCAAGGAATGAGACTCGTGGATGCTTAGCCTATTAAATCAAAGTATTAGGTTTTCAAGTCATCTATAGGATCTTGCAACTTCTTAGATTTTTTCAAGTTTAGAATTCACATTTTAAAGTTCCCTTGATAAATGACTTTCTAGGATCAATTATAGGAACTTGCGAAAAGTTCTTGTTCTTAACCAGTAAGAGTTAAGGCTTTCGCGTTTTAAAGTTCCCTATATAAAAGCCTAGCAAAACTTGACTTAAACACGTTAAGGATACTAGCTAGAGTAAACTTGGATAAGTAAACTCGGGTTGAGTCAAAATATTTATGACTTTGAAAAATTAAAACCACTTTATTAAAAATTTATTCTAGTAAAGAAAGTAAATAACGATAACAAAGGAAAAACTACTAGGCCAAAATAGATTAAAAATTTTGAAAAATGTCGAAAAATCAGATTTTCCGGTTAAAATGAGGTTAAATAAAAGGAAAAGCCCACTTAACTTCGATAGAAGTCCCCCTACACTTAATATAAAATTTGTCCTCAATGTTTAAGCATGTGGGAGTAAACTCCCCTACACTTAGGACATTGTGCACGTTATTTAAATCTTGCTAAGGAAGAGACAACTAAAGTGATTCCTATTTTAATATTGAAGAATATAAAATAGTGAATCAAAAGAATTTAGGATAAAACCGGGAAGACGGGAACACGGAATCACAGGTCGTCAAAAGTCATCAAGAATGGATCTTTGATAGCTCAAACCCCTGCAAATGATTAGAAAGAAAACAACAAACACATACTAGGGTCTCCCCTACACTTATTATAAAAACAGAGAAAAAGGATAGATACTGCGGGTTGTCTCCCGAGAAGCGCTTGCTTTTGTTAAACGAGACTCGACCTTGATTAGCATAAGAAGAAGCTTAAAACATATCCACCGAGATCAAATATATGGTTTTCATCCATCAAGTAGCACAAGCTTAAGGCGAACAAGGCAAGCCAAAGAAGAGTAGGCAAGGTTCCCTTAAGCAAAGATTAAGCACGGTGGTAGAAAGTAGGATGAGGTACAAGCATATCTTCATAAGTTCCAAAGATCTTTCCTTTTATTTCATTAGATGGATACTAAGATGGCTTCAAAAGTGAAATACCGGGATCGAACACCTTTTCCTTTAGGGGAAAATAACACTCAGGCTTAGTAGACCTTGAAGAAGATACGCTCATAAATCGCACAATATCATCCTCAAAAGGTGGATAGAGAGGTGTCAAGACATAGGTACTGCGGATATCGGTGTCGACCGGCTTCTTCTCCTTTGAAACAGGTTTCTTTATATCCGAAGGAGGATAAAGACAAAAATCAAAGTTCAAAGGAGGAGAATCATTCTCATTGGGGAAGTATGTATTAAGGAAAGTGGCAAAATCTTCCTCGAATGAGTAATTATCCAAAGTATCAATAGTGTTTGGTGGAGGATCTTCATCAAAACTAGGATTAAGGTCATCATTATAAGAATCACTCGAGAGAGTATCAACAGCATCAAAATCATCATAAGTTGGCATGTCTAGATACTCTGAAACAAAAGCAGCAGAATCATCCCCATCGGAACTAGAATCATCATCATAATCATCATAGATCGGTGGAGGATCATAAATTGATGGGGGATCCAATTTGGAGAAAGAATCATCAAAATCATCCACATCGTCTTGGAAAAGTGGATTATTAGAGCAAGACTCGAAAAGAGGATTATCATATACAACAAAGTCATCAAGCTTAAAACTTTCTAAAGTAGAAGTAAGCTCTTCTTGAAGAACATTAATCATTTTCGCGGATTCTTTTCCATTTGTCTTACTTGTAATTTTCCCCATCTTAAAAACTTGAGCATCATTCCCGACCCTTAAGATTAATTCACCTTCGGCAACATCGACTAAAGCTTTTCCGGTTCTCAAAAATGGCCGTCCAAGTATTAACGGAATACGAGGGTCCATTTCATAATCAACAACAACAAAATCGACCAAAAAAGTGAAGGTACAAACTTTAATAAACACATCTTCGGCAATACCAACGGGGTAAGCGAGAGTACGATTTGCTAGCTCCAGAGTCATCTTTGTCGGTGTAAGGTCGGGTAATGATAGCTTTTTCCAAACACTTAAAGGCATCAAATTAATACTTGCCCGATATCGGCTAAGGCAGTAAATTCTTCATCTTTGTTAAAAATGCAAGGCAACACAAAACGACCGGGATCTCCAAGTTTTTCCGGAAGTTCTTTAAGAATGACTGTAGAACAATTTTCATTTAAACGTGTGTTGACAAACTCATCCATCTTTTCCTTCTTGCTAAGCAATTCCTTGAATGCTTTGACAAATTTCGGCATTTGGACAAGTGCTTCAACAAGGCTGATGTTGAAATTCATTTGAGAGATCATCTTCAAATAGGAATTAACTTGAGAATCCTCTTTTGTGAGCAATTTGCATTTGTCTAACCGAGAAGGATAAGGGATGTTGGGTTTAGGTGGTGTGGGTTTAGCAGTTAAAGGTTGAGATGTTGAAGGTTGAGAAGTAGAAGGGTTAGAGGTGGTAGGTGGGGTTGGTGGAGGGTTTTGTTTGGGTACTTCTTCCGTGAGAGGTGGAGACGGTAATGGAGAACTAGTACTAGGTGTGGTAGTAGGAGGAATAAATGGAGGTGGAGGAGGTGTAGATGGAGTAACTTGAGGAGGGATAGAAGGTCCTACTAGAGTTTCTCCACTTCGCGTAGTAATAACACTCACATTAGCTCTAGGGTTTGTTTCAGTGTTAGAAGGAAGAGCACCTTGGGGACGAAGGGTTTGTAACATTTGAACGAATTTCCTATCCGTGGACTCTTGAATTTGTCTAGTAGATGCTTGCATTTCTTGCATGATTTTCTCATGTTCATTCAACTTTTGCAAAACCAAGTCCATTGGTGGATGAGGTAAATTGAACCCTTGTTGTAGAAAACCTTGGTTTGGGTATTGGTTATAAAGTGGAAAACCTTGAGGATTGAAACCTTGGTTTGGAAATCCTTGATTTTGCATTTGGTAATTTCCCTGATTTGCATTTAAGCCCCTTACATTAGCATTACCTTGAAAATTAGCTCTTGGCGGCCCTTGGTTGTTTTGGTTGGGTTGTGGTGGTCTTTGTTGAAAACCGGGTGGAGCCAAATAAGTTGTCGAGTTGTAAGACAAGTGATTAACATCGACATTAGGCTTGAAATGAACTCTCGCGGTGTTGTTGTAAGCATACACTTCCCTATGAGATTGATCATAAGCTTTATCATAATTAGCATAAGAGTGTGGCCCACCACAAGTTTCACAAGTTATATTAAGAGCATTGTTGTTTTTATCATTGTTAACGGCTTGTAAAGCAAGTGCTTCAACAACCGTAGTAAGCTTATCAAGTCTCCTTTCGGTGTCACTAGTGCTAGCACAAGCCACATTAGCCCGAACACTTTTGGTTTGCACTTTAGATTTATTCTCAATAAATACCCCATGCGGCATTAGAAGACTTAACCAAAATGTTACCCCCGAGGCACTATTTAGTGAATCTTAGTCATTCATGCTTAAACCATTGTAAAAAGTATTAATTTGATGCACTTTTGTAAAACCATATTGTGGACACTTTCTTAAAAGTTCCTTAAAACGGTCCCAAGATTCACTAAATGTCTCACCGTACTTTTGTTCAAAGTTAATGATTTCATTCCGCAAAGCGGTAGTACGTGAGGTTGGGAAAAATTAGTTAATGAATTTGGTCTCTAAATCCGACCACGTAAGAATACTTTGTGGAAGTTCCTTGATAGGTGTGTAAACACCCATCCTTTTACCACTTAATTCTGGCTAAAACGAGACCAAAACACGTATTTAATATCATTTGTTTGGAATTATGCGTGGTTTTTGTGTTTATTGTGTTTTCAGAGCCATCCGGATGATTATTGAAGAAAACATGGGATTGCACGGGATTTTTTGAAGAAAAGGACTCAAGATAAAGTCTATTGTCCAAGAGATGCAAAAGATTTGAAGTCACTGGGCCTATTTGACGATTTATCGAAGAAAAGGACCAAAGATGGAAGATTTACATAAGTCGAAGAAACTCAAGTCTATTAAACGAAGAAATTAAAAGACGAGTTGAATTTAATCGACGACAAATCCCGAATCAGAATCGAAAACGGAAACTTTTCTGAAAAGACGAAAAAGACAAGAAGAACGGGAGAAAGCCCACTCACCAACCAAAAGACAAGGCTATAAATAGCCCTCCCCTCACACATTTAGGCCAGTTTTAGTTACTTTTAGTTTTCTTCTCCCCTACTTTTCTCTTTTTCTGTTTCGTATCATCACCATCACCACTAGGGTGATTGGTGATTTTGATCTTTGTTCTTCCAATCTTGTTATTTTAATCTTTGTTTGATCTTGTTAAAACATTAATCATTCAATACAAGTCTTGTTTAATCTTTCCATTTCATCTTGTTCATCATCATCTTTATCTTCAAGTTCTTAAGTTCTTATTTTTATTGAGTTTGATCTTCAAAAGTTGTTGGGATTTGTGTTTTTGTTGATGGGATTTATAGTTTATGGTTAGTAGATGCTTAGTGATTAGTTATTTAAGTTTTTGGTTAAAAATTTGGTGATTTTTGGATTAAAACTGATTTTCCTTGTTCTTCGGGTAAGCTACTGTTCTTGAATCCCCAGACTTCCGAACGAAGCAAAAGTTCCGGATGAACAGTAAGTTTCGAATGAGTTTATTTCTAAAAAGTTCCGAATGAGTTTATTTCTAAAAAGTTCCGAATGAGTCTAGATGTTCCGAATGAGTAAAACTTCCGAATGAACCACAAAGTTCCGAACGAAGCAAAACTTCCGAATGAACAGTAAGTTCTGGATGAACCAAAAACTTCCGAATCAGTAGAAAGTTCCGAATGAAATGAAAAGTTCCGAATGAAGGTTTATTTTCCAAAAACTTCCGAATCAGTCCAAACTTCCGAATGAACCACAAAGTTCCGGATGAACCAAGAACTTCCGAATGAGCAAAGTTCCGGATCAACCAAAATCTTCCGAATGAATCATTAAGTTCCGCATGAGTAAAGTTCCGAATCAAGGGTAAAAGTTCCGAATCAAATTTCTATTAGTCTTACTGTTTTTCTGTTTTACTGTTTCTTTACGTTTATTTCACAATTTATATTTTAACTGAAATTTTAACTTTGATTTTAATTTTGATCTTAATTTCAATTTTAATTCACGTTTTTATTAATTGTCATTAAAGTAATTATCTTTGATTTAAATTTCCATTTTATTACATTTTAACATTAAGTAGATTAGAAAACCAACCCTTTTATTTAGTAACCAAGAACAATTATTCCACTTAAGACTGAGATCAATTCGAGAGGATACCGAGAATTAAATCTGAACCCATACAAAAATTAGTGTATCAAATGGCGCCGCTGCCGAGGAGGTGTGTTTAGCCATACTTATTTATCGTGTTTGTTTGAGTGTTTACGTTTTATCGTAAATACTTCTTTTTATTTTTAAATACTATTAGCCATACAAATAAATCGTGTTAAATAGAACTCTACTAACACAAAATCGTTTTCTCGTTTTTATTGTGCATAATATATTGTATTTACGTAGAACAATTAACACACAATAATTATCCAAATACGCGAGAAATCGCACCTCAATAGTTGAGCATTCCGGTCACTATTGTTGTATCGAATTCAAACAAAATCAAAGGCAAAATAGATAAATACTCTTAATTGGTTTAATCTCGATAAATACAAACTATAAGGTGGGTATAAGGCGGTTGTATTTCACGACCTAAGGAAAAAAGGCTCTTAAGTGCTTCGCGCCGCCTCGTTTTCTCCGCTCGCTTGTGCGTATTTTGAAAGTGACGATTAATTAGGGGTTTGACACATCAAGTATTATTAATTCATTTTTGGGAGTTTTAATTATTGAACCTCGAAACGTTTTGGCGTTCCGCCAACGTTTCAAAGTCGACGAGGGTTTTTACTTCACGTAATTACCTTCATTCTTCTTGGATTCATTAATCGAGACTTTTGATTAGTGGATAGTTTTTGTAGATTAATTTCTACGTAATACACCAAAATTCCAAAAAAATTAAAAAAAAATTAAAAAAAAACCAAAAACACAAAAAGATTCTTCGATTTTTCCCTCTATTTTCATAATTCTTTTTCTCAACCCCTCTAAATTTTAATTCTTCATGGATTTTCATTGCCTAGGTTGTGGGAGACGAAAGTATGGTTCTGTGACTTGTCCATGGTGTGTATGCGAAAGGTGCGGAGATCATATCGACTATGTAGATTTTAGATCTTGTCCCTCATGTAATCCGACCAATTGTTTGTATACTTCTAATGAAGAACGTCGCCTCCATTGCCTATATTGTGGAAACCCTTCTCATTGGCACTATGAGTGTCCAATTCAATACCCAAATCGTCACAATCACGAGCCGAATCCCAATTTTGTTGACCAATCTTCGCAATACTCACCGTCATGTGAGTATTGTGGAGATGAACCTCACTATGGGTACGATTGTCAACCGATGAACCAAAATACGTATTTCGACAATCAATTTTCCGGTTTTGACGAATCACACGACATGGGTTACAATTACGACAATGGGGGTGGTTATCCATACGACGAACCGGATTTTTCTCAAAATCCGTGTTGCGACAATTGTGGGGGGCCTCACGATACTTTTTCTTGCCAACCAATGGATTATGATGAGCCCAATTCATATGATAATTCCGTTTTTGATAATTTTGAGGCCCCACCATACAATTTCGATCCTCAAAATTCCCATGAGCCCGATCCATGTTACGATTCCAATTTTGACCAATCATCTCCACAACATATTTTCGATGATGATCTCGGTTCTAGCCGCATCGACGAGTGTTGTAGTCGCAGCGACGAAAGTTCTAATCGTTTCAATGAACGAATTGATATGCTCTTTCAACTAATTATGGAAAGAAATAATAACCCAATTGTTGAAGAGGATGAAAAGAGCATCGAAGATGAAAAAATCGAGGGTGTCAACGAACGAGGTTTTTGAAAATGTTTTTGAAAATAAACAACAAGAAAAACTCGTAGCACGTGTTGGAACGATGAATGTTAAACCTTTAGAACCTAATTTTTCTAATGAAGTTAAAATTATCAAAGATTTTCGAAATCAAAATACACAAGATTTTGACGAAGATAGTCCGTTAAGTGATTTTGAAAAAGAAGAAATTGATAAGGTTTTAAGGAGAATCATCGACCCCTCGATTTTTGAAGAGTATCAAAATTTAATTCCGGAGGGACACGTTACTACTATTTCCACGTCTTTTGAAAACCCGCATTCGATCCCTCCGAAGGACCAACTTGAAACCATCAAGGCTACAACGTCAAGTGACGAGCCTTTTATTCCTAATCCCACACCGTGTGAGATTATGGATTTATCATGTGAGAAGTTCGCCGATGGCCTTGCTCACATTGATACGTTTTTCGACGCCGATGTCGAAACTACTAAGGCAAAATCTTCAAATGAAGAGCCTTTTACTCCTATACCCACTACGGAAACCGATGCCTCTCTAAGTATGGGGGAAACGAATCTTGGCACTAATCCTAGTGTCGAGATCCCTATTCCAATCCAAAGTGAGCCTACGGTTTTCTCCGAAGATGAGGTAAGTGATTTTGCTCTCGATGAATTTTTCCACGAAGATTCCAACGAGGCAAATCAAAATAGTGAGTGTGAATCGATTTCTTGTGATGATTTCTCTCCCATTGACACTTCGGGGAGAGAATCAACGAATTTTTCGAACCCGCTTTTCAATGACGATGATCTATCCGCTAGTGATGACGAGTCACTAATCGACGAGGACGTTCAAAATACCGATTTTAAAATCTTTTCGAACCCTTTATTCGAATTTGATGACGTGTTCATTTTTGGTGACGTAAATCCTCTCTTTGATGAGACGTTCGAGGACATCGAGAGTGAGGATTCTAAGGATCTTAAACTCGATGAGCCGGATTTGCTAGTCACCCACCCGAAGTCTCATACGGTTGAGACTCCTCTTTCTACTTGTGATGTTTCCATTCTCGAGGGGTTCACCGATGGACCGCCTCTCGATGAGGATGAGGATTTTAATGAGGCTTTTACCTTCGATCCGGGGGGAAATTTTGAAACTCCTATTTTGAGCAATTCTCTTTCAATTTTACCTTCGTTTCAAAGTATACCAACCCACCCCCTCGGATTTGATGAGTTTACCTACGTCGTAAGGAGTTTTCTTCCTTACAAGACGTATCCTCCGGCTTTGCCATTATCATTTTCCACCATATGTGAGGATACGATCTTTGATCCCGGTATACAGGCTTTACCTTTATTCACGGTTGTTTTTGGGCCTTGTTTATCATGTAAGCCCCACCAAAAATTGACCACACCAAGATAATCCCTAAATGATCACATTTTTGGGGATTCGAGTCGAGCTTTTGACTCGGTCAACAAAAACAAGGTGCCTCGTGGGGGAGACCCATGCTTATCCATGTACATATTATTGCTTTCTAATTAGTTTAATGTGAGGGGATTTGTGCCCTTCCAACCTTTGTTTCGTGGTTGTTTGTGCATTGTGGTTTTTAGATCGTGATCTTCACGATTGGAGCCTCTCATGTTCATTTTATGGGAGCACTCGATCGTTTCCTTTGGAGACATTTCTCAATATCCATGATATATCCTTTTGATGTTCTAACCTTAGGTTTTTAGCACACTTCATAAACGGCTATTAGTTTATTGGTTACACCCTTTCCATGCTAGATTAGGCATTCGACTACGTCTCTAGTATGGGGGTGTTTGCACCCCTAGACTCGAAACATTGAGGACAATGTTTAACTTTAGTATGGGGGGGGGGGGGGGGGGGTGAATAGATACTTGCCTTGCCAAACCTTCACTCTTTCCAAAGTTTATCGTTTTGTTGCAAAATAAGGCTAAAAATGGCCAAATTTTAAATTTTTTTCTCATGTTTCATAAGTGCTTGAAGACACGAATGTAGGTTTTCCGATGGCGAGAATAAGAGTAATTTTTGACTCGACCGTGCGTGTTGAGCACTTAGCTTTGATTCCTTAACTTATATTAGGCTAAGTCTCTTAAATGAGGACGAGAAATGATAGAGTTATTTATAATTCCCGTAATCGTCGCGATCTTATGTGTAGTAATTATTAGCTTATTCTCCCAACGCTTTTGCATAATAAATTGTTAATAAATATTGATTTGGCGGTTTAGTCACTATTGTTGGGTTTCTAATTTGTTTTGGTAGCTTCCATGTAATTAAATTGGGAAAACATTAAGGTATCGCCAGCGTCACGGTTTTGAAGTATTGGCACCCGAATAATCGAAAGCTTCACCTAATAATAAGATTTCAAGTGCTCACCTAAATTAAGCAAAAATTTGAAGCTCACAAGGCCGAAAAATCTATGCCCAAATTGAAAGTGAATCAAGCCTTAATCTTCGAAACTTTAAAGATCCAAAATTCGCTTTAGCGTGAGGATATACGTCTTTGGCTAATAAAACCACCGATGAGGCGGATAATAAAAGGCAAGGCAAGACCGAAGTCATAATAAAAGCTTCATGGCGAAGTTGAATAAAAGATGGAGGTAAACCAAAGATAATAAGGACCTTCCGTTAGGGGGCGTATAAAAGTCTTGGTAATAAGTCTCATGTTCAAAACCGTTATAAAATCATGTTTATCGATCCTTCTTGTTGACTTAATTTTTTGACATCGTTGTCTATTGGGGTGAATTATTGATTTAATGATTTTGGTTACAGCGTTAAGTTTCTATTTTTAGACTTAATCTCTATTTCACGCATAAGTCAATGATGTATCCTCGTGATCATTAAGACATAATAAAATATAAGAGATACCAAGTAGGAATAAGGGAGTTTAGGTTCGTAATTAACACCCATAAGATGTGTTCGTGTTGCTAACTTATAATAACAATGATCTCGTTACACGCTTAGCATGGAATTGGGTGAAAATCGAGGACGACGAAATTATTTCTAACGAAGCATTCACGTGTTCTTATTCTATGAACCTAAACGTCCCATTTTGCGATGAAAATCATACATTATGTCTAAAACACAAGTAGTAGTAATAGTAGTAGTATAGCTAGTTTATCATTCCAATAAGTGAATAAAAATGGATTTTAGAGATGCTATGATAGTTTATTCTAGCATTGCGTGAGGGCACGGCAATGGTTTACTATGGGGGAGTGATGAGACTACTTTTATACATAGTCTCATCGTCCAATTAGGGCTTAAAATGCATTAAATATCATCAAAATACCCAATTATATGCTTGTGTTTGTTGCTTGTGTATTTTAGGTACGGATATTGAGAAAATGACAAAAGATCACAAGAATCATGCAAAAACGAACACGGGAAAAGAAGCCGCACAATGAACCGGACCCGAGTGTTGAATTTCTAAGAATAGTCCCTCAAGTTTGAACATTGTACAACTTTGGTCCCTCATCTTTGAGAATTTGTCACAAATGGCCCTCCAAGAATCAAGTTGTACAAGTATGGTCCTTGAACTTTGAATACATGGCAAGAAACACCCTTGAAGATTGATCATTATTACAAAAGAAGCCCCTGAGAAAAGTTACAAACATGATGGTGCCAAAATTGACAAGTTTATGAAAGTGTTTATAAAGGATTTGAGTGTTAAAGCTGTTAAAACGTCATTTGGAAGTTTTTGAGAAGATCAGGGGGTAGTATTGCCCAAAACATAAACCCAAACCCATTTATCCACCCAAAACCCAACCATACCCGGCCCTTTTACCCGACCCAGCCCAAATCTTTACACAAAACTTTATTATTAGTTTTAAACTAATAACTTTACAAAACCAGGAAACTAATCCCTGTACAAATCAACCCCCACCCATCACCCTTAATCACCATCCAAACCCTAATCAACGAATCAAAGGGGTTTTATTCAATCTTTGCCAGATAAACAAATTGACCCCACATCCAACCCTCCCATGTGAACGAATCTGCCATATCAGCAAGTATGGACAAGTTTGACAGCAACCATGTCACGAGATGAACAAGCTTCCAAGGATCCTTGACTAGATGGACGACTTGGATCACTTCACAACAGCTATACATCCTGCCATCACCACATGGGTTTGTTTTTTATCAAAGATTATTCAAAATCAAGAATCAAAATCAGCATATTCGAGTTATATCCGAATCTACAAGAGGGTATGATTGGAAATTCAGCACATTTGGGTTAGTTTTTTTTCTTGTTTCTAGAATGACCTGTGACCCTCTATATAAAGGGCGAATAGGATTTTATTTTCCGCTGTTCCAATTTTATTTTTCAATTTTGTAATGTGATACAAGTTTTGATTAATAAAGATTGAGTTCCATTTTAATTTACATTGCACTTTAAATTTTCAGTCATTTAAATTTTCTGTTATTGTTGTTAAATTTTCTCAATTAAAGAAAATTATTTTTCACACCAGCTTATTCAATAAGCTTGTGAATAGCTTACTGACAATAAGTTACCACAACCTTTTGGATTCGTTTTTCAGTTTATTTTACTTGCAAAAAGTTCTTTTTCCAAAGTTTTTCGAAAAGAAATCAGTTTGTGTGTGTACTAAAGGTTCTTGTCATCAATTTTAATTTTTAATGTGAATGAAGAAATGTTTGTAGTTCAATTTTAATTTGCTAAAAAAAGGGGGTGTTCTTGTTGCTTGTTATTGTGAAAAAAAAGAAAGAAAAAAAAGAAGATTGAAAGATATTGTTGTACACGTTCAAGAAAAGAAAAGCTATTTTCTTGTTGTGTGCTTTTGGTGTCCGAGAGAAAGAAAAAAAGAAGAGTTGTTTTCTTTGGCCACTGTTCACAAACCGAAAAAAGGGGTTTGGGTTTTCTGTTACTGTTCGGAAAAAAAAAGAGAAAAGGGTGAAGGTTGTTTGTTCTGCTGGAATAAAAAAAAAGGGTATTTGAGTTTTGTGGTATTGATGTTGTGAGCCTCAAGAAGAAAAAAAAGGGATGTATTCTAGTATTGTTTGCTTTGGTTGATGTTATTCCGTGATTGATGAAAGGGTGATTAGTAAGGTTATAAGCTAGATATATAAGCTCTTATAGCTTATGGGGTTGATAAGCTGATAAAGGTGTGGTTGATATTTTTATTGGTTAGTTGGTTAGAAGTGTTGAGCTTTGGACCCTCGGTTAGTATCTCCCCCTTTTTCTTCTTATTTTCTCATAATCTGTCGGTATGCTCATGTTGTATGCTTATGTGCTAATTGTCTTGTTATTTGATAGTCGTTTGCTTATTTTCATTAGTTTGTTCATTTACTTATTTACTTTTGCGTAAATCTGTTTTTCATGGTTGTTTAATTTCCATTTCTTCACATTAACTAGTGTTTGGAAGAAGTTCATTTCATGTCAATAACATTGGTTTATGGCTTAAGTTTGATTGCAGCAGATGTATGAGGTTAGTAGTAACGGTTTTCAACTTTTGTTTCATATTAAAACATAGAAAATCAGAAAACGTGTGCTTTGAGCTTTTTTTCTACCATGTTAAAATCAGTAGGTTAGAATTTTATGCCATTGTTGTTTTTTTGAGTTTGTTTAAGCCTAATATGTATCTATTTATTTTTTTTCTAGCTGAGTTGCATTGGTTTAGTGGTATAGAAGTTGCTTGTGATTGAACTGTGCATGTATGGTGGCCAATTCTGACCAAAATACTAGCACAGAATACCAGCAGCTCTATCTCATTAAAAATTAGGCTTATAGAACTTGTCTTTCAGCATTTAGATACCTCTTAGGATAGTTCTCATCTGTTTTGCATTATTTTGGTGGTTAGTCAGTTTTTTTGTTAAGATTTGTGTGCTTAAAATTCGTTTTCAAGTCAAGAGATTCAGCAATAAACTCAAAGTCTGCATGTTGGCTGAAAAAGTAAAATATAAAACCTGAACAAAAATAAGACAGAAGTTGCAGGGGGGTATTGAACTCCTGACAACACCACAAACATCAGACATAACACCAAAGACCATGACCATTTGCTCTCTGGTAGTTTTTTGTTATTTCTACGTTTTATGTTACTTTTAACCTTTTTTTTTATTCTTAATAAAGAAAAGCAGAAAAAAATATAAGATTGTAGGGAGTGGGTCTCGAACCCCAGACCTGTTCACTACTAGCAGACGCAACACTCTACTCTTCCACCATCTGCTCTCCTTGCAGCCTTTGGTTTCAGTCCCTTTCCTTTTTATTTTATACAGATTTTTATTCAGCTTATAAGCTGATTACAAAAAAAAAAGTCGAGAAGGGGCTGCCAGTGGGGTTCGAACCTGAGACATCCTGCTCAGGAACCCAACACTCCAACCATCTGTTCTCTACAACCTTTCTGTTTTCAATTCCTTTTATTATTATTTTATAGGGATTTTAATTTCGTCTTATTTTTATAGTATTAGACTCATAGCTTATTTTCCAGCTTATTTGATAAGCTATTTTCGTGTTTATATTTTTATTAGATGTATATTTAGTCAAATTAGTTTCTATAAAATTTTGGATTATTTATAAAATCATTTAGTATTTTTTTAATCATTTATTTAGTTTAAATAGTATTTAATTCATAAAAAGAAAAATTAAAAGTCAAAAAAATATAATTCTTTTTTTAAAAAAAAAAATTTTCTTTTGTCATTTAGAACGTAGGAAAAATAAATTTAATTTGTAGATTTTAAATTTCATAATTTTTTTTTAGTTCATTTTCTAGGATTATTTTAGTTTTAAATTTGAGAAAAGTCATAAAAAAATAGTTAAATTAAGTTTTTATTTTCAAAAAAATATTTTTTAGTTTTTAAATAATACACTTTAGGTTTTTAAATAAAATAGGTTTGAATTTTGTCTTTTTCTTAGCTAGTTCTATTTTTTAGAATTTTTATTTAACTTTAAAAATTAATATAAATTAATTAAATAGTTTTCAATTTTTTTGGTTTGTGTATTTTTCTTAGTTATGATTTTTACCACATTTTAGTGATTTTTAATTAATTTTTAGGTTAAATTTTTCGTTAGGTTGCGTTTTTACGTTCGTACGTTCGCGCGTTTTCGTCCGTTTTGAGCGTAACTCGTCTACGTTTTCTTTTCTTTCTTTCTTTCCAACAACGTAATCACTCGATTAAATACGTCTATATATTTTGGCTAAACACCATACCTCCTCGAGAACGAACTCGATTGTCGGTATTTGCGTTTTTCACAAAACGTAATTACTAATACTTGCTACGACTTTGGTTTTTGCTTTCTTTTTCCTAAAAGATAGTAAACGACTAAAAAAAAACAAAACTATCAAAAATTTTAGTGATTTTGGGATCCGTTCCCCGTGAATACTTTTTCATCAAAAATTTTCAAAAAAATCCCAAAAATATAAAATTTTCAAAAATACAAAAAAAAAAATTAAAAAAAACATAAAAACCAAAAATATTTTTGCTTTGTTTTTCTTTGTTCGTTCTTTTGCAGGTGTATGCGCACTCGATCCACGTCATATCAAGAGCCCGAGCCTCTCGATCACTTAGACATGGCCGGTGTACCACCTCAAAACAATAATAACAACAACAACCCGCCTTTCAACAACATGAACAATAACAACAACAACCCGCCTTTCAACAACATGAACAATAACAACAACAATGAGCCCCTTCCGGATAATCGCCCGATGATTGAACTGCTGCAAGCTCATGTAGATGGCAACACTGACCCAATTGTTATACCACCAATTTCCGCCAACAATTTCGAGCTAAAATCAGGCTTTATCCAGATGGTCTCCGCTCAACCATTCTTGGGACGAACCATTGATGATCCACACGACCACATCAAGAGATTCTTGCAACTCACCAACACGGTCAAATTCAATGGTGTTCCACAAGAGGTTATAAGGTTACAACTTTTTCCCTTTTCTTTAGAGGGACAAGCCCGACATTGGCTTGCTAAGGAACCGCCACAGAGTATTCTCTCGTGGACGGATTTGGAAACAAAGTTTATCAATTACTTTTTTCCACCCTCTCGTACTACCGCTTTGCGGAATGAGATCATAAATTTTGAACAAAAGTACGATGAGTCGTTCAGTGAATCTTGGGATCGTTTTAAAGATCTTTTAAGAAAATGCCCACAACATGGTTTTACCAAAGTACATCAAATCAATACTTTTTACAATGGTTTAAGCATGAGTGACCAAGATTCACTGAACAGTGCCTCGGGGGGTAATCTATTGGCTAAGACTTCCAATGCTGCTTGGGACATCATTGAGAATAAATCTCGTGTGCAAACCAAGAGTGTTCGGACCAATGTCGCTAGTGCTAGCACAAGTGACAGCGACAAGCGATTGGACAAAATCACTACGCTTCTTGAATCGCTTGTCACCCACACCGTCAGCAACAACAACAGCAACAACGCCAAAAACGCTCAAGTGAACGTTGTCAGCCAACCTTGTGAGATATGCGGTGGTCCTCACTCTTACACAACTTGTACCGCCACCCAAGACTACCCTGCTGAGAATGTGAATGCGGCATATGGCACCTATCCTCAACCTGCTTATCAAGCTAGACCTCAAGGTGACCGTAACTTGCTTAGCTATCGATCCAATAACTATCTTTCACCACCTGGTTTCCCTCCTACCAACCCAAACCAACAACAAAACCTTAATCGCCCTCCTCAACAACAACAACAACCTCGACAACCATACATCCCTCCTCACAAGCAGCAACAACCGCCTCAACATAACAATCAAGTCTACCAACAACCTGCTTACCAACCACCTGCATACAATGCTCCTCCCAACCAAACCACCACTGCATTACACCAAGAGGTTGCAACCTACATGAGGACCAATGATGTGATTGTGGAAAATCTCCAACAGGAAGTGCGAAACTTGAAGGCAGACTTGGTAAAGCAAGGAAATGATTTAAGAGCCGACATGAGAAACACGTTGGATACCCAAACTAATGATCTGAGGAACATGATGGCTAGTTTCTTCAATGGTAATCAACCCTCTTCTTCGGGTACTCTTCCGAGTAACACCGTTGCGAATCCAACAGGGGAGATGAAAGCAATCACCACTCGAAGTGGCAAAGGTACCAAGGAACCCGAGCTTCCTATACCTCCACCGGTGGTTGTGACTAAGGAGAACGAGTCACCTGCTCCTATTCCTCATCCTTCGCCTTCCCCAATTTCTCCACCTCTTCCTTCTACCCCTCCTCCACCCGTGGTTGTGAGTGATCCTATTCCCCTAAAGCCTTTCTCTTCTTCCAATATACCTTATCCTTCAAGGTTGAGGAAAGAGAAGCAAAAGAGAAAGGATGATATTCAGGTTTCGAACTTCCTTAAAATGTTCAAACAACTGAATTTCAATATCTCCTTCGCTGAGGCTCTCGCTCACATGCCCAAATACGCGAAAATGTTTAAAGATCTTCTGAGCGACAAGGAAAAGCTCCTCGATATTGCCAACACCCAACTTAATGAGAATTGCTCTGCAGTACTCTTAAGGAAATTGCCAACCAAGCTTGGTGATCCGGGTCGTTTTCTTATCCCTTGCAATTTCCCGGGAGTAGAGAATTGCATGGCCCTAGCCGATCTAGGTGCCAGTATTAATCTCATGCCTCTAAGTGTTTGGAAGCAATTATCTCTCCCAGAGCTAGTCCCCACCAAAATGACTTTGGAATTAGCTAACCGTACGGTTGCTTATCCAGTGGGGATAGCCGAAGACGTCATTGTAGGAGTCGACAAATTCACCTTCCCTGCTGATTTTGTTGTCGTCGACTACGAGATGGACCCCCGTGTGCCACTAATTGTTGGACGTCCATTCTTGAGGACCGGTCGCACTCTTATTGATGTTGAAGCCGGTGAGCTTATCATGAGAGTGGGTGACGATAAAGTAGTCTTCAACATGGGAAAGTTGTCTAAACAACCTTATTCATATGAGAGCGTTAATTGTATTGACGTTCTTGATGAGGCTTGTAAAGAACACTTTAATGATGCTTGCAAAAGTATTCCTACCTCTCTTCCCAATGTTGAGACCGTGTCCTCTATTGATTCATCGTTATCTCTATTTGGAGATAGTGATTTATTTTGGAACAATCTTGAAGACACCATGGGAGATGTGAATTTAGCTACTAATGATTCTCCTATCGATGGGGATGAAGACATGAATTTCTTTGACAATCTTCTCAACGAAGACAATCCTTCTCCTCCATCTCCCACGGTCATTGCTATCGATACTCCGACTTCGAATACGCCTCCCGTCGAAAATCCTCCGGATTTAGAGCTTAAGGAGTTGCCGCCCCATCTCGAGTATGTATTCCTTGAAGAAGAGAAGAAGTCGCCAGTCATCATTGCTAAGGACCTAAAGGAAGAAGAAAAAGCCCGACTTATCACCGTCTTGAAAGATCATAAGAAGGCTATTGCTTGGAAAATCTCGGATATTCGTGGGATTGATCCTCACTTCTACACCCACAAAATTCTCATGGAGGACGACTTCAAGCCCACAATTCAAAGCCAACGAAGGGTGAATCCAAAAATCCATGAAGTCATCAAAACAGAGGTTATCAAACTTCTTGATGCGGGTATGATTTACCCTATTTCGGATTCCCCATGGGTTAGTCCAATCCATTGTGTGCTCAAAAAGGGCGGAATAACCGTTGTTCCCAATGAACACAACGAGTTGATTTCCACTCGTCTCGTTACTGGGTGGAGAGTTTGTATAGACTACCGCAAACTCAATGATGCCACGAGAAAGGATCATTTCCCTCTACCTTTTATGGACCAAATGCTTGAACGTTTAGCCGGTAATGAATATTACTGCTTTCTTGATGGTTTCTCGGGTTATTTCCAAATACCCATCGATCCCCAAGATCAAGAGAAAACTACATTCACTTGTCCCTATGGCACATTTGCTTACAATAGAATGCCTTTTGGCTTATGCAATGCGCCCGGGACTTTCCAAAGGTGCATGTTAGCTATCTTCCATGACATGGTTGAACAAACCATGGAAGTCTTCATGGATGATTTCTCGGTCTTCAGGGATTCCTTCTCTTCTTGCCTTGCCAATTTGGAACGTATGCTTAAGCGGTGCGAAGACACTCGCCTTGTTCTGAATTGGGAAAAATGCCATTTTATGGTAAAAGAAGGCATCGTGCTTGAACATAAGATCTCGAAAGCCGGTCTTGAAGTAGACCGTGCTAAAGTCGATGTTATCACAAAGTTGCCTCCACCTTCAACCGTGAAGGGTGTGAGAAGTTTCCTTGGTCATGCGGGCTTCTATTGTCGATTCATCAAAGATTTTTCTCAAATCGCTCGCCCGATGACCCACCTCTTGGAAAAAGATACTCCTTTTATCTTCTCCAAAGAGTGTCTTGAAGCCTTCAACTCGCTTAAGGATAATCTAACTAAGGCACCCGTCTTGGTTACCCCTAATTGGGAGCTTCCCTTTGAGTTGATGTGCGATGCTAGTGATTTTGCTATTGGAGCGGTTCTGGGACAAAGAGTGAACAAACACTTCCAACCAATCCATTACGCTAGCAAGACAATGACAGGGGCACAATTGCATTATACGACAACCGAAAAAGAGCTTTTAGCAGTTGTCTATGCTTTTGAAAAATTCCGCCCCTATCTTGTCCTTTCTACTACAATCGTGTATACCGATCATTCCGCGCTGAAGTACTTGTTGACAAAGCAAGATTCCAAACCAAGACTTCTTCGCTGGGTTTTGCTGCTCCAGGAATTTTAAATCGAAATTCGCGATAAAAAAGGAGCTGAAAACCTAGCCGCGGACCATCTTAGCAGACTTGAGGATCCTTACCAAGGGGATCATCCGACCAAAGAAATCAATGATTCTTTTCCCTTGGAGATCTTAATGTCTATAAACTCGAAGCCGAATGAAACCCCGTGGTTTGCGGACTTTGCAAACTACTTGGCGGGTGGAATTCTCAAGGAAGGGTTGACGTCTCAACAAAAGAAAAAGTTCTTCACCGACATAAAGACTTACTTTTGGGACGACCCTTACCTATTCAAACAATGTGCCGACCTGATTATCCGCCAATGTGTTGACGGACCGGCAGCGTCAGAAATCCTTGATGCTTGCCACAAAGGACCCACCGGTGGTCACTTTGGTCCCAACTACACCGCCAAAAAAGTGTTTGATTCGGGATTTTATTGGCCCTCCATATATCGTGACGCTCACGATATTGTTAAACGATGTGATGTTTGCCAAAAACAAGGCACGATCACACATAAAGACGAGATGCCTCAGAATTTCATTCAAGAGTGTGAAATCTTTGATGTTTGGGGTATCGACTTTATGGGGCCATTCCCTTCTTCTAAAGGAAACAAATACATCCTTGTAGCCGTTGACTACGTCTCCAAATAGGTTGAAGCCAAAGCTTTACCCACTAACGACGCAAGGGTGGTTTGTAACTTTTTGAAAGCTCTTTTCGCTAGATTCGGTGTGCCTTGTGCCATTATTAGTGATCGTGGGACTCATTTTTTCAATGACCAATTCGCAAGAGTCATGGCTAAGTACGGTGTAAATCATCGTCTTTCCACAGCCTACCACCCACAAACTAATGGCCAGGTTGAAATATCCAACCGAGGACTGAAGCGAATTCTTGAAAGGACCGTGGGAGAGCATCGTGCCTCATGGGCTGATAAACTTGATGATGCTTTGTGGGCTTTCCGTACTGCTTACAAGACCCCGATCGGCTGTACGCCTTATCGTCTTGTGTACGGGAAAGCGTGCCACCTCCCCATTGAGTTGGAGCACAAGGCTTATTGGGCCTTGAAGTGGACCAATTTTGATATTAACAAAGCCAGTGACCTACGCAAGATCCAACTCAATGAGCTCAATGAACTCCGTAATGAGGCTTATGAAAATTCTTTAATCTATAAGGAAAGGACTAAGCTCATTCACGACTCTAAGATTAAGAACCCAGAGTTCCATGTTGGAGACAAAGTCTTACTTTTTAACTCTCGGTTGAAAATCTTCTCGGGAAAGCTCAAATCTCGTTGGTCCGGCCCATTCACCATTGCCCAAATTTTTCCATTTGCTAATCTCGAGCTCGCTCAACCTAATGGACCTAATTTTAAGGTGAATGGCCAACGATTGAAGTTGTACTTTGGTGAGGACACCTCTCAGGAGGTGATTCCATCCCTCACCATGTTCCCCATGAACTAATTTTGGGCCGAGTCAGGCTCGTGACTCGGTTATCAAAAACAAGCGCTCCTCGGGAGGCAGCCCGAGTATCTATCCTTTTATGTTTTAATCCCCTAAGTGTAGGGGGGACTTCTATACGTGTTTGTCTTTGTGTGGTGTGATTACAGGGATAAGTGCACTCTTGGTATCTTTGAAGAACCGTGCTCCCGTGTTATCCGAAATCCGGTTCTATCTCTCAACTATCGTGATTCAATTTTCTTCATACTCACATTTGATATTGATCACTTTAGTCGTCTCTTCCTTAACTTGAGTTAACCAACGTGCACAATGTCATAAGTGTAGGGGAAACTTTTCCCACATGCTTAAACATTGAGGACAATGTTTATCTTAAGTGTAGGGGGACTTCTATCGAAGTTTTAAGTGGACTTTTCCATGAAAATGCCTTCATTTAACCAGAAAATCCTATTTTTCAACATTTTTCAAATTTTTTATTAACTTTGGCCACTTAGTCGTAATTTTTAAATTTTTATCGTTGCTTTCATATGTATATATCCCGCAATAAAGTCAAATTTTAATAAAGTGGTGTAGCTAGTTTAGAAGTCTTTGACATATTAGGCCCGTTGCGTTTATTTTGACTCAACCCGAATAGACTTATCCAAGTTTATTCTAGCTAGTATCCTTAACCATGTAGACCTTAATTGGTTTATTAGGCTAAGTGTCCACGAGTCTCATTTTTTGAGATTTTAAATTGTGGAGAACGAGAAATGATAGAGTCAATTATAAGTCGGTATTCTTGCGCAAGCTCACTTGGTGTAATTATTTGCCTTTTCTCCCATCACTTGCTAATAATTTATCTGCAATAAGTAAGGTCGTACGATTTGAAAGGTTACTTAGCTTCTAGCCCAAGATCGTTTAAAAGTTGCTCGGTAATGATAAGAGTTCATAGCCAAGGCATAACTTATGAAGCGGGGCGCGAAGATTGGCGAGTCCGAAAAGGCCCTAACAAGGCATGAGGATTCCATTTTATTGCTAAAGATCCAAGGTGATGTGAAAAACATTATTCCCAAAGTTAATATGAAGGATCAAGACTCACGACGAAAAGCAATCAACTCCCATAAAGATCATGGAGAAGTCTATCCGAAAAGACCCTAACAAGGTATGAGGATAAATATATCCAAGTCCGAAAAGGAGGCGGATCGTTGTATCTCAAAATCCCAAATAGAGATTGAATAAATAATCATGAAGTCGTGGTCAACAAAGTTGGAGTACCTCTCAAAAGTCTCCAAGTGAAGAAACTCTATGAACGATGAGAAGACCATTATCTCAAGCACGTCTCTCAAGATATGAAGTATGAAGTACATGCCAAATATCGGCCCGAGAAAGGTCTCAAATCGTGAACCGAGTTATGCCAAGATATGAACTTTTTGATATCCCGAGAAGCAGTTTTAAAAGATTTTGTCCTTTAGCTAACTATTGATCAAATCGTCCTACTTTGCTTTCAGCCTAAATAAACTATCGAAATAAGTCCAAAAATGCATCTTCATGATCATTCTAAGACAAAAATAAAATATAAGAGATACACCTAGGAATAAGGGAGTTTAAGCATTTAATTAAGCCATGTGTGTAAGTGTTTGAATTGCTAACTTATAATAACAATGATCTCGTTTTTAAGCTTAGTTTGGGGAACGTGAAACTTGAGGGTGATAAATCTTCGCAGCACAAAAGCCCTAATGTAAGTCATTGATCTCTTTGCAAGTTATTTCCATGTAGCTATTCTCAAGTGAAAATGGTTATCTATCCTTTTAAGTTTTAATTTCTTTTAGTACTTTAATTTTTGTTTAGTAGTATTTTAATAAGGCCAAGGTTGATTAATTATGAGAAAAGTGTAAAATTGCTTTATCACTAAGCATTGCATGAGGGCATGGCAATGGTTAAGTGTAGGGGATTTGATAGGTGTGTAAACACCCATCCTTTTACCACTTAATTCTGGCTAAAACGAGACCAAAACACGTATTTAATATCATTTGTTTGGAATTATGCGTGGTTTTTGTGTTTATTGTGTTTTCAGAGCCATCCGGATGATTATTGAAGAAAACATGGGATTGCATGGGATTTTTCGAAGAAAAAGACTCAAGATAAAGTCTATTGTCCAAGAGATGCAAAAGATTTGAAGTCACTGGGCCTATTTGACGATTTATCGAAGAAAAGGACCAAAGATGGAAGATTTACATAAGTCGAAGAAACTCAAGTCTATTAAACGAAGAAATTAAAAGACGAGTTGAATTTAATCGACGACAAATCCCGAATCAGAATCGAAAACGGAAACTTTTCTGAAAAGACGAAAAAGACAAGAAGAACGGGAGAAAGCCCACTCACCAACCAAAAGACAAGGCTATAAATAGCCCTCCCCTCACACATTTAGGCCAGTTTTAGTTAGTTTTAGTTTTCTTCTCCCTACTTTTCTCTTTTTCTGTTTCGTATCATCACCATCACCACTAGGGTGATTGGTGATTTTGATCTTTGTTCTTCCAATCTTGTTATTTTAATCTTTGTTTGATCTTGTTAAAACATTAATCATTCAATACAAGTCTTGTTTAATCTTTCCATTTCATCTTGTTCATCATCATCTTTATCTTCAAGTTCTTAAGTTCTTATTTTTATTGAGTTTGATCTTCAAAAGTTGTTGGGATTTGTGTTTTTGTTGATGAGATTTATAGTTTATGGTTATTAGATGCTTAGTGATTAGTTTATTTAAGTTTTTGGTTAAAAATTTGGTGATTTTTGGATTAAAACTGATTTTCCTTGTTCTTCGGGTAAGCTACTGTTCTTGAATCCCCAGACTTCCGAACGAAGCAAAAGTTCCGGATGAACAGTAAGTTCCGAATGAGATTATTTCTAAAAAGTTCCGAATGAGTTTATTTCTAAAAAGTTCTGAATGAGTCTAGATGTTCCGAATGAGTAAAACTTCCGAATGAACCACAAAGTTCCGAACGAAGCAAAACTTCCGAATGAACAGTAAGTTCCGGATGAACCAAAAACTTCCGAATCAGTAGAAAGTTCCGAATGAAATGAAAAGTTCCGAATGAAGGTTTATTTTCCAAAAACTTCCGAATCAGTCCAAACTTCCGAATGAACCACAATGTTCCGGATGAACCAAGAACTTCCGAATGAGCAAAGTTCCGGATTAACCAAAATCTTCCGAATGAATCATTAAGTTCCGCATGAGTAAAGTTCTGAATCAAGGGTAAAAGTTCCGAATCAATTTTCTTTTAGTCTTACTGTTTTTCTGTTTTACTGTTTCTTTACGTTTATTTCACAATTTATATTTTAACTGAAATTTTAACTTTGATTTTAATTTTGATCTTAATTTCAATTTTAATTCACGTTTTTATTAATTGTCATTAAAGTAATTATCTTTGATTTAAATTTCCATTTTATTACATTTTAACATTAAGTAGATTAGAAAACCAACCCTTTTATTTAGTAACCAAGAACAATTATTCCACTTAAGACTGAGATCAATTCGAGAGGATACCGAGAATTAAATCTGAACCCATACAAAAATTAGTGTATCATTCCTTATCAAGCCAATGACGGGCTTGTCCCTCTAAGGAGAAAGGAAAAAAGTTGCAAGCGAATTACCTCTTGTGAAACCCCATTAAACTTAACCGTATTAGTGAGTTGAAGAAACCTTTTGATATGGTCATGAGGATCATCAAGTGTACGCCCTAAGAATGGTTGAGCAGAGACCATTTGAATGAAGCCAGATTTAAGCTCAAAGTTGTTGGCTCCAATCTCGGGTATGACAATAGCATCGGTGTTGCCCTCTACGTGCGATTGCAAAAGCTCGATCATTGGTCGATTCTCCATGGTGACAATAGGTTGAGTTTTGACTTCGGCTTGAGCTGCTTTCTTCTTACGAGCACGGGTACACATACACACCTACAAAAGGAAAAGAAATATAGGCAAGAAATATTTTTTGTTTTTTAGGTTTTTCTATTTTTTTTTGTTTTTTTTTAAAAATTTATATTTTTAAGGATTTTTTAAAATTTTAGCAAGAAAAATAACGTTCAAAAGTGAACGGATCCCAAAATCCAACACGTCTCTCACTAGAAACCGTTAATCTTAACGAAAAGAGCCGGCAGGGGCGCCATTTAATACAAGGGTTTTCCTCGTATGAAAGTTATTCGTTATTCCAGTCTTTTCGAATTTATTACTAGTTAATCTTGCGACTCAGTCGTTCTTGGTGGAATATAAAGGGAAAAAGTTATCTATTTTAACCTACAAATAAAATGAAAATGTAAATGTCTTTAAGTAAATGTGGAAGCTTGAAATTTAAAACTAAAAATTAATACTTAAAAATAAATGACGAAAAATTAAACTTTGAAAAGTAAATTTTTGAAAACTTAATAAAAAGGAAAACTTCTAACTAAATCTACGATAAGACAATTAAAATTACACTAAGTAAAAATGGCGGGAAAAATTAAATTGGAAATTAAACCAAAAGAAAGTAAATATGTAGTGAAACTCAAATCCATCGGAATACTCGTCGGAATCCCGTCGGAATAAGCGTCGAAATACTAATCGGAATGCTACCGCCGGAATATAAGAAAAAGAAAACAATCGGAATGCTGAAACTCAAAGCTACCGGAATATCCAATAAACACCCTCGTCGGAATCCAGATCGGAATCCCCTTCGGAATGCAAAACCATAATCCGATACAATGTATCGGAACAATGGTGCAACCGTCGGAATCTAAAACCCCATTCCGATGGTGTGATCGGAATACAGTAGGAAAAACAAAACCCTTTTCCTTCTAAATTAAAATGGAAATAAGCAAAACCGAATAAGCTATTTCTAAATAAGCACTAATAAGAAACTTTCAAAACACTAAATAAGCAATATTTATAAGATAAACTACAAGAAAAAGATTAAACTTAAGAAAACATTTAAAATTGAAATGAACATAAAGACTAAAACTTGAAGATAAAACAAATCAACAAAAGATTATTTAAAACAAGAAGGGAAGAATGAGAATGATTAAAAACTTGAATTAAAAAGATTAAAGATCAAAGATTTAACACAAGATTAAAGAGAAAGCTTGAAGAACATTAAGGAAAACTAGAGAGAGAAAGTATTTTAATCTACTCCTACTTACCTTACAAAAATAAAACTAAAATCTACTACTAGCTAACCCCCTCCTAATGACACATTAGGAGGGTAATTATAGGAGGAGGAAAATGTGTTGGTGCTTTCTTCTTTCTTCTCGTCTTTTCGTCTTTTAAATTCTTCGACTTTCTCGACGTTGTCTTGGGATTTGTCAATATAAACAGAACTCGTCTTATAATTTTCTTCTTCTATTAGACTTGGTTCTTCGACTTCATTAAACTTCCGTCTTTAGACTTTTTCTTCGATAAATCTTCATAACAGGCCTTGGACTTCCGTTCTTTTTGCACTCTTGATCTTTTGACTTCGTCTTTTGTCTTTTTCCTCGATAAAAGCCCATGAAAGCCCGTGTTTTCCTCCTTTTTCATCTTTTGGTCGTAAAAGATAATAAAAACACAAACCACGTATAATTTCGACATTTACGACATAAAATAAACGTTATGGCTTGGTTATTATTATAATTAAGTGGTCAAAGGATGGGTGTTTTGACACCTATCAAGTATCAATGTCTCGGTCACTCTTCATGAAATGATTGATTATGAGCTTTGTGAACCATAGAAATGGAAGATGCGAAGACTTCTTCTTGGTGCCTGTGAATTGATATCAGAATTCTTCCCAAAGTAATAGTGTGTAATCCACTTTAGCTCCAGTATAAAGTCCCCAAAATACATGAGCCTGAGGGATGTCTCATTACGTCTGATCTATGAGTATTTGAAGTGAGGCACTTGACGATGATAGTGATAATTTCTTTCCATGGTTGGCCGATGTGTGAAGTGTTAAACTGAGATAAATTCAGGATTTCACCCTCATAGTTTAGAGCTCTAATTACTCTAAGCATTTCATCTATCTCTGGGTTAGGCACATACTTTTCTCCTTCTGCTAACCTAGGAAACTTGAACAATTGCCGAAAGTGACTCAAATCAAGCATCATCTTCTTGTTGTTGAGCATAAAGGTGATATTCTTCTTTGAGAGTTGTATGACCTGTGAGATTACCGATGTTGCCCAAAACTCGTGCAAATAAACTTCCGGAACTGATGCGGTAGCGCGTAAGGCATCCCTTATCGGTGACTTTTACAGGATATCCATTGTGACTTTGAAGGCTGCAAGAGATGGATCAAAGTCATCTTTCAGACGAGAATTGTTCTCTGTAGGTGGCAGCCACGTACTGAGTGGAACAAGTGTAAGATCAAGTTGTAGTTGTTGTTCTTCGGGATCGACATATTCTTGCTTAGATAGCACAGACATAATTGATATATACATATATATATATATATATATATATATATATATATATATATATATATATATATATATATATATATATATATATATATATATATATATATATATATATATATATATATATATATATATATATATATATATATATATATATATATATATATATATATATATATATATATATATATATATATATATATATATATATATATATATATATATATATATATATATATATATATATATATATATATATATATATATATATATATATATATATATATATATATATATATATATATATATATATATATATATATATATATATATATATATATATATATATATATATATATCATAATCTATGTAAATAACACAACAAATGTCACCACATATTATTAAATGTGACACAATATTACAGACATAGTTCATAAGAAATATAATCAGACATTCAGATTAACACCTAAATACATGTGAGTATACCACAGACATTTTATTCGAATGACATAACGACCTAGCTTTAGTTCCTTGAGGATTTGGGTTTCCTTGTAGTCATTACCACTACTTCTGTGGGAGACCTAGTGGAAAAATGACGATTAAATTCAACCACCACCTCAGTAAGCCTGGGTATAACTTCTACCTCAGTACGTGTAGGCAAAACCTCAACCTCAGTACATGTTGAGATAACCAAAATCTCAGTGGGTTTGAACACAGGGTCAGACAAAGATGATGCAATGTCTTCCATGGCCTGAATGCAAAAAACAATACATTGAATAAGTAATTTTATCTCTTTTGTTTATAGAAATATCAACTTATAAAATAAGATGAATTTTTGTAATAAGAAACCGTTCAAGTATTCTTATGAGAAAAAATTAATTTTATCCAATAAAGCTTGGTTTCGTTTTAATGGCCATAATATTCTTAATGCCTAAAAAACCCTGATTGTTATCTAAGTCGAATGCATATGTGCTGATTTTGTTATTGTAATACATTGAGAAGAAACTACACTTGGCATTTTTTTATATTTTTGGATTTTTCTTTTTGTGGTTTATATATATACGATAATATACACGATCACGATAAAAAGGATACTCTAGAATAGTTTACCACCACTATTTTGCAGATTCTTCTACCAACTCCTTAAGAGTCGCCGGTGAAAATGAATTCATGCCCAGCTTTTCGATCAAGAACTCGATACATCCTCGATCTAAAGCCTTTGTGAATATATCCGCCAGCTGATACTCAGTGTTGACAAATTACAGCTCGATTACTCCATTTTCCACTTGCTCTTTGATAAAGTGGTAGCGTATGTCATTGTGCTTCGCCCGGGAGTGTTGAACGTAGTTGCAGCAAAAGGGCAATGGCGCTTTTGTTGTCACAATACATCAGGATTTTGTTGAATCCATGACCATAGTCAGTTAATTATGATCTCATCCAAAGAACTTGAGCACAACAACCGGACATAGCAATGTATTCAACCTTTATACTTGATATCGCAGCACTTTTCTGCCTTTTGGATGCCCAACTAATCAGACTATCTCGAAGAAGTTGCACACTGAAAGAAGTGCTACGTCTTGTATCTTGACACCCAGCATAATCTGCATCTGCATATGATATTAGTGAAATAGAGGAATCCTTCGGATACCATTGACCACGGTTAAGTGTTCCTTTAAGATACCGAAAGATCCTTGTCACAAAATGTAAATGCTTTTCGGTAGGCCGAGCCTGATACCGGGCCCACATGCATATAGCAAATTACAAATCAGGCCTGCTAGTAGTCAGATAGAGAAGGGTGCTGATCATTCCACGGTAAAGTTTTGGATCGACAACAATTTCATCCCTATCCTCATCTAACTTGGATCTCTCCACCATAGGAGTATCCACTGGGTCACAGTTTTTAAAGTGATACTTTTTCAACGATTCAAGAGCATATTTGGATTGATTAATGAAGATGCCTCTGGGATTTTGAGGAATTTGCAACCCTAAGAAAAATGAAAATTTTCCCATCATCGACATCTTAAAGCGTGTGGACATGATTTTCTCAAAATGGTCAGACAGTCTTTGAGTAGTGGCAGCAAATATTATATCGTCAACATCACTTTATACCAGTATCATGTCGTTGTCCTCCTTGAGAATGAACAATGTAGGGTCCACTTTGCCTTTGCAGAAGCCTTCCCAGATGAGATAAGACGATAGGAGATCGTACCACGCGCGTGGAGCTTGTTTCAACCCATAAAGAGCCTTCTTAAGGCTGTACACGTGATTAGGATACTCCGAGTTGACGAATCCATTCAGCTGGCTTACGTAGATATCTTCCCTTAATTCACTATTAAGAAATGCCGTCTTGACATCCATTTGGTAGAGGATCATATTCATGTGAGCAGCATAAGCAAGGAATAGTCTAATCGCCTCCAATCGTGCAACAGGAGCAAAGGATTCTTCAAAGTCAATACCTAAAGCTTTTTTGTAACCTCAAGCAACCAATCTAGCTTTGTTCTTTAACACTCCACCTAACTCATGGAGTTTAACCTTATATACCCACAACAATGTAAGGATGTCAAAGTTGTCGGGTAGAGGAACTAATTCCCATACTCCAAGGCGTTGAAATTCATTAAGTTCCTCTTGCATGGCTTCAATCCAAGATGATTGTTTCATGGCTTGTTACCAATATATAGGTTCCTTCTTGTAGAGAAACGTATCAAAGAAGCAATATAATGCATGCTCTTGTAGTTGATGACGTGTGAAGACTGGTCGATCGATGTCACCAATAATATTGCAGATTGGGTGATCCTTTGTCCATTTGGTGTTGTGATTTTTAATCCGTGGTGGTCTGGAGTAAACGATTGCAGGAGCTTCCTCTAAGGTAGACGCACCGTTAGGGTTTTCGGGTATTTGTGAACCAAACAATGGAAGCTCTTGTAGGTGAGCAAGTTCCAATCGTGATCATAGTAATCCCCTTCAACATCATTAGGAACGAACGGGGGTGATGATTCGGGTGTAGTTTGAGAATTATAGGGGGATGGTGCATCTGGTTCAATAGTGACAGTGGATGCATCAGAATGATTTCCATTATCTTGAGCAACAACTTCGGGAATAGGAGCTACTGCTGCTGGTGCTAGAGAATCATCACTTGGGGGATCAAAGAATTCGTCAAACATAGGTTGAAATAACTCATCCCACTCGGGCCTTCTAGGTGGTATAAATGATGGAGAAGTAGGATTGTTGGGAGTTAATCCGGAACTAATCGTATCGGTTTCCATCTCATGAAGTGCGGGTTTAGAGCTGTATGCTCAAAAGCCATCGCTGTCAGCTCATCAAAACCGACATCCAAAGTTTCTAGTATCTTGCCAAGATGACGGTTATAAATCCGGTAAGCTTTCTTTGCGGGTGAGTAACCAATGAAAATTCCAATATCAGCCTTCGGTTGAAGTTTGCCCAAATTCTCACTATTAGTATTTGGATAGAAAAGTGCACCAAACACATGAAGAAATGAAATATCGGGTTTGTGTCCATGAAAAAGCTCATATGGAGTTTTTCCGTGGGGCTTACGAATGATAGAGCGGTTTTGGGTATAACATGTGGTTGCCACTGCTTCAGCCCATAAGAATAAAGGAGCATTCGCGTAAATCAACATGGTTCTAGCAGCTTCCATAAATGTACGGTTACGTCTTTCCATGACACTGTTTTGTTGTGGAGTGCGAGCAACTGAAGTTTCATGTGAAATACCAACCTCTTCATAATAGTCTTGTAGAGTCTGATTAACGATCTCAGTTCCATTATCAGTTCGAATGCGGCGAATAGTAGCATTAAGACGCACCTGGATCATCTTAAGAAAAGTAACAATATATGCTGGTGCTTGATTCTTGGTTGCTAAGAACTTAACCCATGTAAATCTTGAATAATCATCCACCATTGGCCACTCAAACTAGTCGTACGCATTGGCCCACAAAGATCCATGTGCAAAAGATACAGTGGTTCTTGGTTGGTGTCTTCAGCTTTAGGTTTGTATGATTTCTTGGTGCTTTTCCCCAAAGAACACGCGGAACATAAATGATCCTTGTCGAACTTAAGTTTTGGAAGACCAAGAACAAGCTCGTTTTTAGCCAAATGGTTAATAGCATCAAAGCTAAGATGAGATAACCGGTGATGCCACAACCATGACTTGGTCATAGATGCTTTGGAGATAAGGGATACAGGAGAGGCGGCCATCATGTTTTGAATGGACAGTGCATAGAGATTATCCCCTCGAGAACCTTTTAAAAAATCATTTCCTGCAAGATCACAAATGAAGCAAGTATGTTGTCGAAAAGCAACCTCAAGGTTTGAATCGCAAAATTGTCCCACTGAGAATTAGTTGTGACCAAGTCCCTCGACGTAATACACCCTTGAAATCGTGACATTCCCAATTTGATATTTACCATAACCCATGATCTTCGCAATATGGTCGTTGCCAAATTTAACCATGCCTAGAAATTTGCTGACGAAATTTCTGAACATCGAGCGGTCTCTTGTCATATGCTTTGAGCATCCAGAGTCCAAGTACCAGAGGATGATTTGGACCACCTGAAAATATCACCAGACGAAGACAGTGTATCAGAATCTAATTGTTCCTCTGTGTTAGCAAGTACATATATATTTATCTTAGATTTTCTATCAGAAGAATTCATAAGCTTCCAAATTTTCTTCCTAGATGTTGGCTTATATTCTAGTTGTCTAATAACCTGAGGTACTTCTTTACTGGTAGGCACAATAGTGGATGCAGACCTAGTTAAAGGGCGATTTTTCCATTTCTTAGTGCTAGAGTTCCGATTTAAAGGACGTTGAGACCTAACTTCAGTGGATGTGATCCTAGTTAAAGGGAACTTAGTTCCATTTGCAGTAAAGGTCCTACCAGTGGGTTTCCATTGCCAACCAACTTGGGTGGAATTCTTCCCCATTGGAATCCATTTAAGTTTGTTTCTAATGGCATACATTTCATTCACATGATCAACAAGGCATAAATCATGACGTTGAGAAAACATGCATTCATTACAATTCCAACATCTCAAATTATAATTCATATTTTGCTTAGGCTTCTACATAGAGGCAGAACCTTTTGTCTTAGCTACATGATTCTTTTTTTTTAAATCTGAAA